>OY365815.1:15677822-15696489 GCA_959347315.1 Bimastos eiseni
TTCCACATCCGAACGCAAGCATCTACTACCAGCTGGATTCACCTTTTAAAAAATAGCTCATACTGCTCGCCTTGTGCAAGTTTAGCTCAAGGTCAATTGCCCTGGTTTCACTGAGAAGGACCAAAGACCATTTAGCTCTGCAGATTTGAACCCGTGCATTGAAGCTGATATGGGAAAATTTGCCTCAGGAACCTAAAAACAAGGCCATCAAAACTTGTAAAAGAGACAAAGTGCACGTGTGGCAACTCGTGGTGGACACATTAAAAATAGGTTGTAAAACACCATAAAGTTGGTTTTATAACAATTACTTGAGATGTGACTTTTGCTGCAGTAAATATTTTATGACCATCAAAAAAAATCGTGATTGGAATCATAAAAAGTTATATAACTTTTGTTCGGTCTGAAATATTTCAGCACATTTTGGTCTTTATGTGCAGGTATGAATTAGTTTTACGCCTGCACAATTTCAATTGGTAATTCCTATTTTTCGCCGAAATATTAGCAAAAGCTGAGGAGTTACTTTTTAATGGCCCGCCCTGTAGTCAATGTTTATATATATATATACATACATATATATATATATACATATATATATATATATTTCCTAGTAACCCCAATCATTGCGGCTTGGTGCACCTTCCACGTCTTCCGTTTGACTCGTCGAACGAGGAGGGCGGACCAAGCATCATCTTGCAGTAACCCTCATGGGACGGTCAACCGCCTTCAGTCGTCAAGACAGAGCGCGCGAGGCCCGCGCAAGCCGGACATGACTGGAATGTAAATGGACCTGGGCATCATACGGTGCGCATAAATCACGTCGACGGTGGTTCGGAGCCAGGTTGCTGTCAGCAGCTGAGTTCAGCTGAGACCAGTTTGGAGCTGAGTTGGGTTGCGAGTCGCGTTGCCGGCCGCGTAGTTCGGTCGGAAATTGACTGACTTGGGTCGATTACAGACTGTGAGTTCCGAAGTTATCTTAACTGAACCCAAGGGTCAGTGCACGAGATGATGGGCCAGATCGGCGCAGAGTGTATTTCAGCCCCGGGGTCTTCGATGATCAAATCTTCAGGAAGTCTGGGAACGCTGCTATTCATCGTTGCCAGGGTAGACAGACATGTACATATCCCGTCAACCTTTCGCCCGAGGTGACCTTATCATCAATGGTTGTCCAGCTAATTGCTCGTGTGGGAGATCTGCCGTCTTCTGATCGCTTTCGATTGTAAACGTCTGACACATGCCAGAGCAATCCACCGAGGGTTGTCCACCATTGCGCCTCAGCAGAGCTCGTTTCGACTTTGATAATTTTAATCCCTGTACTTAAATCATTGCACTGAGTAACTTTTCTGTAAAGAAAGTCCATCAAATTATATTTAATTGTTTACAGACTATTGAGCTACGAACAACCGTATCATTTAAAACCAATGCTTTGAAGGTGCCGAAGACTAAATATGTGCTTAGGGTCATAGGGTCATAGGGTCATAGGCCATTCCGTTCTGGTCGAATAGGACTGATTACTCCTTCTTTACGCCAACTTCATCGGCTTCCCATCTAGGTTCGCTCTCTTTAAAGATATGTTTAAGATTAAGACAGGTATGGCCCCACCTTATACCTGGCCGCCCTGGTCACACCGTGTGCTACCGTTGGACCAAGAAGAGGTCTATGGTCTGCGTCAAAGGAGACTTTGTTGTCAAATGATCTAACCTACAGTTTGGCAACATAATGTTTAAAATAGCCGGGCCAACTGAATGGAACGCCCTACCAGAAACAGTGCACAGAGCGTCATCGATGGAAGTTTTCAAGTCTAAACTCAAAACTCATTTATTTTCTGTGTATACTATGATTAATGAATTGTCTTGTAACGCGTCCTTTAAGTAAGACTCTTGTTTCATTAAGGCGCGCTATAAATGAAAGTTTTATTGTAATAATAATGTAGTTATAGTCTTAAAGTCTTAGTCTGCTGGCAGAGTGGTCTCTGCCAGCAAGGCAGAGTGCATCTTTAATACGAACAAGGGAAGAGAAAACTTCCAAGTTATTACTAAACCCGTGGTTTCTTTCCCTCTTAACTTCCTCCATTCCCCATCCTTTCTTCCTCCATTCCTTTTCCTTTTCTTCGCCAGTTCATTCGTTCGTGCATTCCTTCATCACTTCCTTTTTTTCTTTTATTGCATCAACTTTTCAACTTTCAACTGTCTAGACAGTTGGACAGACAATCGGACAGACAATCATGGATGGCCCTCTGGATATTGACAATATCCAGACTCCAGAGGGCCTTGGACGGACATACAAACATACAGATATAGGGAGACGAACACACACAGATTGAATTTAAAAGTGACCGTTAATTGAAAAGACGAATCGACAATAACTTGATGACGTTATCGTCGATTATGACACGTCGACGTCGCTTTATGACGTGTTCGGATGACGTGCATCACCATGCAGATGACGTTTTCGCCGATCTCATATCGTTCGCCTCTGCGCGTTTAGGATTCAGCCAATCAGATGATGGGATATCAGTGCCTACCGCTGTGCTTATATGGGATTGTCGGAAATGCTGCCAGCCGATTGTGCTTTTCCTCATCTTCTCGTCATGTATTTACGACGAAGACAATCGCACCGGTTATACGAAGAGCCAATGTGACTCAGGAATCTGGGTTTCAGCATTTGATGTTTGTGTCGATTCGATGTCTAAAGTTCGTCACCTTGAGGCAATATGGATGTTGATGACACAGAATAGTTTCTTAGTTTTATGCGATATCCAATAATTAATATTAATAGTAGTAGTATTAGTAGTAGTAGTCAGGGATGTGGTCTCGAGACCGCGGTCTTGGTCTCAAGAGGGTCTCGTGACCGGAAAACTGCGGTCTTGGTCTTGGTCTCGAATGCATCGGTCTTGGTCTTGGTCTCGAGGTTTTGGTCTCGTGCCCAACACTCGCAGTATTAGTAGTGGAAGTAGTGGTAACAGACTAGTAGCAGAGATGGAAGCTGCAGCAGCAGTAGCAATTCTAGTAGCAGTAGTAATTGTAACAATGTCATCTCTTCCTAAAAGGGATTGCTGAAAAGTCGTCTAATACTTTACATCGCAATATTCAGACTGTCTTGACCAATCAACAGTTCTACGATGATACTGAAAAAGACAAAACCACCTGGTACCTGCGGTTGCGATTTGATAAAAATAAGACACATAAACTGGTTTCCCTTATGCACTTTTTGCGTGACATCACGTGGCATCACATGAAATTGATTGGTAAAATAAACCGCTGGGTGATATATTATATATATATTTACATATATATACAAATCAGCTTCGAATTTATTCCGTGAACCTTATTCTCATTTTTTAAGATTCAGAGTAGGAGATGGGGTAGTGGTTGGACTATTTACTGAGAGGTCGACAGGGTTCAAACCTCTGACATGGCATACATTTGGTCGAGATTTATGCCACACTGGTGCCCCTACCGGCCCAACTAAATGAGTACATTGTCTTGCACTGTTGCTGAGAAATTATACGTTGAGGGACAGAACTGGCCCCCCACCCTCATCATTACGTCGAGGCTGATACAATAAGGCAACGATCATTTCGTATACCCATGGCCGTCTCGGGTTCGGCCCAAGAGACTGCTTTTCTTCTTGGATGTAGGATTCAATGTCTTCACCAGTCAATGTCAGTCTGTGTGCTTGCCTATTTGTCTGTGTCTGTCTGTGTATGTCTGTCTGTGTGTGTGTGTGTGTGTCTGTTATGCCCGCCTGCCTGTCTGTAACTATATCTCCTTATCTCAGAGCTGCAGCCAGGGACAGTCGAACAGTCCAGTCATCTGCCTTGTTAAGCTGTCACGCTCTTCCTCCATCTGCCCTTTGTTAGACCGCCATGGCTCAGTCAACCCATCATTCCATCTTCTCAGTCACATCCTAGATCCATTCGCTGTCATGTCCGAGCAGAGGAAGTTGATTTCTAAATATTCTCTCTAATTTCCACCAGTAATGGCATCACAACTATTGCAAACTGCATGATGTTGACTGCTTTACATTATTTCGATAACTACATTTCAAGCGAAGCTCGGTTTACTTATAATATAATGAGCAATGTCATATACAGCAACAGTTATTCACCGTAGAGTCCTTTAACCACATTATTCCTTTAACAATATTAGTCCTTTAACTATTAGTCCTTCGACTATATTAGTTCTCTAACTATATTTGTCCTTAAACTAAACGAGCCCTAATATAGTTGTTCAACAAATCAAATCGTTGAGAAAATGATTCATTACCAGTTAGATGGCGTTACAGTGCTCAGTGCTCAGTGCTCACGTGAACTGTTCATCACAAAATGTCTGAATGTTTCTAAACTACGCGCTTTCGATTGTAATTTCGGATAAATTCCTTTAGTTAAAGCTTACGCTGAAAGTGTTTTGCATTAGACGGTAAAATGCAGGGTGATTTTAATGCACGGCACACCTACTTTACTCGGATAATATGTCGAACTGTTATTTATTAAAGTACAATTAAAGGCTGAATCCTCAGGTTGCTGGCAGGTCCATTGGCTTTATACCACCCTGGGATGAGGTGAGTTAGGTGGTTTTTCGTTGCTTTCCTCACAGACAATTATGGGTGAGCAATTTGTCAAAGGTCGCTACGCAATGGCTTGAAGAGGGTGCAAACCTGCGACCCTTCGGCGGTATGGTACAGAACATACCGCTACGCCACCCTGACATAAATATCATGGTTAGAATAAATTCTCAGGTTATGTAGGCGTTACCCAGATAGTCTGAATGATTTTCTTCGAATAGTTATCGGAAATTTTCCAGCTTGTAGTACATAGGCCTATGCTCCCAATTTTGGGTAAGTTACAGTCCTACGCGAGGGTTACAATCCGTGATAGCAATACTTGCATCCTGTAGTTGACTGCAGCTGGTAGCTATAATGCTACATATACCAGATTGAGGTAGCTACACACACAGATATATATATGTATATATATATGTATATATATATATATATATAATGTACGTACACACACACGCACGGACACACAAACGCACATACACAACACATACACGCACGCAAGCAAGCACCCATATTATTTGTTCTTTGCGTTTTCTGCAGTTGAATAGTTGAATACCGACACGACATTTTCTGTGCTCGACACAAGTGTTTCACTTACATTCCTTTCAGAGAAGGCGCATGCATGAAACACCGAAACAAGAACTCTGACAAATTACCGAAACGTGTTCTGTCCGCTTTTGTCGCAGGCGTCCTCCTTGGCCGACGAATTCTTCAATTAACGCGACTTATTCTGTCAAAAAATCGCCGAAAGATAAAACCAGCGCATATAGTATATATATATATATATATACATGAACAAATATATATATATATAAACATATTGAACTACACATATTTGTATATTATATGCGTATGATATATATATGGAATTACATATACATATATCTGACTATATATATATATATACATATGTGTGTGTGGATATGTGTGTGGATATGTGTTTGTGTGAGTGTGCGTGTGTGCTTGTGTATGTGTGCGTGTGTGTGTGTGTGCGTGTGACAGTGTGTGTGCGGAACTACGCCTGAAATGATTCAGATACGCTGGTGCGGACGGGTGGCCCCCAGAAACATGACAGATGATACGAGGTATCGCTGGAGGCAGTCAATCAACTTCCGGTCGTGACGAGATTATGGAACGCCGAGCGTAGAAATAATATCGTCGATGCTTAATTGAATGACTGAATTTAAGTAGGCAACACCGAACGCTCCATCGTCAGTTTTATACCGTTTTCCATGGAAATGAAAAAGTTACTGCTCAAGTAAGACGAGCGATGTTAAAGAGCGTCAGTACATAAACACGAATAAGTTGACCTCGCCTTGAAGGATAAGCTAAGACGAGGGTAACTAGATCTATTTAATGAAGCGTGCACAGTATTACGATGACACAAAGAGCGTTAAATAAGACAATGCAATGTTTAAACGGGCAATAAAATCGAAAATCACAATGACCAGAGGCGTACTTAGGGAGGCAAGAGCAGCATTTTCCCTCTGCAGGGATCATACGCATATTTTACTAAATATACTGATAATCTTAGTTTCTAACAATGAATGGATATGATATTTACACATGTTAGCTTTTTCCAAACTAGACTAGATGATCTACAAAATTTAAAATATATAAAAACATAGAAGCTTTTAGCATGCAGTTTTATTTTTGAAATAAGCGTTAAGATGTAGTTGTAAACGGATCCCGGATTTCGGCATCTTCGTTAGTCCCCGTACCAACAATATATAACTTCGGCCTCGCCACTTAAACACTTTAATTCTGCGTATCTCCAAAGGCAATGACTCTTTTGATTCTTAAGTTTAGACCTGAATTAATAATAACATAGAGGAAATGCGCATAACTAAACAGTAATGTAGAACACAACTCATACTTTTTATTTAGAATGGCAGTTTCGCCGAACTACCTCGCAAATGTTTCTTTCCATGGCCTACCGAGAAGGAATTGCTTGGTACACCTATACATCATTCGCTTCTCTGTGAATACAGAGTTTATACATTGAAAGAGCTTTACCTAACTAGCCTACATGTAAAGTTGACCGTTGGTCTAATTGTCAGTCTATGATTCCTATGTCACTTTGTTTCACCATAAAACATGGTTTTCAAACGGTGGTATGCGCACCAATAGTGGTACGCCAAGGTGTCACTAAGAGGTACGATAAAAAAATTTAAAAATTCTTATTTTCTACGAGTTTATGCCCGTCTTTCTATGATTAGACATTGTATTATTAATCGTGATCTTCAATTTCTAAAGCGCCACTCTAAAGCCCAACGCCGGGCATCAGCTTATTCATGAGCGCTGGGTTCATCGTCCACCATGCGCTGGACAGCAAAAGTTCTTTTTCGACCATGACATTATCTCAAATGCTGCGTCCAATATTCTATGCAATGCATTGTCGCTTGGGGCTCCGTCCCAGACAGTGCAAGAGACAACTTGTGATATTGCCATTCAAAGTTAATTGCAAGAGGACGTCGTCGTGCTCGCCTGTTGTACTTGACCTGACCTTTGCTGGTTGTGGCACGCCAGTATTCGATTTTTTACTTGGTCGTGCAATAAATGAAATTTGGGAAACAGCTGATGCAGGCCTAAATGTAGACTTTTTTAGTAAAGCCTCCTTTCACACATATTTTATATATATTTATATATATTGACGATCTTGTCAGTGTCAATAAAAGTAGGCCTACCTTTTTATCTATGCATGATAATATACATACAATCATATAGATATACATACATATACATCACATATTCATACATTAAAAAAAGCACATATATCCATACATAACACATACACACATAGCCATATACACATACATAAACACGTACATACATAGGTACATAACTATGTACGTATGAACCATACATACATAGGCACACACACACACACGTAGATACATACATACTTAACACATGCAGTAAGTAGCCCTGCATGAACGCATACATACCTGACTTAATACAATACATACAATGTTGGTTATTTTCCCATCAGCGCAGTATAACCTACTTCAGATGCACCGTCATCAATCTGATAGAATTTATCATCGTCTTCACATTTTAAGAAATCATCGATGTCATAATCACTCGACAGTTGATGCCATTCACAGAACAAAAGAACAGTTTAGTCTGATAGAGGAAAATATCTAATGGCTGGATAGTCACCAGAGCGTACCTAGCATGAATTCAATTTCAGACAGATCCCTAGAAAAGGGGCAAGGTCATCCCGGTTCAAACACGCAGCTCGAACGACTTAAGCGCAGAAATCCAATAACAGGACGATATTTGAAAATTCCGACCTCGAGGTTAAAGGCCACCAACACACAGGCCCAAAGTATAAGCCAGATAATTTGATTGTAGTATTACGAAGGGTTCGTTGGCGACTGACATCTGTGGAACTGATTAGGCCCAATGCAATTTCACTAAGACTTCTGCTCGGCTAATATAGCGTAATAGAATCTCTAATCAGTTCCGTTTCCTTCTCAAATATATTGTATTTCAGCATTTTTTACCGTATTGTATTTTGTCTAACCTGGGTTAGTCTTGTTTAGGTTGGTCCAACCTATTTTACCCGGGTTACCCTAAGCCATCTAATTTAAATCTAGTTATATGGTCCATATCAATATATAACAACACTTGTATACCTTTCAGTCTTATCTCTAGTTCATTGGTGCTTTACTCAAGTAGACGTGATCCCTCGAGATTATGAAAACTTGAACGAGGAGCAAGGAGAAATTCCATTAATTTATTATCTACTTATACTCCACTTCCCTCCGTTCCATTCAGTCTTCCTACATCTCTCCGCCCCTTCCCTCCTCCGATAAGAGTTTGGAAACGACCCCGAAGCCTTCTAAAGACGCTGACTTGTCTCTTAGCCAAACGTTTTATTGCTTCGAAATCGAGGTAGCCATTTATATAGCGCCGGATTTTCTGCTGTCGGAAGGGGCGCCCTCTATTGAGTCGGTGGACTGGTCTCAACCCAGAACAAATGAATCTGAAGCGACCGAACGAAGAGTTTTTATTGGTCACAAAGATATTCATCGGCTCAACTCCGACCCAAGACAACAAATTCACAACCAAACGTAGGCAGAGAGACAGGCAAGCAGAGAGACAGACAAGCAGAGAGACAGACAAGCAGAGAGACAGACAAGCAGAGAGACAGACAAGCAGAGAGACAGACAAGCAGAGAGACAGACAAGCAGAGAGACAGACAAGCAGAGAGACAGACAAGCAGAGAGACAGACAAGCAGATAAAACACGCGAGACACGCAGATACATGGGCACACGGACTCGGAGACATAAACACAGACAGCACGAAAAAGACAGATGCAGAAAGAGCTAGACGAAGACGCTTATAGGCTACTTATAGACAAATAGGTGTATGTTGACACACAGAAAGAAACATAGCCACAGAGATGAGTAAAAACAGATAAGCATACATATGAGCAGAAAAACAATCACACAGACAGACGAAAACAGGAAAGGAAGCAACAAGACGATAGACTAACACGAGCAGACTGACAAGCGTATAAGAAGACAGACACAGAAAGACAAAGAAAACATAGATAGGTAAGACAAGCAGGCGAACAGACATACAGATGTGCAGGCGAACAAACAGATCGACAAAAGCAGAGAAGAAGACAGACATAACGAAATAAACAAGCCTACATAGACATAATTGTGACAGAAGGAAGCAAACAGAGCGATGATGTCCCAGCATCTAGGCCTCTCCATCGATGCTTCAAACTGAATAAACCTCCGTCGAATCTTGAGGCATTTATCAACCTTGATTAAAAGTTAATATCATGTGCCACGTCAACCTCCCACGCCCACCCCAACCGCGCAACTCAAGCCTTATCCTTCGCGCCATTTACTCCTCCTTTTCCTTTTCCGCTCCCTCGGTTTCTCACTTCCATAACTGCAGAAATAGGCCGAAATTCATTCCTTCCTCTCTCACTGCTTCTCTCTCTATCTCTCTCCCTCCCTAATCCATGTCTCTCTCTCCCTCTTACGCTCCACTCCCATCCTCTGCCTCGCTCCCCACCCCGCCTCACCACTCTCTATCCTCTGCCTCTCCCTCTCCCTCTGGTTCTTCTATCTCTTTCTTCCCTCCTTTGCCTCTCTCCCCTCTCTAGTTTGTCTTCTCCCTTTCTCGCTGTCTCTTCCTCTCTCTAGCTCTCTCTCTCTTTCCTCTACCGCTCGTTCGCTCTCCCCCTCTATCTCTCCCCTCTCTTTCCTCCGCCTTACTCTCTCCCCATTTCCTGTCTCCGCCTCTCACCTTTCTTCATCTCCTTCTCTCTCCCTCTCATCGTTCGCTCTCTCAACCTGTATATCTCCCTTCTCTTTCCTCTGCCTCTCTCCTCAGTCACTCTCTCTGTCTCTGTGTATGTCTCTCTCTCTCTCTCTCTCTCTCTCTCTCTCTCTCTCTCTCTCTCTCTCTCTCTCTCTCTCTCTTCCATCATCAATCTCTCTTCCTTCAGTCTGTTAAATCTCTTGCGTCTCCTTCGCTTCCTACCTGTCCGTCAGTCAGTCAGTCCAAAAATATACAGATCTGTCCATTTGTCATTTCTTTCGGTTTCCTTATCTGTCTTTCTACCTGCCTGCTTGCCTCTGCGTGTCTGACTGCGTCGAACGTCATCAACTAGTCCATCAAAACACGAACAGGAAGACAATCAATCAATTATAAAAATGATCGCTAATTAAATTTAACAACAGATCATAGAATAAAAGCGCCTCTTTGTCTTCTGGAACTTTTATCATCGGACACTCGAACATTGGACCATCCTTCAGCCACGGTTTCCATCACAACAGGCCATCCACCTTGTCCCTCTGACGCTGTCTCACCCAAAACCCTGTTTCTATGTATAGCCAACTCTAGGACATCGTCACAGCATGCAGTTTTTATGTAGCGCTGAGAATTCGTAGAATTACATTTATACTCTCGTGAGATGACTCTGTATAATCTAACAGCTTCTTATTTAAAGCGAGGCGATCATTAATTCCAAAGATCACAGGACAACGGAGAAAGAACTAGGGTTCGATGAGGTAAGAAACCAGGAGCTATAGGCAACGGTGCTATGGACAGGGCAGTTGACACTATGAGGGTACGTTTCTATCATCATCATCATCATCATCATCATCATCATCATCATCATCACCATCACCATCACCACCACCATCACCACCAACACCACCAACACCACCAACACCAACACCACCATCAACATCATCATCATCACCATCAGTTCCTGACGCCAGCTATTTTACGGCGATGGGTACGAATGAACGACCTCCTCAGTCAAATTCAGTGTATCCCTTAGTAATGCAATGTAAGGTAATGTAATGAAGCACTTATATAGCGCCACTCGAATAAGAGGCACTCACGACTCAACACATAGCTAAACAGAAAAAAGGAAAGTCATCAAGCTTCCGGAAGGTAGCAGAAGAGAGAGAGAGAGCAGCTCCTTCCGAAGAGGAAAGGGAGGCTGTTTCATCTGGTGAGACCCAAGTAGGCAAAGCTCCTGGATTTAGCCGTGGCATAGTGCATGCGGAGAACCGCAAGAAATCCGCGGGCAGAGAAACTAAGGGAAACGCGGTGCGGAATAGAGGAGACCATATAGTGCAGAGAGACAAAAGGTAGGCAGGAGAAAACGCAAGGAGACAGTTACGCATCAACGCAAGGGTCCTGAAATGAATGCTTTGAGGTGCGTTGAGCTAGTGAAGTATTAATCCAACGATATCATGCCATCATTTATGCTGTCTATGCAATGTAGTCAGCGCTCGTGAATAAGCTGGTGCCCTGCTCTTGGTTTTCGAGTGGAACTTTAGCAGTTTCGAGATTACGATTACGATTAATCTCGGTCTGCCTCTGCTTCTTTTCACTGATCATATAAATACTTCGTTACGTTACATTGTTACATTATTTTTTTTACGATGTCCTAAGTCCCTCCTTGAAAGACGCCATATAAATAATATCGTTTCTCACACTGCGATGAAGGAAGCCCAATACAAGGCAGTGAGAAAATGATTGGATGTCAAAATACACCGTGTTTATTTAGCGCCTGTTTTGCGTGGCTATAATGGTTCCAGTCAAGCAGTAACGATGGAGAGAAAAGACTGCATAGTTGTGGGAAACACTTCACGACAGAGACTGACACAAAGAAAAAGACAGTCGAAAACAGACAGACAGACGGAAGGACGGACAGACGAACGGACGGACGGACAGACAGACAGACAGACGGACAGTTGCAGTCATAGAGACATAGATGGAGACAACAAGGGAAACAGACGCACAGACAAAGAGACAAACAGATGGCTGTAGAGACAGTTTTATAGCCGTACACAGATACCAGTGGAATCGCAAGACCTACAACGTCGGGGTCAAGGTCAGGGATCTGAGGGTCATGACTCCCAGCCGAATGTAGAAGCTGACCCTTACTGAGGCTCTGCATGGCTGAACATTCATCATATAACATGGCAATGTGCGCATATGTGGACATACTTATATAAATAAATATATATGCATATGTATATATACTATAAATACGCTTATACATAAACTATAGAATATATAAATAGATTGGGGACTGCTGTGTTACACGGTTCGTTTGTTGTTTAGCTGAGCATAAACTCCAGATAAACAGCAAGAACGGCTCAGCAGCTCATGTTTCCATGACGACGGGCTGACAATAACTTCCCTCCTGCGAGCCTCCGTCCTTGCTTCTCTCTCTGTCTGTCTCTGTCTCTGTCTCTGTCTCTCTGTCTCTCTGTCTCTCTCTCTCTCTCTCTCTCTCTCTCTCTCTCTATATATATATATATATATATATATATATCTACATATATATATATGCAGCTGTCTACCACTTTACAATTGGCACACTCTGTCCATCATTTTGTTTGTTTGCTTGTCTCGTTCTATATATGTTACTGTTATAACCATACTTTCAGCCATCGTGTCTTGAGAGGCAGCACTTACAATGCGTCATGTCATGCAAGTGTTATGGTTCATCACATTACCGTCCCTTCGTGCCACATTCTCTTTTCAGCCTCCTGTCTGTCTCTCTCTCTCTTCTTCTACCTAACCATACATGGATCCTCTGCTTCCTACCGCTCCTCCTTCCTCTTCGCCTGCCTTCTCTCTCTCCCCCTCTGTCTCTGTCTGTCTGTCTGTCTGTCTGTCTGTCTCTCTCTCTCTCAACTGATCTGTCACCTGAATTTGATCAAACCAGTATTCACCACTAGAAGTCTCCAATCGTCGTCTTTCTGTAAAGCAAGCCATGATAAACGTCGGCGCTGATTGGCCCTATTAGACGTGGTCATGTGACCAAACAATTGCCCAGTGGAATACTCGATCGACAATAACAAAGCATTCGCAAATGATCTGACAAATTAGCCACTGTTTGCATGGGATAATAGTCCATTGCAGAGCCAAAGTAACTGTCGTTTGTCAATATTATGTAGAATAAAAAGTCTTACGTAAAATTGTAGTTCTAAGGCTTTTTCAGCTTGTGGTGAGCAGCAACTTTGAAAATTTGACTTATTATTTTTTCATGGATTAGGCCTACCATTGGTTCATCACTAGTTTTCAGGTCCTTGCATGAGCCATATTCTCTGATAGTGGAAATGGTTTACCCTGACGATAATTCAAATTGATTCTAAGTATTCAACTTTTACATGCACAATATCTACAAAATTTAAATACAAATAACTTATAAAAATTAAATATTTAAAAAGTATTCGAGATTTTGGTTTATACACCTGAAATACAATACAACTGAAATTTGATATTGCCCTTCTTCCAACATTTTTCCTCAGAAGTGTACCCACGTCTCTACGACGCAACTGCTGAACAATTGTGCGCGATGGACTTGCTCAAGGTCCCTTGCACAGTGACTCCTCGGACGAGGGTCGAACCCGCTCACTCAGCGCACACTGAGAGTTACGGTCGACTGCTCTAACCGATCGGCCACCGTGCCACACAATTTTGTCGACTTATGACGCAATTAAAGAAAATTGGTCATTATTATACGATTGCTTTGGGAATCGCAACAGATAGGCATTCAGTCTACTTAAGGAACAACTGGCTTAGGCTTAAGCTTAGACTTAGACTTAGGTGCCAACGTACTATTTCTGTCACGTCGAGGAAGTGACCATGATGACCATATAAATGTCCATTTATATACATATATATGTGTGTGTGTGTGTATTATAGGAATATACCTTATCGCTGGCGATTTCAATTGTCTACCTTGATGCAATACAATACAACTCGGCATTTATAACGCGCCAAGTCGTGCTCGGAAGCGCGCACACGTCTCGACGACGCAACGGCAGTTGTATTGCAGAGCAACTGTGTGCGAAAGAATTGCTCAAGGTTCCTACACAGTGACGCCCCGGATGAGAGTCGAACCCGCTCACTCAGCGCACACTGAACGTTACCGTCCTAACCGCTCGGCCACCGTGCCACACTGATAAACAATTCATGGCTGCCAACCATTGACGTCTACCCAATATCAACCTCTACCTGTCGTAAACCCCAACCCTGCTGATGAACAACGAGACCACGCTGGCAATTGGATGGACTCTGAGAATATCCAGCTGTAAGAAACATTTATCAGTTAATAGAGGGTCAAACTGTGGTAGGATGGATGGTTAGATTGAGAGTGTAATGAGATACTATGGCAACAATCACTCGTATGTCAAGGTATCGACGGTATCGCTTTCGATTAACACGATTGAGTTACTTAGCATCGGAAGAAAATTGTCTAACGGTGTCAAAAGCATCGCATTATCCAGTGTTTAACGCCATCGTCTGACTGGGAGGGTGCACGACGTCGACCAATTCCGTTTATTACAACTTACAATCTACATTACAATCCTGTAATATGCACGAGTATTGATATAGCCCTATTATAAAGTTTATGAACCTTCAAAAAGGAGCTTTTTTCAAAGGAAGCTGAGGTCCTACCTTTCCGGAATCGCATCCAGACGACGGCCGTTATCAGTAGAATGGTTTCTGTCTCCATTGCGACTGAAGCACCAGGAACAAGAACGAATTCAGGTCGAAAGGAGATTGCCACGTTTTGTTCGGCTTTAAGTGTAACGTCTCGTAACAGCGACGTAACGTAAAGCTACAATTTATGCCACGCCACCGGTTGAGAACTCCTCAGTAGAAACTGATGTCATCTTTCTGCTTGTAAGGCACATATATATGACAGCTTTTGCACAGTGAAGATCGTTTGTTGCAACCCATTTGGGTGTGTTAGCGTTCCGGTAATATCAAATGGACCTCGCTGCCAAAGTCCACTCGCATGGTCAGCCTACGCTTCAACTGACCACTGGTTATCGTGTTCGCGGTTCATATTTAGCCACGTCCGGCCGTTTTGGCTTTCGTTTGTTGTGGCGCTATAAAAATCCCCTCCATGCATCTCGTTTCGGAAGACGACGACGCCCGCTCGTTCGATCTCGTGCGATGAGAACTAATGACACCGGTTCCAATAAGATCAGCCCACCGTTAGAAGCGAATTAGTGAGTGGGATTACAAAAATAGTCACTGACAGAGTTGGAGCTTTCCTTGGCTATGGCATTACGATAATGATGAAACATTCAAACAATTAGTTACTTAAAATAATTATATAGCGCCCTTTTGGAGAATCGTTCTGACAGTTATCGTTTTATGCCATTGCGGTATATAGGCTTATTACTGTATACTGGCCCACGCGATGAACTGTCAACAATCACAGGGTCGGGCTCAAAAAATTGGATGAGCATAAAGAGTGTTATCGGTGTCTTTACCGCCAGCTCCTCTAGCGAACTTAGCTATGAATGAGCACGTCAAGTGTACATTGTCGGTGAATGGATCATGCTACACAATCGACAGCCATCTGTCGTTGAATGCAGAGACCGATTATATTAATTAAGCGAATAGTACTTCTTGAGTTCATACCCTTGGCTGCTTTCTGGGTCAGCTGATAGGTCAACTATTGATCATATCATAATCATTGTCCTCATCGTTATCATCGATATAATATCCTTCTCATCCTTCCTCCCCTTCTCCTCGTTGTTTTCACCCATTCGCCACACCCTTCTTCTACTTCTCATCCTCAGATTTCTCCTCAAACTCCTTCTCCATCTATTTTTCCTCCTACTCTGCTTCCTTCTTCACCTTCTTCTCCATCTCCATCTCCTCTCCTCTTCCCTCTTCTTTTTTCTGTTAACTATCTCCTCATTTTCATACCCATTCTCCTTCTCCACTTTATACCCTTTTCCTGCCCGTAGCCACTGACTAGTGCTGCCATGAAGAGCCTGAAAATAGAGCTGAACTGGAATCATTCTAATTACTAACTACCTAGTGTTAACACGTGAGGTTCTATCGACAGCAAGTTATGCAACCCCCTCCCATTCTAGAACAATCCATGAGACACCAATCCACAGGCCATGTTACCAATCCACAGGCCATGTTACCAATCCACAGGCCATGTTACCAATCCACAGGCCATGTTACCAATCCACAGGCCATGTTACCAATCCACAGGCCATGTTACCAATCCACAGGCCATGTTACCAATCCACAGGCCATGTTACCAATCCACAGGCCATGTTACCAATCCACAGGCCATGTTACCAATCCACAGGCCATGTTACCAATCCACAGGCCATGTTACCAATCCACAGGCCATGTTACCAATCCACAGGCCATGTTACCAATCCACAGGCCATGTTACGGACTCTGTCATTACTACGGATTCCTTACTGCAGCGTTCTTAGCTATGTTCGAGATTTCTGTGCAGACTGGCGGAAAGTAAATCTGGGACTGGCGTGGCGCTTAAGGCAGACAGACAGACAGGCAAGCAGACAGGCAAGCAGGCAGACAGGCAAGCAGGCAGGCAGGCAGGCAGACATACAGGCAGGTAGGCCGACAGCACGTAATTTGCATGCGCGTGTGTTCATATGCACAGCGTATCTCAATATATGGGTTTGGGGAGGGGTAAATCTACAAAATGGAGGCTTGGAGGGGATTTGGTGTGCCAAACCTTCATTCTCAAACATGGATGCAGCAAAAAATAAGGAACACTGGAGAAATTAAAAATGTTATTTTATGAAATATTAATGAATATAATCAACTCCATCCCCTCCAATTGAAATTTCGCAGGGGACCGTCCCCTCTTGTGCCCCTAAGCCTCAGCCTCTGGTCTATACATATATGTATATATATATATGTATATAATTATATATACATATATATCCTTATGTATGTATTTATGTATACACGTATTGCATCTCTATAGCTCTCTCTCTCTGTCTCTGTATGTCTCTGTCTCTCTCTGTCTCTCTCTCTCACACACACACACACTACACAGTCAGACAGTATACTAGATACGGTACATTTCGTAATCGTAATCTCAGCATTTCTATAGCGCCCACAAAAGCGAAGTCGCGGGAACCATGCAGCTCATTCACAGGCACATTTGTAGTTACAAGAACAGAAGAAGGATGAACGAATGGATGGAAAAGATGATTGGACGGATGGATGAACTGAAGAAGGAATGGAGAGTAACATGAAGAATCGAGTCATAAGGTCTCCGTCTGTGGCTCTCCATCGGTGTCACTCTCCCTCTCTCTAGTCTCTCCTCCACTGCGTCAGTTGATTGCATTCTATACGCTGGAATGGCTGAAGCCGCTCCCTATTCCAACTCCATTCTTCCTCTCCTAATAAGTTGGCGTTCTGTAGACGGTAGTTGCTGCCGCAGAATATCTCTCAACAATTGGCTGCGGCGGTGATAAAATTTCACGGGCATAATTTCGGCGTCGCACCGTCGTCGAAATTGGACGCATCGGATGTCGCAACCCGTTCGTCCCCCCTCCCCGTCTTTCTTGTTCCTTCCCTGCGCCCGATAATTATCCGACGTTTCGACGGGAAGGCTCTCTTCTAGCCAATCGTTCAATAACTTCTTTAGCCTGGACGACGATGCGAAATGACTCGTTTTCCGACCTCGGATCTGTGCGCCGTCGTAAACGACGAATTTCTGGCGTTCCTCTTCGAACTCGAACGGAAAAAGAAACGCTATTTCGACGAGAATGAGAGCCGCACTGCGACCGTCTTTTGTCGCCAACGAGATCTCGAGTTCGAAGCGAGATTTGCCCGGGAACCGGAAGTGAGTCGAAGGCAACGGATTAACTGCACCGAGTTGGATGAGGTTTGGGGTATAAATGGGCTACTGCGCGTTAACCCGATTGCGGTGCAAGCGACATTGGACTTTTCCAATTCTTTTCGGAGTTAAATTTCTTAATTTCCCATTGTGTGGTGATTGTAATGTGTTTCTGTTGCAATGATCGTGCGCATGTGCCTTCTTTCACACATCTTTTACGTTTCCCAATAGCAAAATATATCGAATATTTCGGTTATAGATTCGCCAGTTTGGCCTACGTTCGGCTTTGTAAGGATTTGCGAATTTGTTAACTCTGAATGAGAAATTTTACCGCTGGTTAATTCTGCCTGAGACTGCGCTTTATGAAGCTGAGAATTCCAAGAACGGTAGAGAATTTATCGACTAAGTAGGCCTATAATAAATTATGTGGCAGCGAGACCACATCAAAAATATCGAGTAATAAAGTAACCATACTTAGGAAGCTAGTGTAAGCTAAGAGAGAGTAGAATGATCCTTGCGATCAAAGTTAAACACTATTTTTAAATCAAATATCTTGTAACTATATTGCGGTGTGCCAACCATGTCTTAAAAATAAACGAAAATCAACCAATCAATCAAAAATACTTAATATGGCGCCCCTTAAAGATCTGGAGCGCAACTTAAGTAGTACCGAATCTAGGTAAACAACTACCATATAATCACATAATATTATGCCAACTGTTCCTAATGTCACATTGTCACAGGATCCGGTGCGATTGTTCCTTTCGCCGAGAGCGCGGGAGAGTATAGAGGACTGAAGCTGGCTAATGAATGGCAATTTGCTGGTTGTCTTGAAGGGAAGAAAGAGGGCGATGGACAGGGAGTGGCCATCAACCAACCGACCAGAGGCATTACGACTATATGATGACCCACGGTCAGTCATTTTCTCTAAAGAAACCCCCTCGCCTTCTTTCTCACCGACT
>OY365815.1:15696689-15888359 GCA_959347315.1 Bimastos eiseni
TAATGTCCTCTGATCCAAGTCTGGTCCAATCAAAACTAATCTAATATATAGCTTCATGAATGCAGTTCTTGACTGTCGACCAACATGTACATGTAGGTCGGGGGTTGAAATCCTTGTCAGATCAAGCGGCGAATGAGGGTACGGAAGACTTGCCAGTTGCCACTTACCCCAACCTATGCAAGGAAGGCTGAGAAAAATAAATTCGCTAGTATTTCATAGCCATAGTATTATAAATTTTCTTATTAGATTAAGGAGTTCTATTATATTCCCCTCCTCCTTTTTCTTCTTCTTTCTTCTTCTTCGTCTTCTTCTTCTTTCTCCTCCTATGGTTTCTTCTTCTCGCCCTCTTCCTTCACTTCCTTCTCTTCTTTTGTGTTCTTTTCCTTTTACTCAGACTCCAAAGCATGGTAGACAATTTAGCGGTCTAACGCTCTGCGATCTCCAGTTCCTTGGAAAATCCTCCACCCTTAATCAGGTAAGTACCAGTTCCAAACCTGGATGAAGAAGGTCAGCGCATATCATCTTCGATCCAAGTTCATCCAACACAACATCTTTGAAAAAAACAACCCTAGAAAACCTTGAGTCCGCTTAAAGCGAAACCAACTATGTTGGCATTTTGAGTATCGTTCTTGGCTAACTCGCTACTGCGTCTATAATCAGTGCATTAACACTTACCCCTCCAATTATTATATCAAAGGCTTTAAATTGGCCGCTTACAGGAGGGGTATACGGTGTAGGGGTTAATTAATGCAGCGCAAGTTAACTGTATGATCCGCAACAGCGGCAACACCAAGCATTTTTTTAGTTGCGATGTGCAGAACCAGGTTTATAAACAAGATACGATGTTCGTTAAATATTTATAACTTAATAAGAGACTAGGACATGCAGAGAGGGAAAACGCCGTGCTCCGTCAGATCAGAAGACTATCGCATCGGGTGAACATTAGGCCTTTGTCGTTTCGTGCCTGTATGCAGTGTTTGGAAATTTGTAATGAAACTCAGCTAGAGCGTTGGAAAACTTGAAACCAATATATAATATTACTCTTAATATTATTATGTCGTGTTATATGCACACAGAATAACTGAGAATATTATATGCAAGTTTGTAGAGTCTATTTTATGGAGCGCCAATTCCCTTGAGATGAGGATACAAGGACGGTCGTATGCATGGCGTTGCATGCTGATCGCCTTAAAGACGGAGGATGAGAAAGATAAGCAGGAAGAGGAGGAGGAGGAGAGAGGAGAGAGGAGGAGGAGAGGAAGAGGAGCTGTGTCCTTATAACCCAATGTCCAGAACGAATCCAGGGCACTGTTGAATGTGGCTAGCGACGCTGGTGTAGTGGTTCTTTGCTATATGGTAGGGTACTCAAGGACATACATTTCAGTCAATGCTCTGTCACAAAAGAGATACATGGCGTAGAACATTCATTTTTCATCATCATCATCATGATCCATTGGCTGAAAGCCCATATGCTAAGCCCGTAGGTGTCCACTGTACATTTGACCCTTGTTCTTCATACTTCTCTGTCCTGAGTTAGCTGTAATAAGGTGTGTGACTATCAGTCCTCTATATGTCATCCGGCCATTCTCTGCAAGGTCTTCCTCTTCCTCCGTTCCCTCCATATTCCTGTAATTAATTCATTAGTTCCCTCAATAATTCGTTTTTGCAGACTACTAAAGTACACGAACGCAGGTACTCGAAATATCGAGCCGTCAGATTCGCAACGTAGCGCACCTTCATATAGGCCTATGCACGTATAAGACGTATAGGCCTAGTCTCTGTATCATTCATTACGAAAATTTATATAGCGCCCTTTCAAGGCTACTACTCAGAAGCGCTTCTGACCCCGGCCCAGCTAAAAAGAACAGTTTCAGGGCGAGTATCAAAAGAATCAGACTGTCAGTATGTACCCTGGGGAAAACGGTAACACCAACGGGTTATCGCGGTATGAGAGTGACATTTCTCTAGCCCACCGCCACGGCATATTGGTCGAGCTTTTGAAAGTCTTCGCCTATACAGGGTTGCCAGATAGGCCTACATGAATGACCAACATCAGGGAGATTGGTCATATTGGAGACTGTTATGTTCTATTATTACTATGGAGTCGGTTATTGGTGTAGACTGTTATTGGTAGTGAATTTGAGGGGTCTAACCAGCCACCGGGGTCAGCCATAGGCCAGAAACTGGGATCAAATAAGAAGCTGGGCGTCCAACCCCCTCCCCCCCGCCCCCGAGAAATCAAAGACAGAGGCTGATAGGTGCAGTTTCAGGGCTGACATGTTTTTCAGACGAAGTACGTAGGGCCTACAGTCAGCCTGCGACAACAATCGAGCAACAGGACAATCTATATTTGCGGTCATTCATCGAACCACGGACTGACTTCTCTCAGACTCTCAGAAGACTGATAGGCCTACCAATGAGTTGCTAGCCACTCTAATTATTACCCGATCAGGTGCGATTACTCCCTTCTCAGCATCATGTAATCAGTTGACGACTTTGCTTCCTGCTCACGTATCGCTAATACAGGTGGAGCATCGAGCGCAAATGCATCAGACGGAAGAGCTTCCGTGATGAATGGACTGCCCAGATTCGACCGTTTCGCCGAATTAGCGAACTTAAGGCAGGCGGCGCACAGCTCTGACGCCGGCCCGTCACAGAGATCCCGTATTAGACCACCGCCATATTTGCTCGGCACGTCACCTCGTTCCATGGTCGATGGAAAACGTTCGGTCGTTTTCGAATAAAGCGTTTGCCGTGAAGCCAATAAAGTCATAGGTGGACCTCTTATAGCCGCCATGTCTTTGCTCGGTCACGTCGGCCGAGCAGCTAATTCGGCTTTTGTAGTCGGTCGTTGACTAATCTCTTAAACCCCCGTCCGGACTGTGCATCCGCCAAAAGCACAGCGTGATCCGATTGCTTGGTGATCAGGGACACGTCAATGCGATGGCGGTCGACAAAGAACTTAAGAATTTGGTGCAAATAGGTTCAGCACCGCACCATTGGGATTAAGCGTCCATTGTGATTGGACGTTTTGTGATGACGGAGGCTATTATAAATGACATGTTAGAATGAAGACAAGTCTATAAGGCCTAGGGCTTGATTAAAGCATAAGTAAAATTTTCAATAAACAAATAGTACGCAACCTTTAACTCGCGTCAAACGTCACAAGTCTACAGCAGACCTTTACTGTGACTTCACAAAGTATATAGGCCCATATTTATAGAAAAATGGTTAGAAAGGAGCGACGATGTTGGAACAAGTGAAGAAGAGCGGAACGTTATTCTAGATGACTCTGAACCGGTATTACAACAACTACTTCGGTAACCCTGGTCCAGCAAGCATTGCCTCTAGCTGCCAGGCACCTTAGTCAGGCTTTAACCTGATACTTTTGTTAGCAGTTCCCACTAGTAGAACACACTTATAAACTAGTTGACGCGCACAGCAGGTGCTTCTGAGTCCCAACAGACGTAGGCCTACTAATTGTAGCTTTATGTTAACCATTGCGAAAAACAGAAGACTATAATAATATAAGATTTGTGATTGGGCGTGTTATCATGGCGTATGCCACTATAAATGACGTCACAGTTTTCTTATTATCATTGAAATGCGATGACCTTCCCGAATTAACTAAAACTATAATTAGATCAAGGGCCAATATCGTCTTCCTCATATTGTTTAATCCAAGACCTGGGTGTCTGTTCCCAAGGTTTTGAGTAGGCCTATACATCTATGCACATTGCAAACACATCAGGCTACATACATGTAATATTTCGGTTCAAAAGTTGCGGTGACCGCGGGTCAGAAATCCTATTGGTCTTAAAGTGGTGACCTCGTCTACTATATCCAGGGCTTGAAGTGGGAAAACAGAGGTGCCGGCATAGATACAAGAACCATTCCCCTCCTCTCCCCTTAAGATTAGAGGGTCTGGGGGGACGTATGTGGAAGTACCGGTATGCTTGCAGTCGGCCAGAAGAGGTGCCGATATGGCATACCGTTTCATACCGTCCCACTTCAAGCCCTGCCTATATGATCTTTATATATATCCCTTCTGTGTCGACGCCTTCATCTGTATTCATAGACAATTATCTAATCGATATGTCTGTACATTTTCCAGTCTTCGTCTAAATTGGGTTGGCCTGTGCTCTTTCGACACACACGCTACATGCGCTTGAATGATAATGAAAGACGCTCGAGGCTTTCACATTATTGCACGTGCAACACTACATCACAGAACGCACATGGAGGATGAGAATGAGTTCGAATCGGTATTCCTTAGGCCTATATCGTTTGTGTCTGACCGTCTCTCTGTCTTTCTGCACGTCCGTCCTGCTGTCTGTTTGTCTGGTGTTTGTTTGTCGTTCTGCCTGTATGTCTGTCCTCCTGTCTTTCTTCCTGCTTGCCTGTCTGCCTGTCTGTGTCCCTATGTTGCGTCTTTCCATTGGCGTCTGGGGGCGAAGATGATTTGCGCGTGTCGTGAATTGACAAATCGCCCATCCGGGCAAATCCACTTAGACAGCCAATGGGACTCACCTGGCCCTCTGGCGATCGACAGAATGACCCACTTTGCTTCCCTCTGTCCTTTTCCTCCTCCTCATCTCTCCTCCTTTTCCATGTTGCGATGGAGATCCACTACATTTAAAATATCTTCATAGGACTCGTCCTATCAAAGTCTAGTGGATGTGGTTCATATCTGTGGCTAATATTTACTAATTACACAGAGGAATGCATGGAGTGCCGATTAATAGGTTAGCACACTGGAGCGCAGAGCTGAGGAACTGAGTTAGATTCCTCTTAGGTTGACTATGTCTTTGTTTTGCTAGGTAGCCTTAGTGGCGGCTTTGGCTAAATTAGACTTATAACGTAATAGGCGACTTGTATGGATGCCGACAGTTATATTCGACGCCTGTAATAACTTGTCATCATTCGTTTCGTACTGCACTTGCAATCGTGCTACAGTTAGTCAGTTAGAAGTTAAAACGAAATTAATATTACTAAAAAGGCAGGTGGCACCACCTGTAAAAAGTGGATCTGCACGTGCTTAATTAATTATAAGTTTTTGGGTAACTGGAAAGTGATTCCTGACAAAGCCATACACGTTAATCACTTTCTCTCAGAAGCATGCCATTTTGTTTCTCTGCTCTTAGGATGTCATACTTGGATACAAGATTATCGCACTCAAACTCTATCAAATGTTTCTTTCATCTCTTAGTATTTGGAGCGACTTAATTTTGAGCATTTTTAATGAACGTCTTCATGGG
The DNA here is from genome assembly GCA_959347315.1 of Bimastos eiseni. Taxonomy (NCBI): domain Eukaryota; kingdom Metazoa; phylum Annelida; class Clitellata; order Crassiclitellata; family Lumbricidae; genus Bimastos; species Bimastos eiseni. The sequence goes on from OY365815.1 coordinate 15,701,948, forward strand.
CTTTTTTTCCTCTGACTGATATAGGATTCAGTTCAAAATTCTCTTTCTTACTTACAAAGCGTTCTTGGATCGAGCGCCGCGCTACCTGTGTGATCTTGTCAGTTATCAGACGACCAATCTCGGCTGTCTCTGGACGTTTTCCTCGCTCTTTAGACCGTCACGACTTTCTAGTATCTCAGTCTAGGACTGCCACAGGCCCACAGCTCAGCATCGTGCTATGCTCTATGCCTCTGTTGGCCCTTTGCTATGGAACAGTCGTCCTGCTGTGACTCGTTCTGAAATCTTATCTGATTTCTGTTTCTGTTCGCTCTCTTAAGACTTTTCTTTTCTCGAGTTCCAGGGTTTCTTCGCGCTGGATCACCTGCGATTTGGTTCAACTGTGAGATGAGCTTTATAATTCCGTAAATAGATACAATAGAATTTGGGTCTTCTATGCATGTATAATTTTCAAATAGGCCTATAATATTTTACATAGGCTTATCTGTGCATGCGTTTACATAATGGACGTCGTTTAAGCTTTTTTCAGAATGGGTAAGCAAGAGTTTTTTGGTGACGGGGCGGAGGGACGGGCGGGGGGAGGCTGGTGTAAAAAAATGAGCTGTCAAGCAAGAATTTTTGTGGCGAAGGGGGATTTTCTTCTTGTTTTAAATTTGTTGGTTTGGTTTTTGCGTTTTCAGGCTATAGGCTCTACCAAAAGATTTGATTTGTTATATCTTGTATCGGCAAGAACGCTGTTACAGTTTCAAAAAGTGAAATTATTCAATTATAGGCATCTGTGATATGATGATATAATGTTAGGATAAATCTTCTGCGGCCCAAAAACAATAAAAAAATTACTTCTGCGGCCGAACCCATGCAAAATTTAGCGCGTGAAGATCTCTGCGCATCCGCTATCATTGGCGCATGCGACACTTAAAAACATCATGCGTCGTGAGGGTCGTTTAGGGTCAGGGTTAGGGTTAGTGTCATTTTTAGACACACACAAATAATTTTCGGCCACAGAATCTCCACGCAAAATGTTAATATATGAAATTCAATTAGAATAATTATTAATATGGCTATTAAATTATGACCTTCTATGGAAATTTGCACGTACTATATATAATCTGAATCAGGAAATTCAGGGAGGGAATGCCCCCCCCCCCCTATCCCCCAAATGACGCCCCTGCATGGTTTACATGAATGTATGAATGAAATTCAATGAATGAATGAATGAATGAATGAATGAATGAATACACAAATAAATGTGTGTGTGTTTGTGTGTGTAGTTGGATCGTGAACTTTCCGTTGAGAATGATAAATGTTGCGATATGAAACAGATTGGGCGGCGTGAGTCTGGTCATTGCCTCTAGATGTCAGTATCTAGAAGGCAATGGTCTGGCCTGCTCAATGATCAATCAGCTGGCCAGCGGCCGAGACTTCATCTGTGTAAATAATTACAGCGAGGCTGTTGGCCCGGCAGAGGGGGCTTCATGGGCAGACGACCGTCATGGCCCCCACCCTATGGTAAGCCTATTCAGATGATTGAATGTATATTGAGCTACCACAGGTTTTGTGAACTGCAGGGGAGCTACGATTGCCCTCAGGAGAGATGGATCTGTATGTAAAGAAACACTATGCACATGTAATTCTCACCAAGGTCTGTTCTTAGAATTATAAAACGTCTGGTTTTGCCTCTCAAAAGTAATCTCTTCCTTGTCTTTATTCTTTTTTTCTTCCTCTTCTGTGATTCCCTTCCTTCTTCCTTTTTATTATCTGTACTTTTCCTCCCCTTCTGTTTGAGCTTTCTTCCTCCTCCTCCTTCCTACCCTCTTCCAATTATATTCTCTTTCATATCCTGCTCTGTTTTCCAGTCCCTTCTTCTTTACTTCTCATTTTATCCTCTTCAAACTCTCTCAGGGTCCAACATAGGCCAAATTATTCCTCTTGATTTTATCCTCTGCCGTGCCAGCCACAGCCATTGGGCTCATAATATGCCCTTTATTTTTTGTCACTAGTAGAACCAGAGCCTGCTGTATTGCATCCAGAGTATATAATCTAATGCAACTGTATCCAAAGTGTAATCCATCTGTCAATTACAACAAGACTGTCAAATTTGAAATGTTGAACAATTTTCACATGTTGAGATGTCCAGACTAAAATTTGATGAAGCTGAAACCAGTATATGGACTAAATTGTTGAGGGTTACTGAAGGTGTGGGTGAGAGTCACTGAAAGCTGATCTGGGGTTTTGCTTGACACCCAAGGTAACAATTTAGAATTAACGAGGGGAGGGGTTGAAAAATGAACTGGGGGTTGAACTATCCCAACCCCATATGACAATTCAATAACTGAATGAGAAGATAAGTGTGGGAGACAATTCTTCCATCACTGACTAACAATACACACATTGTTTAATAAATCCAGAAAACACGGTTCAATTAACAAAGTTTAATAAACACAACAGGACTTAATAAACTGCAAACGCCAGCTGCAGACAAACAGCAATGAATACTGGTTTTTGATTTACATTAATATATGCAGACGGCTTCGGTGGGCAATCGTTCGCAATGAAAAATTCCTAATATTTCAACAGAATTTTACATTTAAAAATTAACTCACGCTCTTATAATTACACAAAAGCTGTGCTGTACATGTGACACATCACGTGAATATTTGAAGCACACACTAACCATTGTTTAGAAGAACTATGCCTTTATACAGCAGTAAACCCTCAGAAAAAATCATAAGCTTAATCTAAGGACACAAGCCGCATTGTGAGTTTTTGACAAGAGTATATGCCAAAATTAAACAGTATGCTGTGAGTATACCAATAGTACCTGGAGAACTAGTACATAAGTAGGTATGGTGCATCAATGTTGGGGTGAATGTTTGGGACCATGAATATCTTAAAGACATGTGTATCCTGGATTATATAAATATGTTTGGTTAAATATGTTTGGAGTATAATATTATGCATACTGGATTTACTAGGTTGGGTTCCATCAACAGGGCAAAGTACATAAGTAATTATGTTGGGTTTAATTGCCTGATGATTGGTTGATGATTGGCTCTTGCTAAATGGCCACAAGTGATGACGAACGAATTGAGTTTGAATCTAGAAACATTGCAGAACCATTTACGATATTTACCGGCATCAATGTGTGACGAGACATTTAAAGCATACTTCGTTCATACATATTGCCAGCATCTTTAGAAAGACAATTGCCTTTTGATTAGTGTGACAAACTTTAGAGACAATAACATTTAAAACAAATTCAATTAATATCAAAACAATGGCCACTGCTTCATGCTCTAACACTGACCTTGTACTAAAATGCAAGAGAAACTAACACCATTTGCCATCAAATGATTATTTCAGGTCTCAAAGACAGGCTATCTTGTTGCCCAGGCATAGAGAGAAGAAGAGCATTAGCAATATAATTGAACAAATGTTCATTATTTTCAACAATAAAATGCCAATTTTATGAAGCACCCAGATTGAACCCCAAGTTGGGGGTAAACAATTTGCACCTTATCAATCTACCATCACCACGTTTAAAAACAGCATCACAATCTAGTTCAAGTTAATAAAGTATTAGGAATGATTTTTTCCATATAATCATTTAATGACAAATTTATTTATTATAAAGTGCACTGAAACCGATAAGAGTTCTGACAAAAAAGCTCGACAAATTATAGAAACATTGCTTTAAATTTAGAAAATTGTTGAAATGTTCATTATATTGAGCTTAAACATAAACAGAAATGGGGTTAGAACAGGATCACTTATGGAAATCAAAGAAACCCTTTTGAAATTCAAGCATGCCAAAAACTCATTTACCTCAATGAGTGAAAATCAGCCTATCTGTCACACCAACGGAATGTAATATTGGTAAATCAGAGTTAACTACCGGTACCACAAATTTTATAATAAACGTTCAACATTTATAATTAATCTATTTCCTTAATTAAAATTAGTTAAGATTAAAATGCTGATTTGGTAAATAACCATACTTCTGCTTATTAAAGTAATTCGGCAATAATCAAAATAAATGGAAAATAATTAATAGGTGAGTCATTTTAGTACCATTTATTTCAAACAAACTTATTTACTTCAAATGAGCACAAAACTAATCTATGTAATACACTTTACTGTAATATCTTTTCAGCTGTATTATCTAGAATTGCAATTGGGCATTTATATAGCACCACCCATTAGCAAAACAAAACATAAGAAACAAATCAATATTACTCATATTTACATTATGACATTAGTTTAAATTAAATGTACAGCACGTCTGGTGTACGACAACTGACAAAGTGGAACAGATGATCTAATGTTTGTCTTATCATTACCAGTATGTGAGTAGGCTTCAAGTACAACCCAGAAGTCATTCCCTTTGGGGAAGCTCGAGTGGGTCGAGGTTTCCACGCAGTCGGTTAGGTGCATTTCCAACAGATAGAGCTAATATCTAATATCATATAACATAAACCACGTCTCATCAAAACCACATTATCACTGAAGCTGAATCAACCTTGCATTTCATGCATTGCTCACAAAATAGTCTTCAGAACGCACGTTTATTGTTACTGCATTATGATAAAAAATAATTTTATCAATAGAAATGGTAAATAAAATTGGGAGATTTGTAAGCTAATATCATACGTGTTACTATGGGCTGCAATGCCACAGCTACCGAGGTCTTTCGAGTATCAAAACAGGGACCCACTCATAACCTGATGAAACAAGTACATGCCATTAGGACTGTGGACCAAAAAGCATGATATTTGAAGTTTGACCGCAAGATTCTGGAGTTAATAATATTATAATAATTTTTATAATAATATCATTTATTATACTGTGCTGTTTTATTGTAATGTACAAAATGGTCGCTGGGAAATGAGAGCTGTCTGAGCATTCAGACATCAAAGTTGAGAGCATTTGAATAGTTTTTATGTTACATCAGTTATATAGCTCATTTCTTGCTCTGTAAAATGATTTCATAACAATAGACCAGTCACTACAGATACTATATGAGCCATTAAAATCAACATCTTAGAGGAACTTTCAACTTAAGAAGACAAGACTATATCACAATACCAAAATAGCCAGAGCTTTATATAGCACCTTCAAAGTAGCTCCTGAAGACGCCTGCTTCAGAGAGGAACTTGGAGTTTGCTGTTGGCTTGATATTATACTAGAATCCTATATGCAGAAATTCATACAAACGTCAAACAATTGGCCAATTATGCGTTCAAATAACAACACTCGAGCTATACTTAGTACAAACCCAAAATCTGGATGATAAGTTCGACAAATAAAGTTTGGCAATAATTTGTATATGAACGGCAAATACTTTACATGCACCAAAACACAGCTTGGCCCAAAGTGACTTGACCGATTTTTCGTTCATATAATTTACAATCATTCATCCTAAACGTCCTGACAGCACTCTTCTTTACAAATGTCTAGGTTCTTTGTTGAGTGGGTAACATATTGGAGATCAGTTCCGATAAATTCTGTAGACGTTTTGAGTTCATGAGACGTTGAGCTGACTGAAGTTTAGGTTTACTTTCTGAACGTTATGTTACACTGTGGCGTAGAAAGACTCACTGCAGAAATAAAATACACAAGAAACATATAAGAAATTTATTAAAAGCAATGATGTACAACAACCACATAACTTGAAATAAACAGTCAAAAAGAAGTCTAATTTCTTCAATATTTATTTTGTTAAAGAGAGAACATGCCCTTTAATGACAAAAAACAACACCCATGCACTCACCCAGCCCTAGAAACCACCTATCCCCACAAATTCATCCACCTAGCACTCCAAATTCACCCATCCTGCTTTACAAATTCATCCACCCAGCCCTTTATTCATCCACCCAGCCATACAAATTCATTTACCCAGCCACATAAATTCTACAAATTCATCAACCTAGCCCTACAAATTCATCCACCCAGCCCTTTATTCATTCACTCAGCCCTACAAATCCATCCACCCAACCACCAATCTATCAGTTTCCTTCTCTCAGTCAAACCAGTCTATGTACTAGGTATGTTGCTGAATATAAATATTGTACTTTTTTATCCAAAGTGCTTGACGTATCTGCACAAGAGAAAATTCCTCTGAGGAAATGGGAGGAAAAAAATTGAACGAGACACGCCTCCGAAGAACAGGACAATCCGTCAAAACCCAACTCGGTCGGAACAACGAATTGCAAGAGCAGAAGCCGCGGACAATCCCTCGATTAATCCAATCTAATCTGGTCAGAATGACCGACCGAGAGCAGCTCAGGCGAAGCAGAAACAACTCCATTTACATTCATCAACGCTGATTCTACAGATTCGCATTCGATAAATCACAGCGTCTGCTTCTGCAGATTGAGGCCCGTCTCTGGTTAATGGAGTAGGTGAAGAGGTCAGAAGGAGGATGACCTATTCTAGGTCATGGGGTCAGCTAAGGCAAAGCCAGTGTGGCTAAAGCTGTCATGCTAACAATAAAGAGATGCTACAGCTGCCAAGTGAAAACAAAAAAGCAAAATAGAGAGTAGAAAGTTGGATGCATTACCATCAAACAGGGGAGGATGCATTATCATCAAACAATGGAGGATGCATTACTGTCAAACAATGGAGGATGCATTACCAAACAATGGAAGATGCATTACCTTCAAACAATGGAGGATGCATTACCTTCAAACAATGGAAGGTACATTACCATCAAACAACGGCTCTCCAAAATCATCTGTCTCAGATCAGACATGCACAGGCAGACAGAGAGAGAAACAGTTACATATGACATGGACAAAAAAGGAATACAAGCAGCCATACAAAGACAGTCCATAGCAGACAGACACAATGAGACAGAGACACAAGTTCTACCATATGAAAAGACTAAGACACAGACACAGCATTGGTGACCAGAAAAACAGACTGACATAGAAATACACAGACAGATACAAGCAGACAAACAGAATGACACACACAAACACTGCAGTGAAAATGAAATCAAAGCAATACCACAAAGGAGATAAAAAGAGACCCATGCAAACAATGAAACCGCCTGAGACATACACAAGGACAGACATGGTGGCCACAATTCAGCATTGGCAAAAACATTTCTGCTTCAATCAATAACTGTGTTAAAACAAACAGATAAATATATTAACATACATTTAAACATGTCGACAAACCACAACGAATAATGCCAATATCAGGGAATAGCGATGAACCGAGTTTAAATTTCTTGCCTAGTCCGAGTACTGAGTTTTATGTTGCCGAATCCAAGGCCGAGTTTCTCATATATAAAAAGAGTCTCATTCTCTTGAATTTTAGATTGACAGTTCACACAACTTTTTAGAATTTTGTTTAGCTTTGCTTTAGTTTTCTGTAGGAAGTGGTAATTTGTATGCACATATATTAGTGCTCAGTAGTTGTGCTTTTAGTTAAGTCGATTGTCATTTTGTAGATAAAAGTAATAGCATTTTGTGTATTTACTTAGGTTGATCGTCGCTATATAAATTTAAAAATATCTGAGTTTCGTTTCAAAACTGAAAATCGGAAAGATTAAACCTCAGACCCATTGTGTTAACAAGTCCTATTACAAAACTCAGTCGAGCCGAGTTTCCGAACCGAGTTTCGGTTCATCCCTATCACGGAATAAATGAGCAGAGGAATAAATTTTCACAGAGCAAACCAACTTCCAATTATCTATGACAAATGGCAAGGTCAATGATAGCTACATGCCTGCTGTAAGATTCTGCTGAATCCTCTCCACTCGTTGCAGATAACTGTTGAGGGAATCGGTACTCATAGAGTCATTTTCATGTCGTGACGACGACACTGGGGTCATCGTCGTCGTTGGCGTAGTAGTCATTGCTGGAGTCGAACGGAAAATGTGTGCATTCGACGCCGATAAGGCACCTGATGATGAATGTCTGTGGATATGAAGATCAAAGACAAACCAATTAGCCAATCAGACAGCTCCACAAATCAGTTCTAACGAATCAGTTCTAAGTAATTACTGCCAAAGTCTCAAACACTTTCTACAACATTCAAAACAGACATTAAATCATGAAAAAAATATAAAGACAAGCCTCACAAACAACAAAAATATCGTGACTAGAAAAAACTGCCAAAATCGACAGCATTAGCACACAATCATAAACACATCCGCAAATGTTAATTACATTTCTAGCAGATAACATACATTAAGCATAGAAATACTGTTTGCCACACCACAAAATACTTGTCATTCAGAAATATTTCATAAGCTCCTTGTGCTTCTTTCTTCTGGCTAATTTTCTCAGGTAAGTGACCTCAGTCTTCGACATATTTATCCGAGTAGTATCTTCCGTAGATAGATATCTTGAACTAGTGCCATATAAAGTTTAATTTGATTGTTTGATGTCTTTTAATATGTTTGCAATGAGTGACTCATGCAGCCATACAAATATCAATAAATATGGAGAAAATAGATAGCAATAATCACATGATTAAACATTTATATAGCACACCTACAGGAAAACTACAAAGGGGCAGTCATGACCTGACAACACAAGACCATGACATTGATGCAGAGAACAATGTTGTATGTACAAATGTGCTTGGAACATATTAGTTCAGATCAAGGCAGTTGTATTGAGTATATATCTGATAAGGATAATCCTGTTGTACTTCAGTTTTGGACCTCTACGGTTAGGACCCCGTGGTTTATGCGATTTCGCATATTTTCGCATAAATTGGTGGTTTTCGCATAAATTTTGTAATGGAAAGTTTTCGCAAATTATTGCATAAAGTTAGGAAATTTCAGTCAGTGTCAACTATAATTGGCTTGTCCAAGCTATTATTAGCCTATAGGATTATAGTTTACCGACAAGACGACATGGGTCTAAAAAATGAGTATGTACACAAGTATAACTTTTTAATTATAACATCCACATTAGTCCATTTATAACTCAGAGATAAAGTTATGGAACATTCAAATCAGAACTGAAGTCCAATCATGGACTATACTCCTGCTTAATAAATTTTATGCAACATTAAAACTTTTAAAATGCAAGGGTTGTTCGTTTTTTATTACTTCATAACAGTTAACAAACCTGAACTGGGAAATATGATGCCTAACAAAAATAAATAGCCTATGGTAAAATCAATATCTTATAGAGATGTCTTTAGTCATTGCAACCTTGCAAGGGAGGGTTAGAGCTCAGATGTTCAGACACATGGGGAGGGATCCACAAAATGTACACGGAGCAATAGAGGGGAAACCAAAAATAAAATTTTGTTGCATATGAATATTTGGATGGACCCTAAGCAGTCGACTGATTGGCTGAGCTGTGCAACAATACAGAATAGGAGATCTACCTCAGCTGTTGGTCCCTGTTGCGATCTTTTGTTGGAGGAGTCGTCAGAACTACTAATCTAGGAAGGCCACTGGCCGACCATCCGTGTGTAGCGCTCCTCTGGTTTGAAGGACGATCACCGCTCTCAAAGGAGAGGTTGCCGACTGAGGTCTGTGGCATCGGGAGCGAAGGACTTGTGCGGTGAACGTTCGATAGGGAATGACTGCGAAGCGGCGTCGAGGCAAAACCGTTCACTGAAGAAGGAACGTAAGTTGAACCTGGAAAAGGAAGATGGTAAACTCAATCTCCGTGAATGCAATTGAATGTAGCAACAAAATTAAGGAAAGACAGTCCCCATTTATCACATCAAATATTGTCATTCTTTTCTTTCTACTAAACCAGAATTCGTCTTACAATGGAGCATGTCAGAAGCAGGTCTGGTAAATTAGTGTAACCAATTCAATGAGCTTAATGACTTCAAACTAGCCTGTGTATTTGGAATACTCACCAGGTGTGATCTGAGTTAATCCACCCATGACTGGGGTTCCAATACTCACCAGGCGTGATATGAGTTAATCCACCCATGACAGGTTCCAATACTCACCAGGTGTGATCTGAGTTAATCCACCCATGACTGGGGTTCTAATACTCACCAGGTGTGATCTGAGTTAATCCACCCATGACCGGGGTTCCAATACGTGTCGCTCGTCGCCACTTGTTCACCAGAAACTTCAACCTAAATGAAAAACATTAACTGCCATAATTGCCAAATTGAAATTACAATTCATTATCATGAGCATATATTATCTTATTAGTTTCTATATTCTCTTAGACTAGCCTATTCCTCTGACAGCATCCATAGTTCAGAGCTAAATGTCCTTGTGTAAAATATTCATAGTAGCTGCCCAATACCTCCTACACCTTCCCTTCTTCAACTCCTCCCCTCCCTTATCACTGCCTCCCTCTCCCACAATTTGAAACTCCTAAGTCACCCAATCTCAGCCACGCCTGGCAAAATGGAAAGGTGCTGCTTTGTCTCACATGGACCGTCTAATGACCTACCATCTTGTTTAACTCTACTAGATGAGAAACTGATCAACTCACCATCGGGCCTGACTGTACTAAATGGTCTCTGCATATTAGCCCTTGAGATAATAAGTTATTAATTATCAGACAACACAAGTTGCTTCATAAAAGATAGATCAATTACTGACCTCGATATGGCTACAACAACATTGGCTGCCGTCCTGAATCGTGACAGTGGTCTGTTGCGGATGGTTGAAGCAACGTCCCCATCAGAGGATGAGGGGAAAGCGCCCATTCGGGCAATCGCTGCAAGCGTGGCTTCCTCACAATCCTGGAATCCCCCAAGCAGAAGCAGCAAGTACTTCTTCTGGTAAATCAATGACTTACGTGCGCAGTCAGCTCGCAGGTACTTGCCATACAGGCGCTGAATCTAAACACAAGGTACGACAAGTTCACATGAATCACTTGACATGTTGCATAAAAACATTTAAACATCATACATGATTTACACAACTTGTTACTCAAATAAACTTCAAGAAAATTACATAAACTTTATATAAAACACGCATTTGCTACACACCTCTTACCAAATATTACATGCAATTTAAAAAATTAGCTGTATTAAAATTTAAAAAAAATTCAAACCACCCAGAACCATTATACAAATTATGGTACATAATTCCCATAACCACGGAAAAACGATTAAATATTTACATAAATCTACACAGATGGTATATGCAACACAAAATAGAAGTATCATAAAATGTGAATTATACTTAATTGGCACTCGAAGACAGAGTGCCTGTAAACATGGAATTAATTGCTCTGGTTTTGCTGAACTTGTACAGCAGACTGAATATGAAATGCACACAAATTATGACAAATTACAAAAGTTGAGAGCCTTGTAATACACAATGTGTGAGTTGGCACTCCGTGACATACTGCAATTACAACTAAACATCTGCATAGTATAATCACTTTCCTAAATGCTCATAAACAAGTTGATACCCTGTGATTAGAATTTGAGTAGCAGTTTAAAAAAATTTGGAGTTTAAGATTGCGACCATTCAAAGAGCAAGATTAATCAGAGCAGCCCATTGTGTCGGTCGATATAATGTCAAATATCATTAAGAACTAAAATTATATAAGTTATCAAACAATGCATAATAAATGAGAAAAACTAATCAAAGCACACACACACACACACAGAGTCCAACTAAAGGACTTCGGTCAACAGTCGAAATAGGACATCATGTTCAGAATCTTTGAACCAACTTGCATTTGTATTGCATCTCATGGGATTACCTCAAGGCACTCTCTTCTCATTTAATGACAGCAGATATTTCTTCCAATGGGCAAAAGGTTTTCCAAACATTTCCATTCCATTACCACTCCTCATGAAGTCAATTTAAAAACGAACACACTGACTATGAAAACCAAACACTGGGAGAGGACTGGCCACTTACCCTCATACTCAACCAATGGTTGCCACTGGGGTAGGCTCAAGGGGTACTACATTAGCAACAGACACATTGTGTAAGTTGTAAGGCAGCGGTTTTCAAATGGTGGTATGCATACCACTAGAGGTACACCAGGTGTCGGTATGTGGTTGAACTATTTGATTTACACTTTTGACTATAACATCATTTCAAAACAAGCTTTAGTTTAGTCAAAAGTCCCAAAATGCTTTTTGGCTTAGACCCTGAAAGAGAACTAAAAGTAAATTACAAGGGATTTGCAGTTAGTCAGTTGTATTGGATCTGACCCTTGCTGGTGGAATGCCAACAGTCAATTTTTTTCCTGGTGCTACAATAAAATTAAAGTTTTAAAACTGCTGGTGTAAGGACCTTGAGTAAGTCCTTCACACACAGTTGCTCAGGACAATCAACTGTTGATTTGTCATTATTAATCAAATCAAAGGAATAACATACAGATAACTATACACAGAGTGCTTGTGATCCAAAGCCAATTTTAAACAGATAAAGCAAAACGAAGCACAAAGCAAGGGTAATGCAGGTTGATCACAGATTTGCAACATACACACTTCCACCACAATCTCCAGAATTGTCACTGCAACTATCGATAAGTCAAAAGCAAATACTTTGAGGAAAAAACCCACATCAAACCCTACACTCTTGTCATTCAACTCAATAGCAAACACCTTGTCTTTCCAAAAATCATGTCAGAAGTCCATTCAAAACTGAAGTCAGCAAATCATAATATTAAGCAAAGCATAATTGCTCAACTTGATGGCAATTGTCTGGAGCTAAACAGGAATCTCTAGCTTGGAAGCTTGGCAAACAGTCCAAAATTAATTCAATATCAAAATACCACCTCACTACATAAACAAATCTTGTTGTTGTCTGGTTCTAGTAAGGTTTCAAAAGGCAGCATTATCAAGAGAGGTTCCAGCACATTCATGATCACAAGAAATGGAACCGAAAATCAATGTCTCTCCAACAATCAAACTCTTTCAACATTTCTCTAAAACAGACATTTCTCTAAAAGAGACATTTCTCTAAAAGAGATATTTCTCTAAAAGATACATTTCGCTAATGTTTTAGTGTGCGGCTGCACTGACATCATCAACAAATATATAATCAAGATAATCTTATGAAATGTAAAATGTATTAAAAGGCCCTTTTTCTTTAGTAAATTATCAAACCCGACATTTCAAATATACAGGTGGCTACATTGAGTAATTATTTACATAAGGTAAATCAAGGAATATACAATTAATTTATAGGAATTTATTTACATCAGGTTTGAAAAATAAAGCTGTGTCAAACCAAGCGGGATACGAGAAGTGCAAAAAAAATAAAGCGCCAAAAATATGTGGGACAAAAGGACACTAACAATTTGTGTTCAAGCTCTCCAATTAAGCTAATGAATAAGATGGCAATGAGATATCGTCAATAGCTACCTCAATCTCAAGAAGTTCAATCAAATTTGACCCTAGTGTAGGCTGCAATCAAGTAGTTCCAGGTTACATCAAATTCATAGGAAACTAATTACATCAGAATTTACATCAGGTAGGTAAGTAAACATAGTCCAGCAGTTTCTGCATGCTGGATTGACAAAGTTTAATAGGTCAGGGTTCAAATCTCTGCTACAGCAAAGAAATGCCTAAGTTACATAATGTTTAGACTGTTTACATTGCCTTACATTAATACATTCCTTACAACAGATGTGAATGACATATTATAGTACTAGAGAGTATGCAAGAACAGAGAACAAGGTTCAAATTCCTTCCATGTTAGGTTTCCCAACATTTCTGTGTTCCACTACCACTCCTCGTGAAATCAGTGTTAAAATGAATGCACTGACTGTCCTCTGTAGGCGAGAAACCAAAGACCGAGGGAGAGGACACGCCACTTACCCTCATACTTATACATTCAAACCAATGGATGCCAATGGGGTCAGCTCAAGGGGTAAGCATCGTACATTACACTGTCTCTTGTGAAAGTGCTCTGTCTCCATTTATAGTCCAAATATAGTGGGCAAGATCTCAAAACGGTGCTACATTAATATCTGCCTAAAAGATAATATATTACCTGCAAATAAACCGATTATCCAGACCAGCCAATATGATCACGCAAATTCATGCATATTTATTCAAGTTTTTGCAACCGCTTTACAAGCTGAAAGAAGCCTAACCTTTTCCTTGTCTGCAGGGAAGTTGAATTCGCCGGCTGTGGCAGGAGAAAAGTACTTTTCCCTCTCCCTCTCCAGCTCGATCTCTGCCCTTCGAAGGTCAGCCCTCAACCGTGCCGCCTCCTGTCGGGCATTACTTAACTCCAAAGACATGCTACCCGCATCTCTCGACCATTTGGCTCGCTCTGATGAAAACTGGTCCTCAACGTCTTCGACCTACAAAGGGCAACATAAGGCAATGTCAAGGTAAATCAAGGCAATGTCAAGGTAAGTCAAGGCAATGTCAAGGCAAGTCAAGGCAGTGCAAAGGTATTGATAGGGTAAGGTAAAGCTTAGAACAGAAAATGTTCAACCTAGATGAAGCCACACATGGAAGTTTTTATAATAACAATGTAACTTCTATAATAAGAATCATATGCTTTTTTAATTAATTTGCAGAACATTAGTCTGCCCAGTGCAACTGGCCCGATACCCATAATAATTTTGGACAAACCAACCTCATTGAATCGCTTCTCCTTATCCTTAAGAACAGCAATCGCTTTCTGAAGTTCACTGACGATTCCTCGAAGGTCCTGTTTCTCTGACGTCAGCCGACTTATGTATGCGGTCAGTTCTGAATTATGTCGTAGGATCTTATCATTAAGCGCCGGAATAATTGACAGGACGATGCTAGCTCCATTCTGCAAATGTTCCAAACAAAAGATGTCAAAAATCCTTATCAGATATACTCTAATCAAATCACATAGCATCTTGATAATCTAAAATAATCAATAATAAAAAGAAGATTAAAAATGAAATCACTTACAACCTGAGCATGTTCTTGGATGGAGAATTTGGATGGCTAATCTTGTGAACTGCCTTTGTAGTTCTATCGGCTGCTTGATACAAAGGTCATAAGGTCTAGAATTGCACTGCAATTCAATCCTGACAGCAAATGAATGAAATCTGAAACAGCGCCTCTTCAAGAAGTGTACTCATAGGTACTCTCTGTGCTAGTCTACATGATGTTAAATGTCATTTCAACGTCCCATGTTCACTTGTTCCCATCTGTAATTTATGTCTAGGCAAGTCACAGGTAACAGAGGATGACCATAAAATAGTAGTACTAAGTAATACAATAACCTAACCTAGTAGTATAAAAAAAGATGACGCCTGTAAAGTCGTAAAAACAGTCTGAAAACTCACCGATGGCAACGAATCTGACTTTATGTTGGTATTCAAAGATGTTAACTCGGTCAACAGTTTTTTCAGACTCTGTTCTTCCGATCGTACGTCAATGGCACCACTTTCTCGCGATGGTCTACGAAGAACAACAAAAAACAACAGCAGGTCAGTCAACTAACTGGACCTCTCTATATCAAACCAGACAATGACGATATGGCAAGTGGCACAACAGGGTTGTCCAATGTCCATAGCAAGACCTATATAAATCCATAGCATATATTAGAATGTGCCAAGAAAGATGAACATGTTATTAAGATTCTCTTTGACTTACTTTCTATCAAAGTCAATAAGCTGTAACAATGTTCTAATTAAATTATTAAAGACATATAAAAATAGTTAGGACTTCACAAATGTAATCAAACAGCTTTGTTGTTTGTTGGATGAAGTCGTCCATCCCTTAGCTAAAGAGTAGTGGCCAACCTGATGCTGGCATCAGCCATTTCCTCTTGCAACCGAATGGCCAGCAGCTGGAGTCTCTGCTGGAAGGTTTCCAGTTGCTTCTGATAGATGGTTAGCATCTCTGATATCCGAGTCGGTAATGCACCATCAACTTTGTCCTACAGATAACAAATTCATCAGACACCTAATGCCAATTCCAAGAAGTAACAGCACGTCACACCAAACCAATCCAAAGAAACAAGTGCAACACATAATACTTTCTAATCATAATTTTAATAAATTATAATTGCCACGATAATAAATTGTAATTATAATGACAACAAGCTATTTTAATGATCGTAATAAACTGCAATTACAACTGAGACAAGTCGCAATTACAACAACAGTAAGTTACAACTGGAACAGATTACAATTACAGAGGTAACGGTAACTTGAATGCATAGTCATAATTACCGTAGGTGGAGGAGTAGAAGGAGGTCCATCTTTGGAAGAACTGTTGAAAGTGACCCTGGGAGAGTTGTGACTCCTAAGCCGAGCAATCCTCGCCTCTTCGAGCGCGTTCATTTCGTTCTTCCGACTCAAGCTCAGTTCCTGCTCAAGTCGAGTCGCCGCCTGCCTTGCGACCTGCACCTGCGAATCGAGTTCCAGAACCCTCCTCCGATCTAACTGGTGCTCCTGGTTGACCCGGAGCAACTCAGACTTTGGCCCAACAACTCCCTGGGTCTCGAGGGCCATTCGTGAGTCAGCGAGCGACGACTGAAGGCGGCTGTGCTCGATCTGGAGAACGGAAAGCTTCTGATTCGCTGATTGAAGTTCCATCTGTATCTCATGCTTCTGAGCCTATGACAAACAAGGTTTCCCACTTTCTTAGCTATCTCTTACATTACATTACTATATTACATCTCCCTGTATGTCCTATAGCTGAATGTCTATTTATAATATATGACATTAATAATAACAACAATATTGTTATTTTTTTATTGTTAGTATTATTTGTTAACATAATAATCATAATTAATAAAAGTGATTACAATAATTGATTATAACTGCACTCCATAAATAACAACCCAGCTGGAGTTGAGGTTTGGCGTCAGTTGATGTGGTTTGCCTCCAACATACTGGCACAACCACCAAAAGCAGGTCGCAGGCGAAATATGGCCAATGTAATCAAGAAACGCATTGACAGCCAAGCCGTCCTGCGTACGAGGGATGAGACGGAGCAGGAGGATGATGGCAGTGCAAGATGCCCCGGTGCTAAGGATCTACGCCTGGTTGCGGTTGGTGCCAAACTCGAAGAGGGCAACATTCGTGCCGCCACTCGCATCCTCTGCAGTCAAGACTGTCCGGTCAAGGCGACACACGATTCTTTGGCAGCTATGCAGGAAAGGCATCCGACAGACAACTGGGCTGCCAACCTGGCTGACTTGCCGGAAGTGACGCAAGCCGTCCCTTTCCAGGTCACGGAAAGAGAGGTCGAGGACGCGATACGGTCATTCCCGGCTGGTTGACCTGGGGGACCGGATGGTTTGCGACCCCAGCACCTACTCGACCTGCTCAACAACAGAGAATCAGCTGAGACTCTCCTACAAGCGTTGACTGTCTTCATCAGTGTGTTGCTGAGGGGTGAGTGCCCACTGGAAATACGAGAACTTCTTTTCGGAGGCACCCTCATCGCCCTTTCAAATAAATCAGGAGGTCTCAGACCAATCGTGATTGGCTACGTCTGGCGACGGCTGTCTGCAAAATGCGCAAACAATGACGCCTTGACCAGACTAGGATCCTTCTTCGGCCCACTCCAGGTGGGCATTGCAACACCGGGCAGCAGTGAAGCAGCAGTTCACTTTGTGGGAAGCTTCGTCACGAATATGCCGCGGGATCACGTTTTTGTGAAGCTGGACTTTGTCAATGAATTCAATACCTTACGAAGAGATGTCATGCTGCGGGCAGTTTATGACACAATACCTGAGCTATACGCGTTCATCCATCAAGCGGCGAAACTGATCTACCACCTATGTGCAGCGCCCTGCTAGGGACACCCCCTTCTAGAGAAGATGGATGACCAAATGCGAGTTGGATTAGAAAACATCCTTAACATCAAGCTCAGCGATATACAATGGAAACAGGCCACACTTCCGATGAGAGACGGCGGATTAGGAATTAGACGGGTGTCGATGCTGGCATCTTCGGATTATATAGCCTCAGCTGCATCGACCAGGTTGCTCGTTGCCGCTGTTCTCGACTCGGAGGAATGGATCGACGATCATAAGGAAGAAATCCTTGAGGCCCGCACACCAACACTTCCGGATGATGAGGTATCGGCCTTGACCAGTCAGAAGGTCTGGGACAGACCCTTGATTAACATCAACAAAGCTGCAGTGTTGTCTTTCAGTAATGAACCACTCAGCCGGGCAAGGTTGGGCGCGATGTCATCACCCCACTCTGGAGATTGGCTCTCGACTGTTCCCGTCATCTCTTGTGGGTTAGGTCTGAGCAATGAGGCCGTGAGGGTGGTGGTGGGCTTTCATCTGGGACTCAACATCTGTGCGCCGCATCAATGTCAGTGTGAAGAAACCGCTACCCGGGATGACATCACGGTCTTGTTTGCAGACATTCGACAGGAAGAGCGGCCCGACACTTCGCCTCGAATGATATTGTCTGGAGAGCCCTTTTACAGGCACACGTTCCATCCTCGAAGGAGTCGCAAGGTTTGATCCGGAGCGACGGAAAGAGACCGGATGAAGCGACACTCATCCCGTGGGCGAGAGGCAAATACATCGCTTGGAATGCAACAATTATCCACACGTGCGCCGCCTCATACATTCACCTGTCTTTGGCAGTCCCTGGCGGTGCGTCTGAACATGCCGCGGACCGAAAGTGTTTCAAGTATTCTACTCTTCCCACCACACATGACTTCATTCCCTTGGCATTCGAATCACTGGGACCCATCAATCACGCTGGACGCGAGTTCTTGACGGAGTTGGGTAGCCGCATGACCGCCATATCAGGAGATCCTATGGAGACCATGCACTTGTTTTCAACGTCTCTCCATTTGCACTCAAAGATTCAACGCCGTAGCGTTCAGAGGCACGTTCAAACAGCCCACCGGGATCGTCAGTTAAAGAACTGACAATAATAATAATACCAATAATAATTATAATATTTATAATTTTAATAATAATGAATAACAATTGAAACTCCCCTGCATAGAATAGTTTATCCACTTCCCTTGGATCTTATCCCTTGCATTAAAACAGTATTCCACACAGATTTCGGATACAATCTGACTAGCATTTCTTGGAATTCATTTATTTCAATGTCACTTACAAATAATGCTTTAATGTCATTGCTTGTTGCAGTACCTTCTTGTCAGAACTGGAAAAGATGTAACCATTATAGATGCCACAATGTGTCTCCAGACAAATTTCACCTCCCTGAGGGAAAACCTATCTCGGATAAAACCACAACAGCAAATAAAAGCCTAAGTCTTACAATGTGTAAAGTACCACATATTACCATTATATGTATAGTACTAATTCTGACCTCAGTGATAGCCAAAGTTAGGATTAAGTGCAGTATAACAAGCACTTACGGTTAGTGTTTTGATGCTTTGTCGAAGCTGATTGGAGACTGCAGTCTCCGCACTCAGCTTATCCTCGATCTCTCCCTTTTCCTCCTCGATCACCATCGTTTTGCATCGATCTCGTTCAAGTCGTGAAGTCAGCTCAAGAATTTTACTTCGTTCAACATCGAGGTTGGCCTGGAGGTCTGCGATGGTATTTTGGAAGCGGAGGAGGATTGTGTGCTGGCTCTCATGTTTCTGATCGATGGTCTGACGCAGTTCAGAGTTGGAATGGCGCTCCTTTTCCAGCAGCCTTAATGAACCAGACATAACATAATACTACCATTCAAAATTAAAAATAACATAATTAAAACATAATTAACATAATTAAAATCAACAATAATAATAATATTAGAAGCTTCTAATGCAATTTTATTTTTCAGGATGGATTATGCCTAAGATAAATAATTATAATATTCACAATCGTGGTTTCCTATCGGTGCTGTACAAGCTGCTAATTAATAATAATTAGATATAATTTAAAATTTACTTCATCCTCATCACCATAGATGCCATCATCAGTGAATCATTAACAGATCATCATCTTGTCCCATTTTGTGGGTTACTTAAAAGGCACTGTATAGTACCTGAACTAATATCGGGGTTGGGGCGCTGTATAAATGCTCCAAATAAATAAATAAAATGAATAAATAATATATACATTATATATACATGTAATGCTGATCTAATATGCAAAAAGGAATAAAAATCAAAGTTACTACTAACTTGCTATATACCAACGGTGTTAATTTAATGTAGAGCTACATAAATATAACAGCAATGATAAATGAAAAGAAGATCACAATTACGGAGAGAAGAACAAAGCGTACTTTGTAATATCCGCGTGCCGAGTCACTTCTGCATTTGTTGAAGTCTCGAGCTCCGTCAGACGGACCTTGAACTGTGACTCCTGGATGTGGATCTCTTCACGGAGGGACTCCACCTCCCTCGTCAAGTTGCTCACAGTCACTTCGCGATCATTTAGAGAAGCCCTTGTCTCCATATGGCGCTGTCTCTCTGCGTCTAAATCCATCTCCAGTCTCTGAAGATTTCAAACAATCAGTTATTCAATCAAGAAAATCAATAATAAATACACTAAAATCAAGGTCTGCTTAGAAAATATAATTTAAAATTTACTTCAATTATACAAAGTAACTGATTAAATTCTAAGCTGGTTATAAAACCCAGAGGAATACCTCGACCACAGACGTTAGACGCTTCCTGACATCTGCCCCCATTGACCTTTCCGATTCAAGCTTCCGTTGGCTTTGCTGTAATTCCATTTGACCCTGGGTGACCTTTCCATTCAGCTGTGCCACCTTGTTCTGCTCTTCCACCAGTGACAAACTGAATTCAATCAATTCAAACATATTAATTAAACACTAACAATCGTCTGACACATAAATCCATCTGAAATTATTAAAAAGTTCTAAGTCAAATCTCTTCTCAGAGACAAATATATTCCATGTCAAGCACAACTTATCCAGACTTAACTTTCAGAGCAGCCAAGGTAAAATGAAAAGGAGGCACCAAACAGCACCAAGAGAGCACAAAACAAACACTATAAAAGAATTAAGATTAGCACAATGGAATGAAATGCCAAGCATTTAACTTACGACAGCGACTGAACTTGAGTCTGCTCTCTTCCGAGCAATCCTCGGGCCTTCGTCAGCTGACCCTTTAGCTCGCTCACTTCGAGCTCCAGATCACCAGATGCATTTCTCTCATGGCTCAACTGAGTGGACACCTCAGCCACCCTGGCCTGCTCCATCTTCAGCCTCGACTGAAGGTCTTCGTTTAGCACCCTCTCCTGCTTTAACTTCGACTCAACTGTTTCAACTGGAACATAGAAGTAATTAATTCATCAATTTTACATAAAGAAAAAGAAATAATAATACAATCGTCTAAATCTATCAATCTAATCCTCTAAATTGCTCCCTAGACACTACTCCACAACCTTGTTCTGAAGTTAAAGAATCCAGCATAATTGTGCTCGATAGTGTAGTGGTTAGAGTGCTGGATCCTCAAACGAGAGGTCGGGGCTTCAAATCCCTGACAGCACCAAAATTTGGTTGACGTTTCTGCTCCATCTGTGCCCCTACCCAACTCACGCATAATGAGTACCCTGACTGTACACTGTTGGTGGGAAGACGATAAGGGGAGTCTGAAGAGAACTGGCCACCCGCCCTCATATGCTGAAATTCAAAAAATGAGTCACTAACACTTCTTATTTGTGGTACATTTGCTTCTAAGCCTGCACCCTGCATAGTGCCATGCTTCCAGGATTATCATTTAAAAGCAGACTTCAGTCAGGCTACCGTAGAGTGGAGTAGTTAACAGTTTCTTTCTATTTTCAATAATTTTCTATACATTCTCCAAGTTACTGTTGATTATAAGTGACAATGGCCACTGCATTCCAATTTATTCACAGTTCATAAAATTTTTTAGAGGTCTAGCTAGCGCTGACATTTAACGATAATAAATGGTTTCACGGTCAAAGTGTACAAGGAATAATTACCATTCTTCTTCTTCAACTTCAACTTCCAAACTTGTGCTGGTACTCAATTATAGACATAAAATTAAGATCTACTGACCATGAGCAATTAATAAGTCCTGTAAATATATATATATATATATATATATATATATATATATATATATATTTAATATAAAACAATAAAATACATAGAAGCATCTTAACAAATGGCCCAGCATGGACACAAAGACCTCAGGATATCTAACCTTGGTGCTTGAGTTCCCAGTCCTTCTGCAAGTAATGGTCTGCAAACTGATGTGCATTTCGAGTGACCTTCTCTTTCTCCTGTTTCATCTCTCTCGTCAGTGCATTGTTCTTGAGAATAAGGTCATGAACTTCTTCGATCAGTGACTGTCGATCGATGCTGATCAGCTGATCCAAGCCATCGCGATGTCGCGCCTCCTAGAATACAATGATAACAATTGCAATTATTAGCACAATTATTGCACAGATCCACTTCATAGGACAGTGAAACTTAACTAAAACCCTAAAAATAATACACCACACTCAAAGTGAGTACTGGAACTAAAGTAATACAGGCACAAGAACTAAAACACTTGAACTAATATGCCATACTCAAAGAACTGAAACTAAAGTATTACAAGAACAGTACTGGAACTAATATACCAGAATTGAAATACTAGAATGAACTAACTGGAATTAAAGAACAAGAACAAATATAAAGAAACTAAAGTACAGACCTTGAGTACTCAGGAATCAAAGCAGTGGAAGTAAATTACTGGCATGAAAACACTGCAAATAATAAACTACTAACTAAGCTATTTGAAGGAAATTTCTCATGTGACATTAACCTGGTCTTTCATCGTCTTCTCAAGAAGATCTAGGAAGTTCTGATTTTCCGTCGGATGGAGAACTCTGTAGGTGTGGAGATCGGCACGAAGCATCTCCTTGTCCTTGGCAAAGACCTTGTGAACAGCCTTGATTATATCACTGCGCCAGTCCATGGTCATACCTTCTGAACCTCCCGGCAGCTTTAACAGAATCGATCAAAACTTAAGTGAAAATTAAGTTCCATTTTTTTAAGTTTCAAAAATAATTCACTGTCATTGGTAAAATTATTGGATGCCCAAAATTCATTAGTCACCATTACTAAAGATTCATTGGTCAATCCCAGAATTATTAAACAGTCACACCCGACCAATAATTCAGCATTCATTCCTCCAAATGATTCTATTACACTCCTCAAAATATTTTCATATGCTCATAGAGTTGAGCGGTCACAAATTCGAAGTTTGAATCCGTTTGGACACCATACACTTTACTTCTGACTAATGGTGTGCTTGCAATGCTATCTCAAGTACTGGAACACTATCAATATCTGCACTGAAATTTAATTTTGAATCCACACCCAATCAAATTTGGGTGTGGATCCAAAATAGGAGAATTCGTGCTATAACAATGTCCGTAACATGGACGTTCCTGCCTGTCACAAGAATCTGTAATAAACTATGAAAGAGTTTGAACACATTGCAAACTTAATGCCAAGACCGTTTGACCATATCTAAAAAGCTATTTGTAATAACTATAACTGTAATTGTAACAGAAGAAAGAGTTCACGATGCTTTCAGTTATCAGTCAGATGAAAATGTCCCACCATATGAAATAGAAAAAAGTTTGATTCGATAAATTTGAAGTGTTAGTGAAACAAGTAGTTGAAAATGGTCAGTAAAACTTGTAATAAAGATAAAGAACACTTCTGTCATCAGAAGTAGAATTTATGAAAGTTCTCAATCACAAACAAATACCATTTTAAATATACAGGGAAACAACTCAATAACAAAGGGAAGACTGCACTTCCTTCCAGACTAAGTTAAAACAAGTGCTAAACTTTACATTGAGACTCAGCTACCAAGACTCATTTAAGAATGCAAGTCTGTTCTGTAATCTGGTTTCATTTTCTAGCCTGCTCACATGGCAAAATTGACTCAAGAGTTTAATTTCCCAAACGCAGCAGTGAATTCATTGGCAAAGGTGAATGGACACCAAACTTGCCAGCAAGGATGAACCGAAACTTTGACTTGGACAAACAAAGGGTTCCACTTCTAAATCAAATTGGTTTTCCAATTTTCTGTTTTGAATTCTAAAAATCAGATATTTTTATTTACAAAACGAGAATCTGAAGCAAAGCCAAAAATTCATAAAAATTGTGCAAACTGCCAAACTAAAAATCAATAGAATGAGATTGTTTTAAATATTCGAAACTAGGACTCTGACTAGGTACAACTTAACTCATAAAACTCGATACTTGTCAGGAAATTGACATTCGGTTCATCCCTACTTGCCAGACTTTAATGCTCCTGATTAGCATGTTTGGGGAGCAATTTCCTTTTGTCAGGCAGGATATCTTTTATTGAGCCACCCTGTAATAGGTTTGTATTTTGTATCACATTATTCACCATGAAACAGAAATCGAATAAAAAACTCTGAGATTCAAGAAAATTCAAAGCCAGACAAAATAGTACAAAATTAGTTAAGTCTAAGACTGTGACCAGTATTTTTTTAGATATACTGGCTGTGAAAAAGAAACAAGAATAAATATAAAACCCAACATCGGAAACAAGAAAACATGAAACCATCTTAAATAGGAAACATTGTCAGAGAAAGAGAGAGTCCGTCGCCGACGTTACATACCGCGCTCGCATCAGAAAAGACCCATATATTTGGGTCTGTCAGGAAGTCAGAAAGTAGACTGACAAGCTTCAAGAAAAGAGACAACACCTTAGAGACCAATTCAGCTGACTCGTACATGTAAACAATTTCTCTCTTCACAGGTCAGAGCTTAAGTTGTTGTCCAAAAGTACAGTTGAACCATGCATTTGAAACAGATAACCACCAAGGTAAATCAGCTTTCATAATCCACCCATTGTAATAATAATTGTAATTGCAAATTAATATAACACCTTTCTACAGGTGCTCTCGATCTGACAACTCAAGACAATGATCAAACAGGTCTTCAATCACTGGGTAAATAGATGGATGTAGGAAATGGACAAGGAAGCACACGATTGTCAAGGTCACACAGCAGCCTCTTCCAGAACAAAGAGGCCAGAGTCCAGACAACAACACATTCATGGAAGAATAAGTTCTAGAAAAAGCTTTAAAAAGAACAAGGTGTGGGAAGAACGAGTTAAAATGACATGTTCATAAGAGTATAAATTCAAAGTAGATTATGATCCAGGAAGAATTTTAATTAACCCTCTAATGAGCAGGTGCATTGGCTTCTCGTACGTTCTAGCATACATACACTGGTAATTAAATGGTTAAAAGAGAACAAACTCCTTTTATGCAAATTTAATAGCAAGCCGAGGAAGACCAATCAAGTAGCAGAACAGGTCCCAAGAAGAACTACCTAAGAGCTGAAGTCAGAATAAGCAGACAACTACATAGTCTTTGGAGAATTGAGACAGAGAATAAGAAAGAACTGGAATGAATCTGGAGGAATTAAGGGAGGCGACCTCGGAGAGAAAGCAATGAAGGTGTATCATGACGGTCGCTAGAGTTCAATGAACAGAAAGCACAAGGTGACAAGGTTTGAGAACTGCTCAGAGAGTTGGAAACAATCTCTGCCTGAAACTCACTCTCACAAATCCACTTCAACCAATAGAAAGATAGTGTCACACAACCATAAAACACACGACAATCTGGAGAGAAGACAAATCCACAGCACAACAAAACAATGGCAATACCTGGCTGGCATCTGTCGTTTGGTTGGTGTCCGACAGCAACTGCTTGAGTGCCTGAATGGCAGCCAGAAGGCTGGCCTTTTCATCCTTCCAAGCAGCCTCGGCCTTGGACAGGTCAAACTGTCGCTGTTCGAGGCCACGCAGAAACTGAACGTCAGACAAGGACAGAATGCGGACACTTTCGCCGTGTAACTTCCTCAGAATCGACTGAAAGGAATAAGACTGTTGAAGTGAAGAAAAAATCCTGACACAAGTTTATCAGATACAACAGAACTTAACTTATAAAGCCATATCAATAACAATCATTTTATGATGACATTAACACTGTACATCTGAATTGAATCAGGAATCCACTTCTTTGACCATTTATGTCATATCTGGGTCTTGTCTGACATGAATCCCTCAGATTCATCTACAACAAGGCATGTTAAAACATCTAATTTAGATAACCAACTTAATGCCATTTAAAGCAGCAGATCCCATATATTGAATAAATGTTAATGTTTTGCAAAAGCATAGAGAAAAGAAGAAGATAATGATCATGGCACAAGTACAGCAAATAGATACATGTGTATTAAGCGATGGCAAATCATAGCAAAGCAACTCACTTCAAGGTTTCTGGACAGCTCTTCCGAGTTGTCATTGATAATGTTAGCGTCGATTTGTTCGTTGGTATAAACGGCTTTGCGCAATGTCCCAACATCCTCCTCATCATCCACTTAAACAACATAAACCAACACCTCAGTACAGAATGTAATGTAACAGAACATACGTTGCCAACTACCTTCACAAGCAAATGACAAAGCTGCTCTTTGCTCTTATTATCTCTGGCTTTGAACTCTGTGTTCAGCCATCACCAGAAGACCTGGCACTCATTACTAAGTGGGACAAGCCACGACATTGTGAAATCACCTGCCATCTAGGAAATTGCCAAAACTAAGAAAAGTTTTTAACATCGGTACCAATTATTGTTGCTGTCACAGTAGCAAACATCATAATCGATTGCTTGAATAATAGACCAAATTAAGCGTAACATAAACGTCTTACCGTTACCTTTTGCCTGTACTTTTGGCATCGTACCTGGTTCCTGTGGCCTGAGTAGATCCAAGTCCTCTTCATGTCTCGCCATCAGAGAGCTGAGGTCCTGCTCGTGCTGCTCTTTCAGCGCTCTCCTCACTTCAGCTAACTGCTCACTCATCTCTGACTCCAACTGTGACCTCTGCTCAGCCAACTCCTTCACATGTCTCTCCTTCACTGCTTCACTCTGCGTCATCTGCTGACTCAGTTCCACCTGCACCTGTATTCACCAATACATATTTAATAAAAAAATTATTTATTGGCCTAGTTACAAGTCCCTTAAGTCTTTTTTTAGTCGTGGCTGGATTGGGAGCATTCCTGAGTAGGTTCTTGAAGGGGTGCTATATAAATGCTCAGAATAAATGAGTGAATAGTTAGTCAAGCAACATCAGTAAATCTGCATCTGAGGTTCAGTAGCATTCCCGTGGGATGCATTCCACCTGGAATTGTGTAAAAATACGTACTAAGTACAACGGTCCCATTCCATACAGTCAATAAATCTGATTTTTCTGAGATGCTTGAGAATCATTTGTTGCCTCTGCTCCACCAGTAAAAAGGAGATCAGCTAAAGAATGCACAACACTCTTTATTTACCAAAAAATATCCTGTTTGTTTATTAATTTTATTTCTTTATTTGCAAAGTCAGTCATGTGCTAAGCAGGTAAGCCATTCAGAATCTAATGACCCTTAACAAAGCAGATATGTTTTTATAATAGAAATTCGCATGTTAATTCTATTACTGATCTGAAAATTTACCGATATACTTATTACATGCACAAAGCATGCATGTTAAGCCACATACTTTGTACCACCTCTACACACACAACAGTAAACCATATATATAAGGTAAGGTAAGTCTAAGTAAGGTAAAAAGTCGATCAATTATCATACAGAATAGAATTCAGCAGCAGCAGTCTACTATTCCTTTCATCGTAGTCCACAGAACGGAACTAATTAGCCATTAATCATTCTAAAGTCAAAAATGTTTGAAAAGAAACTAAACATTGAAGAAAGATATTCTGTTTTTAAGATGCTTCTTCTTCCCTGACCTTGCGTCTCTCTTCATTCAATTCCTTTGTCAGACTGCTCACCAACTTCTCAGATTCGCTCAGCTGATGGCTTAACTCGTTTCGAGCGTCCTCGAGCACCTAAAAATAATTAAACCAAGCTGCTCAACTCAGTCAGAAAGAGGAGCAATTAATGATTGAATGAGCAAAAGAATTACTCAAAAACTAGAATGATACAAAATTGATTAACACCTAGCCTTTTCACATAACCAAATCGTTCGATCCATTGTATTCATTTTCTAACCGACCACAAAAAAATTGCTGAACGTTTTTCTGTCATGACAAAGATTTGAATTCTGACTTCTAGGTTGACATTCAGACAAGCACACTATTGGAAAAAAGGATATCATAACGCACTACATATCTCACTATAAGACATTGTAACAACAAGCAACACAAGTTTCAGAAGGTTATAGAACAACCTTGACTTGCTGAGAGACAGTTTTCTCTGCCTCTGAGGATTTTAGGTGAACGGCATCGATCTGTTCTCTGAGCGTTGCAATGTCCGTTTTCTTCTGTTCCAGGTCCTTTCTCTCATTCTCCAACAACTGCTTCACTCGCATCAGTTCTCGTTCAATTTCGTCCTGAATCGAACATACATGTCAGAGACAACCCATCAGCAGAGGAATAATCACAAGAAACAAGTCTATCCAAACTGAAAACAGCAATTAAAAAGTTACTATATTCAATTAGATTTGATTTACTAGTTATATTGCAACATTGAAGTAATAGTCTGTAACTGAATGAATAATGCTCTGTATATATATAGAGAGACAGAAACAATAAAAAACCTGTGGTCGTCATGGTTATACCTTTTTCTCCAGTTGCTGCATCAGTTCCTCCATTTCTTCCTCCTTCTCATCGATCACATTCTGCCTCTCCCTCAGTTCTTTCCGCAGTTTTGTCTAAAACACAAGTTTAACACAGGCACTGTAGGGCAAGGTAAGATAAAGTCCAGCATGATCTTATACTATATGATAAGACAGAGAATTGGGCTTTTTTTCAGTTCCCTGTGCAACTTTCCAATGATTAGCTGATCACTTCATTGTACTTTTGTAATTCCAAGACTTAGTGAGACATAGCTGTTACAGATGATACTTTCAAATGCCTCCACTGTATGTTATACATTAATTGATGTAACCATGTGCATCAGGCTTCACTTGCCATCACTGTACATCATGTGTATTAAAATGGCTCAGCAACTCCGAATGAGATGTTATTTAACGACTCCAACTGTGAATACACTTGCAGGGTTCTGTGACAATATGTATGGAAGCTCATCACTGCTGACATTCAGTTAGAAAACGAGTACCATTTGCTTACTCAATCATTTTTTAACACCAGTTAGGCTAACCTAGACATCACTTAAAAGATACAACATAAAGTGACTGGATGAATGCATATTCCAATATCGAAGAGTTTAGATGGAATTACCTGAGCCAGTGACTGAGTAGTGTAGAGTTCCTCAGTAAGTAATTCAATCTCCTTTTGCTTATCTGCAACCAACTGCTCCTTAGTATCGAAATCTCGAAGTCTCTCAGTCAGGGCGTCGATTTCGTTTTGTTTTTCATTGACCACCAGTTGTATGACGTCATAGTTTTCAATCTGTGTCTTCACTTTGGTCTGTGAGACGTACAGTTCCTGGTTGAGGGCTTCAACCTCCTTCTGCTTCTCCTCGACCATCTTCTGAACGCGATCAAAGTCAGCCTAAAAAACATTTGAAATGCCATGGCATTCAAGGTTAAGCACGGCTCAAACTCAAACAATTATTGTTAACATTACAACTATGAAATAATAATAATTATTATTATTATCATCGTTATTATATGAGTACCATTTACCATACGAGTACGATGAACATACCACGGTCACTACCAATTGTTTGCAGAGCATCTTCAAACACACACACGCGTCATGTTACAGAACAAGCATACTACTGAACAGATTGCACTTAGTAATATTGTTACAAGTTGTCAGATGACAATAGCTTCTTCACGAATTGGTTTATTTTATATAAAATAGAATAATTTTTTAAATTGCAAACATGCATTTTCATAAACAACTGCATACAAAATTAGGTAATTCTAAGAAAGGTAAGAAAGTCAGTTATTTATTATCAAGGATCTATTACATTATCATGAATCTATATGTTAGAAAGCCAAGCCAAATCTATGCTATTTTACAAGCATAATTTAACTCTAGGTATATAGTATAAAACAACTCAACCTACTTGATTCTATCCTGCCCACTGCCCATAACGATGTAATGCATGAACACACGTATCACCATATAAACTTAAACCAAGTCTGACCTCCAAATTGACGGTGTATTCTGTAAGGTTGTCGATTTCATTTTGGAGACTCTGAGCTCGAGTCGTCAGGTCTTCAATCGTGTTCTCTTTCTCCTGGAGGATTTCGTTCAGCTGCTCGGATGATTCTGCCAAATGCTCGTTCATCTGTACAGACACGCACATGTAAGGCTACTGATAAGTTCCAAAAGGGCATAAAATGAATGTAAAAGTATAATGCAAACTTGCAGCGTTCAAAGAAGGTAAGGCATGGTATGTCGCATTAATGTGGGCAAAAATGAGGTGATACTAGTGATAGGTCGAATACACACAAGTTAAGGTGCAAAAAGGAAGGTAAGCATGCAGAAAAAAGTAAGGTTTAGCTAAGCAAGGTTAAGTATTCTAAGATGGTGCAATGAAGAGAAGAAAGGTGCAGTTAGGTAAGCTAAGATACGATGAGCTGTAGTGAAATAAGATGCAATAAGGTATAGCAAGTAACTTGCAGAAAGTCTTGCTAAATATGGCTTTAAAACTGTGCTCAAAACCGATTATAAAATTGAAGGCACGTTTAGACGAAAAGTGCAGTAACGAAAAGATCGATTTCACAACTGGAACTTTTTCCATAAAGCAGCATTATGATGACCACTCGTCTTCCATTGTGGAAAACGAAATTATCCCTGGACGTTGTAATTAAATCCAACCTATTATACGACCCTTATAGGCTGTGATAAATGATAAGCTCATCAAGCAAGCACTTACACAAAGCGATTTGAATGCCATGTAACAAACCAAGCAAAATCAGATATGTACAACGATTTTCCAATACACGTTGTCTGACTGCATAACTGTGTTTGTATTTAGCATGCAAGACTGCTAATGTGGATAATTGCATATAGATTCATATGACAAGTGAAAGAGATGTCATGAAAACTGGAGATTGGCTCAAAACGATGGACATGTGTTGACATTAAATTAAAGTGGAAAAACAACTGAAATCAAAGCAACAAAGGTAAGCCTAAAGAGAAATGAAGGAACATGCCACAATTAAGGAGAAATGCTTGAAATGTACATCCATTCAGGACATTACCATGATGGGTTTGTCCCAAAGCCAATTAACCATCGCTGCCACTTGAAGATAGCTCAAATGGCTGCTCAGAACTTCTTTTTAAAATTTTTTAACCAAAATTTGATACCGCCTTTCTACTAATTAATTTTGCTCAGAAGTGCACACACACACCTTGACGGCACAACTGCAGTTGTATAAAGGACTTGCTCAAGGCACCTACACAGCGACGCCTCAGATGAGAATTTAACCTGCTCGCTCAGTGCACATTGAACGTTATGGGCTGACCACTCTAACCGATCGGCCACGCAGATACCTCTGATATCTGTTATAACTTAATTTTATTAATATTCATATATTTTGCACTAATCAATTAATTTGAACCAAAAGCATGAGTACCATTGTTGGAAAATACAAGTCTTCCAATGCTTACAAGAGACATTGGACAGCATGGTCCATTGAAGCCAGTAATATATTGAAATTCCTTATATGTGGACTTGGGTGCAAAAGGCAGCATGCAAACCAGAACTTGGGCAATTTCTGCAATGTGGGGAACATCTACGGCAATAAGAGGACTGCTGATCTGAAATATGTTAGTGGCCATTTTCAAGACAGTTGATAATAATACATGGGAAAAAACTAGTATATTTGGCATCTGATACCATCTTACCTTGCAGATATCAAAATCTTTCTGCTGCAATTGATCTCTTAAAAATTCGACACTCTGTTCAAGATACAGTGTCGGTGGCATTTTGACACAAGTCGTAGTTGCCTGACAAAGTCAGCACGAAAATCAAAGCCATGCAAGAACAGAATATTAAAAGACACCAGCATCTATATGCACTTGTGAATAGTGAAATGCATGCATACAAACACACATACAGTAAAACCTCAGTAGAGCCCAAAACTTTGAAAGAATTATGCTACACCCAAGGTTAAAGCCTAACATCCTAATTGTGTGGTACATATAGATAGGTTCAGTGAAATACATAAATGGGTTTGTAAGGACATTATAATATATATATATATATATATATATATATATATTATAATGTCCTTCAGGCTTGAATGTTGTAAGGGTATTATGCAGTGGTAAATTTATGAGATCTGGAAGGACAGCACATCCCTAAGGGTATGGTGCAAGGAATTCAAAGGGTGCCGAAGGAAGTCATGCTACTCAGGGTGATGTTAGGGAAGGTCCATCCCAATGGAGAATGTATGAGTTTTGGAAGGCAAATATATGGCATAAACTCAACTTGCAGACCAAGATGTCCTTTAATTCCAACCCTAAAGGTATGCTAAGTAAGTGCATTTTCAATCAGTCTGTGAGTAGACGTGTAGCTACACTCTGAGAAAATCAGATCCCAAGCACCATTTGTATAAAAGTGCAAACTCTAAAAAAGGTTTCACTGTATATTCACCTCATCAAGTTTTTACTTGTATAAAACATTTAGGTGCACACATATCTACATGTCAACAAGTATGACTTATTTTGCAGAAGTGAGCACATTTCAAAGTGACATTTCTACGTATCAAATTTAATTTAAGCACAACATTTATATATTACAGACAGATCACTTCTTCAATGAATAATTCCTTCATTGATGTACTTCTAACTTTCTGGTTATTGGTTACTACAAGGTCAACAAATTTCACATTGGTTGTTATATTGGCTTGAATAAAATTGATGAGTTTCTCATAGGTAGTGCTAATAGATAACCAAACACTACCAAAGTGTACACCGACGTTACTTGAAGACCATCAGATCAACATTCAGAGCTGCTTAATTTTATGGGGCAGTGGTAATTGGGCCAAATGGAAATATTGGGCAGAAATATGTGACTGCATGCAAATTCCAAAGTCTTTGAAATGTGCTCAAACAAACAAAGCAAATGTAGAAACGGCATTAGAGTTGAATCAGATAAAAAAACATTTGAAACATTTGTTTCTAAGACTGAACATCATTTTTATATCAACATTCTCACATGATACACATTAACTCCTAAGAAACTATCATAATTTAAAGACCCATTATTGCATTTAACTGCTCATAAGCGAACATGGAAAAAGCTTGGGCTTTTTGAAAGATGCAGAATTTCAAAGTATTAAGAAAAATACAAGCATGACTTTAACCAAAGGATAATTCTCAGTATCTTTTCCAAATACATTGCCCTCATACAAGCATAAAACAGGCAGCTTTGGAGAAAAGCATCATTGTAAGTTATCATCAAGTGAAGCTTTGAATAAGAATTCCTGAGCAATACAAGCAACTACTTATTAAAAAGCTGATCAGTACAGACACTGGAACATCATCATAATGCCCTCTGTAGCAGTCACATCAAGTACTGCATTACAAAACTAGGGAACAACATCCCAATCTCATTATAATGGATTATGCTTAGATAATGAGGCATGAAATAAGGAAGTGCACCAAAAAATCATTAATAAAACAACAAGGATCAATCAATAGCTGCAAAGATATAAAACACTAATTGACTTATAATTGATTGACATATTAATTGATTGGCTGATAGATTGACTGAGATTTACTACACATCTACACAACAGAAGGAAGATCCATTCAAGATGATCTAGAAAATGTGTTCTTAACAACGAATAAAAACCAACTGCTTCTTCAGAACCTTACTCTTAATAAACAAATGAACAGGCAGGCATTGTCCAAGGCCCACTCGTAACTCAGAGAAATTTCTCACAACCAGCTAGCTCACTCATAGAGCAGTAGCATATCATTTACTAATTTGCATAAGCCCATCAAGCTTCCCAAATGTTCTAATCAGCAGATTGTAAAGCAATGGCATTCCAAGGTGTAAATTATCAGTCAGCTATGCTCCAAATCAAAAGACTACTTACATTAAAGAAAGAAAGTTCAATAATGAAAGGAGCTTACAAATAAAATTGGATTTAGGTAAATCAAAAATTCATACCATCTTGAATGCTTCTGAAGTCAAGAAAAACAGAGATTGGAATTCCTTCTTCATCCCAAATTTAGTAGACCTTCCCCATAATTATAATTTTGGCAGTTATATCAAGTAGTTTGTTAAAAAATGTGCAGTTCTGTCAAAGTACGTTTAATAAAAAAATTAATTCAATTTAAAATTGATGCTCTCAACTACATGTCAAACTTGCATTTAATTGAGTCATGTTATAAGGAAGGTCTACTGCAGGACTGTTAGAGAAAACGAATCATTACCATAGATACGAAATCATTAATGTAAGTACCCGCGATCATCACAACATGTATCAGATCATTATCACAGATACCACTAGATATGAAAATCTACTGCCACACATATAGGTACAGAATGTTACCTACCACCACAGATAGCACTGAAATATCACCACCACTATAGGTATCATAAACAGTGACCAACAACCACCACTGAAGTCATAGAGGAGCCACCTACCAAATCTGACATCATACACCAACTATTCTCCAACACACTCACCTTTGCCAATGATGTTCCTGAATCCTCCTCAAGACTGCCGGCCTCCCCAAGCGACAAGTTGGTCGAGTTCTTCGACTTCGTCAGAAGCGCCCCAAAGTCGGTCATGTCAAAGAGATGGCACTCCTGTGTGACATCTTTTGGGCGTCGTTCCACTTCAGGCATCGAAGTAGAGAGTTCCTCTGACTCAGAGACACCCTCTGGCAATGTCTGGCTTTTCTCTTCCAATGCCTCCTTTGACTCAAGCATTCGTTCCTAAAATCAACGGTAGTTACTACATATCAAAAGGCAGGATGGAAAAAAGATGAAGGGCAGGCAAGTCATGGTGATGTATGGTTATATGAGGAACAATATGGTAAGGCAAACTACAGTAAGGCATGTTTTACAGTCAGTCAGGTCTTTTCTTACTGGTCTGTCCACCTGTGTCAAGTACACACATAACAGTAATTATGCAACTGCAATCAAGTCTACATAAACGCACATTCAAATTATGATTGACAAATGCCTAACTAACCGTTGAGTTTATAAAAAATAAAAACAAACAAATCTCAAAACATAATTATACTGCATAGTAACACTAAACTGAGCATCATGCTAATAATATGTAGCATGCATCAAGCAGTATAAGTGCTTTTGTGATATATGCATACATACATACATACATACATACATACATACATGATACATACATCATGATCACTGAAACTAGCATAATGATTAACTTTAATCATAATCATGGTCATCATCTCCAACAGCTCTCTACATTAAACTCAGAAAATGAGTCGTACAGAATAATTGTGGAATGCAAATCCAGTCATGAACTCAAAGTCCATTCGAAAGCATTCTGCCTCTGCCCATACTTGCTGCTCAGCTGAAAAACCAGAGAGATTCAACACCAAACACAACGACTTAATTCTCCTCGTTTTCGTTGTTGCCAAGCGTACTACCGACAGCATTTGCATAATTTCAGATGTCAGCATCATCAACAGTCTTTCTGTCTGTTTATCTGTCTGTCTACTTCAATATGCTGCACAGTCTACTTGTATGTCTCATTCTGTCTGTCTGTTTCCTTTAGTCTATCTGCTTTTCTGCTTCTATGTGTCAGTGTTTCTGCCATGCATGGCATGTCTAGTCTACCTGCCTGTCTACCTGCCTGTCTACCTGCCTGTCTACCTGCCTGTCTATCTGCCTGTCTACCTGCCTGTCTACCTGCCTGTCTACCTGCCTGTCTACCTGCCTGTCTACCTGCCTGTCTATCTGCCTGTCTACCTGCCTGTCTACCTGCCTGTCTATCTGCCTGTCTACCTGCCTGTCTACCTGCCTGTCTACCTGCCTGTCTACCTGCCTGTCTACCTGCCTGTCTACCTGCCTGTCTACCTGCCTGTCTATCTGCCTGTCTACCTGCCTGTCTACCTGCCTGTCTATCTGCCTGTCTACCTGCCTGTCTACCTGCCTGTCTATCTGCCTGTCTACCTGCCTGTCTACCTGCCTGTCTACCTGCCTGTCTATCTGCCTGTCTACCTGCCTGTCTACCTGCCTGTCTACCTGCCTGCAGTCTCCATAAGTTGTATACCTTGCATCTGCATGTCTGCCTGCCTGTTTCATCATAGGCCTATAATTTACTCAGGCCTAGGAAATGGTTTCTTGGGTTTCCATGGCATCAGAACCCAAATCTCAAGGCCATGAATGGGGAGTGGCAGACGAGAAGGGTAAAGAGACCTGACTAGAACAAGCATCCACCTCAAGATCACCAGGTACTCCCCCCCACACCAACTCAATCCATTTAGTTTTGTAAGGCTGCTTAAATCGAAGTGCTTGCATTTTGATGAATGCCTGAACATGATGGTCAGTGATTCGCCAGAGCGCCTACAAATTCCCTGTTGATTCGGTGGTAGAAAGTAAATTACATCTCTGAATCTATGGCACAGAGTAGAAACCCATAATAACAAAATCATCAAACATTAGAGAAAAACCTAGATTTTTACAGAGAAACTTATTTACTGATAACTGATTCATATTTGATAAGACGCACCTGGAAGAAATGGGTTATTCAATAACTACATCGTCTGGGCCTGCTGTCCAACAGGAAGCCAGCTGCTATTCAACGAGATATTGCCACGCTCATTGATTGAGTTTCGGAATTGTTCAAAATAAATGAGCATGTTCAGAGTTCCAGGAAGTAAAATAAGTAATGAGCAACTCACCTGCTCTTCTTCTGTTGTAGTCGAGACAT
This sequence comes from Bimastos eiseni, assembly GCA_959347315.1. Classification (NCBI taxonomy): domain Eukaryota; kingdom Metazoa; phylum Annelida; class Clitellata; order Crassiclitellata; family Lumbricidae; genus Bimastos; species Bimastos eiseni. The sequence continues at coordinate 15,738,630 of OY365815.1, forward strand.
CCGTTCTTTCGAGCCGTGACACTTGATCTCGAAGTTCGCTCACTTCTCTTGTCAGCTCACTTATTGTTTCATCCTTCTCAGTCAGAAGTGATTGTGAAAATAGTGGCCTTGATTGAGTGAGTCCGGCATCAATCCTCTGCATTTCAATCTCGGCCTATAGAATAAGAAGGAAAGAACGTTAGCAACAGCTCAAACTAAACTTAGTGGACGAATAAAACAACAAGTTACTGAAAGATTGACACAATCCAGTCCTACATCAGTCTCTGATGAATGAATTTCGTGATACAGAATTATAAGATCGTGCAAAAAACCTAATAACACTTCATCGATCAACAGAACAGGTTGGACTTGTACACCTCGCATCAACTGAACTAAATTCAGTTTGGTAACGGATCAACGAAACTTAGTCCAATTGTTAAAATATCAACAAAACAAAGCCACCACAAGATGCACCACACAATCCAAGATGTCAACAAAACCATGCAAACAAACAAGCCACAATGTACAATATGCCAATATGTTCCCAAGCAATGGCATAACTACTCTCACTGAGGCATAGTCCCAGACAGGAAATATTTGACCCGTTCCTGATAGTCTATTCACCCAAAACCAATGGACATATTCACAGTTCCTGTTAAGAACAAGCAGCAGAGCAACTCACTTGTTCTTCTGGTGATATGTTCAACACATTGGTTCTCTCATGTTCTTGAGACCTCTGTTCAAGAAGTTCACTCAATTCTCTATTCATTTTATCGATCACTTTCTCCTTTTCCTTCAGCAGCGCCCGTGCCAACAGTGGCATCGAAGGAATGATATTGGCATCGTTCATCAGCTGTTCCAGGTCTACCTGTGGAAGAAAGAAGAAAACAAGGAACCTTATAGATATACATATATATTCCTTCCCAGATGCACATAGTACCATCATTTGGAGATAGCAGTAGTGAACAAAAATGCGTTTATAGCAAGCAACTAAACATTGATGTAAAATTTCATATTTATAATGTTATTAACTATTGTAATGGGAAATCAAACAAGGAGCAATAATTGTTTTTTTATTTTGGAACATCCTAATTCATAGTCTGTAGCAACCCAGCAACTCACCTGCCCTACATGTGTTGTATATGACAAAATTGTTTTCTCAATTTTCAACACATAATCCCGAAGTTCACTTAGTTCTCTTGTCAGTTGATCGAGCTCTTCGTTCTTCTCGTTGAGGAGTGTCTGTGACAACAGCGGCATCGACTGGATGAGGCTGGCGTCATTACGCAACACCTTTATCTCCACCTGCGGCAAGATGCGGAAAACAGAATTGAACCAGAGACAGTTAACCACCACAGTTACCTTGATAAGGTGCTACATAAATCCATGCAATAAATGAATGAATAAGTCAAAAAATCGGTGACTACAATTAAAGCTACAAGCAGTTATAACAGAGATGAAAAATTTTCTGAATCCCATACAGACCTATCTGAGAATTTAGTACACACACAAAGGCAACACTCAATGCAAACCTTCATCTTCTCCTTCTCCTGCACATGCTGCTTGATCTTAGAGTCCGTCTCTTCTTCCAGGTTCCTCTTCTCTGTTAGCGCCACCTCCAGTTCAGCCTGTGCATGGGCCAGGTTAGTGTGAAGCTCCATCATCTGGTCTTGGAATTGGTCCAGCTGATCCGACAGATCCTGTACCTGGAAAAGCATCCACCAGCAACATTAACTCAATTGTACAACTGTTGGCTAATGAATAGGTGTCTTTGGCACCAGCAAATGCAGTCTGGCTACTCAGACACCATAATAACACCAAAGGTTCTACCAACATCATCCCCATTTGGGGGTCTCTGTTATCTCTACTTCCAGCCACACAAACCACTTCCATCATACCACACTTTTCCACTTCCTGCCCATCTTTCCCTCTTCCTCCTGCTCCTTATATTTCTCACTGCTTCACCACTTTTAACGCTTCTATTTATTCTCACCTCTTGTCTGCTTTGCCTCTCAACAATTCTGTAACAAATTCAATTTTCCACATCACTACTTGTTACGTATTCTTGACTCTTATTATACCCTCTTATTGGGTCCCTCCTTGTGGAACAGCTTGTCTTGTAAATGTTTGCAGTATTCCTGTCAACTTGACCCAAGAACCACTCATGTAGTTAGTTAAGATGCACCTTTCCATTAGACAGCCAAGTACACAGTGCTTTTGGGGGTTCCTAAAATGTGCTCTATAGAAGTCCAGACACAAGTATACTCCAAAAACTCGTTTTAATGCTACCTTTGGGAGCCACATACCAATCACTTCGTTATATTGGAATTTGCATAAAAATGAGAATTGCCATAACTAGTCTCCATTGTACCTTCCATTTCTTTCCCACTACATCTCCTACCTCTTTTTCCCTGCGAGAGCTGGCTTCCTTCTCTTCCTCCAGCTTCTGGCGCAGAGCGACAACTTCACTCGTGGTCTGCTGGTCATGACCAAGGCTGAGGTCCTCGACCTGGGCACGCAAGCTGGAGACGAGCTTCAGCTGAGCGCACACCTGGGTCTGCAGCGCCTCTTTATCTTGCATCAACTCCTACAGGTAATTCAGAGGCATTGTCAGGTAAGACAACTGTTTATTTCAAGTTCGGGTTTCAATTCAATTTGCTGTTTTAACAAATGCATAAGACTTGCATAAACTTTCACAAACATATTGACACAAATACTGTCACAATAGCTATACAAATCAAAGACATTTTTTCTTACTTTCATGCATAAGTTCTTGCTAAGTATTTATCTATAGGCAAGTAATGCTGTCATAGGCTGCAAACACTAAACTATTGGAAGATAGCAATGGGCTGAAGTATTCTCATTGGCTGTATGACTTTGCAAAAAGAATGGCAGTCATCATCTCTTCTTTCTTCTATACCAGAAACCCTTATAAAACCGTCGACTGCCGGTGGGGGGTTATCAACGGAGAACAATGCATAGCGGCGCGGAGAGTTTAAGAGCCGAGCGCTGTAGGCTACTGTTTGTTCCAGATTATGTCACAATGTGACTTGAACACTTAAATCTCAAGTGTTGATGCTGCATTGCGATACATAATACATAAAATGATGTGCATTCTACAATTTGCAATATTTTTCTAAGAACACCAATAAAACCAATAATCGGTTTAAAATCGGTTTTTGAAATTCGATAATCGGTTTGCCCCAAAACCCGTATTATATACCCTAATTGTGAGTTACCTCTTGCAATGTCTTGAGGTTGCGGATCTCGTCTTCCAACTGTTTGTTCCGCATCAACAGAGACTGTTCCGAACGCACCAGCTTATCGACCTCTCCCTCAAGGTCGTGGATGATCTTCTTCATCTTGCGCAGGCCCTCTTCAGATTCACTCTCTCTCTGAGCATCTGCCTCGAAACTCTGCGACAAATCGTGAAGTCTGTCCAGTTCTGCTTCAAGATCCACAATCCTCTATAAAAAAAGAAACAAAAAAAATGACAAGGAAATGGTCAGTAAATAACAATGCAAGGTATGGTCAAGTAAGACAATGTATGGTAATCATATTTGATAATCGAATCAAATCACCAATTTAATCTAAAGTATTGCTACCATAATTCATTCGTTCACAGCATATATATATAGCACCCTTTGCAGATATATGTCCACAGTTGCTCTCAGCATATGAGAGCAGCTGATCAAGAAAAACTTACTTGCCAGACTGTAACTGTGTTTATCATCTGTTGAAGAAAATAAATAATAAATCACATCTTCTGATGAAGAAATCAAATTTGAATTCCAATAAATAATGAAACCAGACATACGGATTGGTCAGTAAGCATAGGAAGTTGAAACAGATGAGAATTACATAGAGATGTGATGGACATTAATGAACACACAGAACACAATATACGGCAATGGATTCGAGAAAGCAAGGCCAGATACAATTCAATGAGTGAAGAATGGATATGTTTTAAAAGATTTCACTAGCCTTTCCTGTCTATCTATGTACTGGAAAGGCAAGATTTCCGTTCTGGCAAAACCCTCCAATAGCGAAAACCTTTTGCGTCTACATATTATTCGCAAGATGGTGCTAGCATCCCAAATGTATTAAATGGAACATGATTCTAGCTTCGAAGGCAATTATTACATTGCTTATGTCAAGGCATAGATTCCTAAACACACACCTCTTCGAGAACATGTTCCTTCTTTAGTCGATCATCAAGCTCCGATTCAAGACTCCGCGTGAAATCTCTTAGTTCGTGGATTGTGATTTCGTGCGACGTCAGTTCTCGTTCGAGGGACTCGGTCTTCTTCCTGAGTTCTGCATTGCTTTCCGTCCTGTCTTTCAACTGATCCTCCAGATCCTGAATCTACAACGGTTCGAAAAAGAGTTGATCAAATCAATCAAAATATTAAAACGAAAATTTGAAAGAAAATCGTTCTTGAAAAAAGCTGGAGGTATGAGTGTTGCCTGACTTAGTATTGTTTGACTGCAATCTTAACTATTATCTTCAATTGATAACAACATTTGATTGATGCCTGGTACATTACAACAACTGCTCGACATCAGTGAAAACCTGAAAAATACAACTTCAAGAAAAACTCATCAGCAGCACTTTCGACCAAGCATTGAGGTCCGATAGACAAACAAAACAAACCCCAAGCACTTGTGAAACAAGAAAGGCGATAGACTGATTCACTCAATTCTCATTTAAAAGGAAGATCATACCAGGATACAGGGTCAACAACAATGGCAAAATTTCTGTGATGGGTGGTGAATGACCCAGGCCGAGGGACGACAAGGATACCGTGTAAAACTCATCAAATTTAGTTAGATTGATAATGAAATCTTTATCACTTGACCTTATCAGTAATTCAGAGGCTAATTAAATGATTGACTAATTATACAATTAATAGATACACTGCATGATTGCCTGATTGATTGATTGACTTCCTGAAAGATTTATAGAATAACTTGAATGATTGAATGGCTGATTAATTTTCTGAATGAAGTATTCACCGATTAATTGATATTGGCTGAATTATAGAATGGCTGAGTGCCTCGCAGATTGTTTTATTTTCTAAATCACTGATTGATTGTCTAGATACAAGTAAATTATTAAAATACCAGGGCAATAACAGCCATAATACATTCATCTAGAAAATGTCTTGACGTTTATTTGCAGTTAATGACCGACATTTTCTTAATCAATTAAAAAGGATAAAATCAAAACTAACAAATAAACACAGTTCCAAAACAAACAGTATTAACATAAAAACATAATCATGCACAAATATTAAATATGCAAAACAGTTCAAAAATAAAGACTGAGTGGGTGAGTACTCTGTATTCTAGCATCATATATTTGTGACCCTGAATCCCTCAAGAGGTTCTCATTACCTCTGGGAAGTTCTTACAGTGCTGTATGAATGGGTCGTTGAACATATTAATGTATATTACAGCCAGTACATTGTTTGCAGTCTAAACTCTTAATAGAACAGCAACATATTTAAATATAGATAAACTAGCGCCTCCCAGTGAACTCTTATGGTAAACTAGTACATCAGGTACACTGCAATGGCTAATAATAAGCAGTGGTGAGAAGTAAGAGTACTAGAGTTTAGCAAATGCAGCAATTTCAGCTATCAATGACATTACTTCATTATCGAACCATGGGTCAAGAATAATCAGATAACTTTACTAATCAAATGAAACAGGACAGATCTTACACATGCAATGGGTCTTAAAGGAAAAGCAATTGTTCTGACGCTCACATAAATCCATAAATCTCTCCAGTAATAAATGCAATCACTTTTGAGAATTGATCAGCAAATCAAAAAGTTCTGAACGAATAAATAGCAATCAAGAAATTACTTTAGCATAAATAACTAATGTGATAAGGTAGTGTAAAGTTCTGTACAATACCATCTATGCCATTATCACATTTTCTACATATAAATCAACAGCTATTGGCCAATCAGAGGCACTCCCTCCCTGAAAACTACTATAAGCCCACATGCAGGACAATTTGTGCTCCAAATCAGACATTAATAGTCAGACCTTAGAGTGAAAGGAAATTTTAAATGAGTCAACCAGTATGGGGAGCAATGAATGTAATAAATTGTCATACCAAGCAAGCTAAGGTAAGGTCAGGTAATGGTAATTTCATCAACAGGATAGGAGATTGATTTTCAGGTGAGGATAAAAACAATATTCCCAAACAAGTTGCAGCTTTCAAGACAAGTCGAGTACGCTTGGCAATTCACGGTTTTGGCTTACCTCAAATTGAGATTTGAGAATACGGGTCTCCATGACAAAATTTTATATGGATTGAGGTCAAAGACTACATTTCATATGCATCAAGGCCACTGACTAACCTACTTATGCATATGGTCAACATATCAACAATATAACATATCTAAATTTACACATTATTACTTGTTTGCTATTTAATACACAGCTATAAAATCTAATTTACATATTAATCTGTTATCTGGTTTAGTGTTATAGTTATAATCAACATGAGTGCAAATGATTATATACTTTCTAGATTTCTATTCAAAGTTGCAAATAATCTGTTATCTGTTACAAAGTGCATTGATTGATTGATTATCTACTTTCTATTACATCGATATATCTACTGGCGGTTGATTATAGGCCTATCTATCTATTTGAAAGGTTAGTTAGTTATAGAAGCAGGTATATGGTTGGTTTTGAAATGTGGTTAGTATAAGAGAGAGGCCAAAGTAGATGAGCAAGTGATTGTCTTGTAGAATCTCATAAGTGCTGGAATTATTAGGTAATGTTAAGCAGCTATCAATTCACATTGCTCGTATGCATTGAATAGAAGCTCGATAATTGACAGGATCCACAGAAGTCCTTATGTGTCCTTGTCATAAGGCCTTTAGCTGGTGAAGGACAAACCTTAACATCCTCAACTACAGGCATCTCCATAAACTGGCTCTCAGTAAGGTCAAACCTCACAACACAGTCAGCACATAGTAGAACTTGCAGAATGGGTGACAAACGTTTGCTCAAGGTCCCCATGCAGTTACAAAACTCACTGTAGGCTCCAACCTTCACATTTCCTCCTCAAATGTAATCATTGCCTTGCTATGGAAACAACACAATACCCAAATAAGACCCAGAAACATTAATTAGCTCCTTGGTCGTTTTCTGCCCCTCCATTGTAAGCCTTTGAGAACTTTTCTGTCTGAGTGCCTATTATATTGTCCGGATTAAAGAACTTCTGAGGACATTCACTTGAAAAGGTGCTATACAAATTTGTAAATTCAGTTACAGTTACAGAAACCCACAGCAGAACAACACAACAACAAAGAAAGACTAATAAGATGCACTGCAACAGCAAACATACAAAACAAAAACGCGTCTGCGCCCATCATCCAAATTCACGGAACTGCCAATCATTGTCGAGAGCAGAAGAAGGAAGGAAGGGACGGATGTATGCCGTTGTTAGCTGCGCGTGGCATGCAAAGTCATTCCTAACACAAGATGATGATGATTCAATCAAATGTGCCTGCTGCCAATGCCATGACAACGAAGAAAGTCATGCAAAGTGACCACAAGATGTTTCATTCGCTTTAGAGACAAACCTGCTGGAGACAGCTGAATGCTGCTTCGGTCGGTAACCGCTGGCTGCACATTTTCAGCCGCCCCAGCTCAAGTCGAAGCTGTTCCATCTCCTAATGGCGTTGCCACGACGACAGACAACCGGCACGATTAGTTTTTGTGTGCAGAGGATTTTAATAGAAGTGCTATATAAATGTCTGCCAACAGTTACAAGTGAAGCTGTTTGCATCTATACAGATTGTCAATTCAATAGGCTCTCATCTCATTGTACAGCTTTCACTTCTTGGTATGTCCTACACTTCATTGCATATATCACACCTTTGCCAAGTTATACAGCACCTCTACAAGAAAAAACTACTCAGAGGAGCATAGCAATAGAAGTTATTAATCAAGCAGTCTTCCTCTAGATCTGTATGTACTTTTGGTTAGGAACACTACATGCACCTTTTAAATATGCCTGAGGGAATGGCCTGGGCATGCATCCCAGTGTATATCTTTAAGGGGTTCTACGTAAATGAATCAATTAATTAATAAACAATCCCCAGAGTTCCAAAGGAACTCTCAAATGAAGTGCACACTCCTCTACAATATCAACCAACCTTCAGAAACTTATTCTTTGTGGCTTAGTAAGTTGTTATGGTCTTCTGATAACACTGCAATATGAGGAGTTGAATTGGTGGAAACAGCGGCAAAAGGGGGGAAATTTTTGACGAATAACTAGAAATGTGTAACATCTGTTGTGAAACGATAAAAGAGCAAAAAAATCTTTATCTCAAAACCACAGCATAAATGGATTTAATACCTAAGCTCTGCCCAAAGTAATGACTTTTGGTGTTTCACGTCTTTCATGAGAAGTTGAAACACGCCAGTTAAATGCAGCAATAAATTAAAATAAATCACCAATCATAAAACTGATCCCACCTCGTAATTGAGTCTATTGTGAGAGTTTTCTTGTCGTTCTTTGTCTTTCAGGAGTAGTTCTAGTTTGTCAATCTTTGTCTGATAATCATCTCTCTCCTGCTCTCTTTCAATTGTCTGCTCCTGTAGCATAAACAGTTCCAACATGTATTATTTAATACATATTCGATATCATGTGTTTAGACAATTAAATCAATGGTACAACACAAATCCAATGTAAGAAGTTGTACAGTGCTAATGTGATATGCTCAGGGCAGAAATCGATAGCATCAGATTTAATATAATCAAATCTGAGTCTTCAAATTGTAGATATGATTATACATGAACCTCTTTTTCTAAGAGAAGACTAGCTTTATGGCTGCAGAGCTAAGCTTTGCCTGCATCTGGAAAGCCTCTGCATTGCTGGAAAAGAATGAGCTTTCAACTAGATTTTACTGAAATTGATCAAAAGGTCATCTCTGTCTCAATGAAATTTGTTCGAACACAACCCGTCATTCCTTTCCTTCCTTAAAATCCACGGGCTCACTGCCAGTTACTGATGATCACACACCTTCAACCATTTTGGATCACATAAAAAACATGTCCTCATCATCATCATCACCCTTCATCGCATCATCATTAGCATTCTACACAAGTCATCATTGCTCTCTCTCTCTCTCTCCACAGTGGGTTTAATCATTTCTTTCGATGCCCTACCACATACCAAAAAACCCAAGTCAAGAACAAATGGAATAGTCCAGACCAATCCTGCAAAGATAAGAGAGACACATCAAAGGATCAAAACAAAAAAATAATACAAATGAAAAACAACATATATAGTACCTCATGAAACTGCTTGTCATACTTCATTTGTTTTTCAAGAGCCTCAATTTTGTGGCGATAGTCTTCCTCCGCGATGCTTCGCTCATCGGTGATTCGATCGATAGTTGAACCGAGTTCCTCATTGGTGCTCTCTGCCTCGCGAAGACGATTCTCGTGACTGTGAGCTTCGTCCTCAAGTTTTTGCTTAAGTCGGCGCACCTCTTCCGTAAGCTGCGTGTTTTCCTGCAGCAGTCCTGCTCACAGAATGTGATGTAATGTATAGTAAATGTTCATATTTTACACACCTGTATTAGCACAAGTCCACAAAGGTGACTTGGGTAATGCACCTTAACCCTTTAACAATGATCATGTTCTCAAATGTATAGGAAAAATCTATGCGGCTTGTTGAGGAAACCATAAATTTTATGTTTCTATGACGCATCCTACTCTAACAGAAGTACTCAAAGGTGTATCAGGAAGAGGCAAGGCAGCTGTTTAACAGTTCTTTATGTTACTTCAAGCAATATGGCAAAAAGTTTACTGAAAGCAACTGCTCATTTGCATATACCAACAATGGCTGTCGAATAGATAGTAAGATATTTTCTCTTCTGTGACATTAGTAAGAATTGTAAACTTAGAAAACAGTGATCAGCAGCTTCGCAATCTTAAATGGATGCTCTCTTATGTTGCACCGTCCATACAAGTTAAGGTACTTATGCACCATTACTGGGTATTTTCTGTCACAAGATATTCTCTAATTAATGATTCAATTCAATGGGATGTTGGCTTTTGATTCAATTCAAGCAAGCCATCATTCCAAAGCTTTCATAATTGAAGTCTGCTTCTCATTCAGTTAAAGAGAAGGTGGATAAGCCAAGTCACTAGTTTTGATTCAGTTCAATCACATGTTGGTATTTGAGCCTTTGACTTAGTTCAATCAACTGCTCAGCACAAAACTAGCCTTTCAAATAATAAAAACAGCAAAATGGCTGTAAAATCAATACCACCCAATCAGCAGTAATTCTACAAAGCAATAAACCTTGAACAATGAACACAACAGGTTATAATAAGCATGAAAACATAACTTTTCGTTAGAACCTTCTACAGAAAGGAAATAGAACAAAAGCAAACTTTGAAAAAAGCCAAGAATTCTGCTCAATTGAGAATAAATACTACACTCTATCAGAGACCAGACTTAATATTATAATTTTCTAAGAAAACCTGAGTTTTAATGCATTTATTGGTTAGTAGAAATTGTGTCAGGTCAAAAAAGGCAACCTAAATACTGACAGCAGAAATACGAATTCTTAAACAGCCAGATAAAAATGTCCAAAGAAAGCAAATTGTGCTGTAACTATTGCAAATGGCTCGATATTTCAAACAACATGCACTACATTTATCTCATTTGAGAATCTCTTACGAAGGACGTTTCTTCCAGGTCATTTTCAACTCAGTATAGAAATGGCCAAGGCATTACAAAACTTATGATATAGCTACCAAAACTAAACAGTAAACACTTTTCACTTACTTCATAAGTTAGTAACCACAAAAGTAAATCAACCTAGTGACCCCGAGGCACAAGCGAGCTAGCAACTTTAGTGAGGTTAACAAATGACCAACCTGTGCTCTGTTCAGCACTAGGACTTAGGATCTCCAAGGATGCAACTGTACCTTCCACTTGACAAAAGATTGCATGAAAACTAGTGTGAGAAATCACTTGTAAACAACTTAAAAGTAGAAAATTAGTGTAAGATGAAGTTCATTATGTTCATGCGCTTGGCCTGTTAACTAATGGCCTGCAGGTTTATACCTGCTGGGCGGATTCCATGCGACAAACCTCAATAAACTGTTTAGAAACTTCTGTTTCTGTTACCAAGAAGCATAATTTGGCAAGAGCAGAAGTTGGAAAGTAAAAGGCTTCATTCAAGTCAACCTTGGGATTCGTCCATTGGCAGCCCAAGAGTTGAGAATTCGGAAAAGTTTCCCTTGCATCGCACATGGACAAAGGGAGCTTACATTTGTTAATTAAAAGAATGTTAACTATAAGTGGTTCACACACATAAAGACTAGAAAACTAAGAGAAAACCAGACAAACATTAGAAGAAGAAAAGACAATTTCAGATTTAACTATACATATTCCTCAGGCGCCTTGGGTTTGTAATCGAACAATGGTGGGTAAATGCTTCATGACCACAGGAATCAAACCCCTGTGGAACAACCCTGAACAAGTTGTGCATGCATAATTGTCTCACAAACTCAGATTCACATTTACTAGCCTGAACGACGCAAAGTAAACGCAATAAACAAATGAAATAAATGCTGTGACAGAAAAGCACACGAGAACAGACTCACTCGTTAGCAGTTAACTAACATTAACAAAAGAAATATGGGCTTAAAACAAAAACATGCAGCAAACAGCCATTGATAGACAGGATCTTTACGACTCAGTGGGCGAGTCTAGTTGCCACTGAGATTAGTTGCTCAGTCAAAAGTCATGGGAATAAAGTAAATAGTAGCAATTAAAAACTATATTTTCATACAACAATTTACGGTAACATTCACAAATCATGCAATGCAGCTATTAAACATTAATTATGCAATGGGTACAATTTTTTTTAAATTTCAAATTGCAGAAAAAACTCCCATAGAGTCTAAATTACAGTAACTCCTCTTATGACTCTCCAGAATGTGCAACAGATAACTAACAGCAAGGCTTACAGACAAAGAGATATGAATACCTGGACATGTCTACAGATAGGTGGAGAATATATTGGGAAAGAATGATTTTGAACTGGGTTGAAACGCACTCATTGTGCCAATTTTAACAATGAAATGGAAAAGTTTCTGAGCACAACTGTAGTTTATGGGACAGTCAGTAACTTTCTAAAGCTCAAATATTACACTCCATTCCTTCCCTCAGATCTAAATAGCTGGATAAACAACTTCAATAACAAGCCAAATAATCACCCAGCTGTTATATAAACGAAGAAGCAGTCCCTTAAGTTGGCCCCTAGGGCAGTCAAGGATAAAAAGTGTCCTAAAAATATTTTTCTCATAACATAATCAAAGATGGCAAAATGCTCTCGTCTAACACATAGCTAGAGGGAATATCTGGTCAAACACCAGAGAGTCGCTTTTTATACTGACCTTTATCCTTCTCTCCAACACTAAGCTCCAGTGCATGACGCTGGTGGGCCAGGTCTTGTTCGCGTTGGCCTACGTCTGATTCTCTTTCCACCTTTTCCTTGAGTTTCAGTCGAGTTTTCTCCAGGTCCCTTGCCAGCGACTCTTTCGTCTCCTCCAGTGACCGGATACAGTCGTCTGTCGCCTGCTTCTCGGTTGCATAACCCTGCACCAACCCTGAAAATCAAATCCACAAATTGATTGACTAGGCTTCATGAAAATAGCATTAACATATCACAATCAGACAGCCAATCAAGTGACACATTGATTGAGCTTGAAGAAATAGCAAGTTAATAATACTGCTATTACCCTTTATCTCATATCAGTTGATTGAATGGGCTTTAAAACATGGCAGCATGGTATCATTATTACCCTATGTAATATATAATATAATATTTGTGTTAATTGACAAGCTCACTGACAAGCTGCAGTAAGCAACATGGAAATATGACAGTACAAATTTCATTATCTTCTAATACACAAATCCTGGAAGTATTGTTGGTAACCGTTCATTTTATAGCTACCTATATGGAGTGGAAGGTTGAGACGACCAAGAGGGGCTATGAACATCGAACTGCATCTTACAAGATCAATGTGTTCTTTAAGCAGGACTGTTGCCATTCAACTATACTCCCTCACAGCCAAATGGATCTATAGACTGACTAGTTTTCCAGCTATGTACAGAAACAAACCGTTGGAGCTGACATTACCTTCTGCTTTATAGAGTTCCAAAGCCAGGAATTCCCTCGATCTTGTCTCCTGCTTCAGCAACTCGTCCAATTCTGTACATCTCGCCGTCAGTTCTTCCATTGTCCGAAGGCGCTCCTGGACCGAGGTCAAGAGTTCCGTTCGTGTCCGCTGTGCTTCGTGTAACTGTCTCCCTGTCTCTTCAATCTGGTCAAGAAGTCGATCAACAGCCCTTTGCAGACGATTTGAAGAGTCTATCCAAACAAACCCAGCGTCATTACTACTATTGTATGATAAGTGTAACTCCTAACTATTACAATGAAAGTAATAATCATTTGTATTACAATAATATTTATCAATACGACTACGACAATAACTAATACTAGCCTATTCTGTGTATAGGATCTCATCACAAAGTCTCCTGGAGGATATCTCCAATTGCTAAATGTTTCCCTATCCATCCACATTCCCCTCTCCCTCTGTCCCATTATCGACCTCCATACTCTGGTCATCCTTCTCCATCCCTTTCTTGTCTTTCCTTCTCCCTGCCAGGCCACGTGAAAGAAATTACTCCGCATTGAACAATTACTAACCTATTCAGAGTGAACAACACAGACCACAGATACAGTGCCCATCAAGAATCATCTTCAAAATACCATTTTATACTTAAAAAGATTCTGTCCAAAGGATTCTGTAAAACAGTATCTGACATTAGAATTCAGTTCCTCTTTAGTAACCAAAGATTGGCACATCGTGGGTTATAAATGACACTAGGAGCTTGCCTCTGTATGCTTCACACATCTCTTCCAGCACACTCCGGTCTGTTGATCGACTTGATCCCCTTGTTACCCCCACAATCCGGATCATAGTAGTGTTCCACCCTCATCCCTTCCCTGCCTGAAGGTTTTCTTCTTTCCTCGGGCTGCCATGCAGAGAGCACTACAGAATAGCCAATACTGTAATAAATGCTTCATAAATTCTCAGAGACGATATATATTAGAAGAGAAAAGAATATAGTCGATGACCGACCGGTAATAACTTCCTCTGAGTCGGCATCTAACTCTGGACCAGCAAAGAGCGTCTCCATGAAACGCTGAGAGACATCCAGACCCTCATCTGATGCCATGCTCATGTCGTGAAGGTTGGTCACCTCTTCATCTGTAAGTGACACACAAACAACTACTGCAGTGTAAAGTAATGTAAATGACAATTAACATTTTCTTTGTACAATACCTTAAAATGACGCCCAAAAGCAACAATAACTGCAGATGTGGCAACTGTTTCAGAAGAATTTCTCTTAACCTCGCTCAATCACACAGAGATCTGTTATGGATCTAAACAGTGATGAGAGTATCGGTTTTCAAGATAATGAAATTGACATAACACTTTTGATAGTGATGAAGTACTCCTAATGATTATCCTGTAGCAATTTCATCGATAATGTTAACTAGAGAGACAAAAACATCGATGACAAAGAAGCTATTGTATGAGGACTCTGTGACAACCAGTTACTGTTTTTAAGAAATGAATACTATGCATTGAAAAGCTGATAATTCAGTTTGTTACCACAAACAACCACTAAGCCACTGAGGATGATGACAGTGAACCCACCAAAGGCACTAGGTCCATTACGCCGCAGACCATCACGAGGGTTGTACTGCGCCTCCGCTGCCGACGAGAAGGTGGCGCCACCGTGTCTGCCATCGGTGCCGTTGTCTCTGGCTCCTCCAAATAGAGGAAGAGGACCAGAAGGACCCAGCGGATGGGAGTCCACTGACGACAGGCAGTGAGTAATACGTCGTTCAGTCTCCAGACTCGTCCGCACCATGTCCGACAGTATTACCATCAGCTGATTGTTAGTCTGCTGCATTGAATTCCTGTCATGCAATACAGGATAATAATGCACTGTAATTCAATGTAATCTATCATAATAGACCAAATGTACCATAGTTTAAGACTGTAACAATGTACCACATTTCTCAGTCACACTTAGTGCATTCTAGTTGCTAAAGTGTTAATCCGATTAACCAGTACTGTCACAAAATGCTAACTAAAATTCAGTGTAAGATGATGTGCACTGTAATAGTATACTAAAACATATTCTAAACTAATGTATTGCAAAGTAAAGTGTATCATTGAACTATAGTAAACTAAACAGTAAGAACACTAAACTACTCCGATTCATCATAGTATGATGACTTACTTGGATATATGGTAGTACACCAAAACACAATGTAAAGTAAAGTGAATCAGTGTAATTGCTAGCAACGCTATGCAACAAAAATACTCCATATTGAATACACTGATAACAACAAAATGTCCAGACATCAGAATAATTAATACCTACCGAGGACCATTAACAATTTAACGACGAGTGTGTACTGAAAGATACTGGGAAAACAATGCATCTCATTGTTAAAGTGTAACGAAGTTCAATATCCAGAACTATATGTGACGGGATAGTAGGGTGCTTCTAAAAATGAAACGTTTAGTAAAGGCATTCTCCAACCAACCATTCTGGTTCACTAGTTCTACAAATGATACAGTTCAGTGGTTATCGGTTCCCGTTCAAACTATAGACAACAATAATCTCTCCACAAACCTCTCCACATTCATCCGGTTGAGATCGGCCTGCAACATAGACACAAGAACTCCATCCTGTGCATTTGGAAGTACTGGATCCCGGACACTGGACTGCTCCAGTTCATCCAAGTGATCCTTCAGCTGTAAACAGCCGCAATGAACCTGTTAAAGAACTGTTTAACGACAACCATGTTGGAACCTCTTGTTAAGCCACCATTGGAAGTCGCATAACACACTGCACTATGAAGCAGTAGTCCTATAACAAGAATCCCACGACAACAGTTGATACTACAACTGAACTTCGATATCGCCCCTATTCCAACATTTTTGCTCAGAAGTGCACACACGCCTCGACAGCGCAACTGCAATTGTAATGCAGAGCAATTGTGTGCAAAGGACTTGCTCAAATTCCTGCACAGTGAATCTTCGGACGAGGATCGAACCCGCACACTGAGCGTTACAGGCCAACCGCTCTAACCAATCGGCCATCGTGCCACACAAGCCTATTGTATATATGATATAGTGCATGGTACAGGCCTAGGTATGCGATGCGACACAAGTAGGCTAAAATTCGACCCCATACTTACATTTTAATTGTTACATCTCTTCCTACCAGCTGAAAACTGCCCTCAAACGCATCGCTGCCTTTCAAGGGCTGGCATAAGTAACTGATTTTCTTCTTATTTATTTGAAATAACCATCTGTTGATGTCCTGCGTACTATGATAGCAGTGCCACACAAGTCACTCACCATCTATAATATTTTAGACATTCATTTAGACCACAATTCAAACTTTATAAACAATGTACCAACTCTGCACTGAAATGAAACAGCATAGGAACGTACTCGGTGGACTTCTTCCGTTTTCCTGAAGACTTCTGCGCACAGCTGTTTGATCTGTTCGTTCTTGGCGGTCGTCTCCTGTTGGTATTGGTCCTTCAGATTACGAACGCTCTCCTCATATTCGCTGCGCATCTCCGACTCCTTGTGTTTGTCAATTCCTTCCAGCTGTTTCTTCATTTCTTCCATCTCCACCTGGAACCAAACAAAGTCATCATTAAGCAACAATTTGATAGCTGAGCACACTCAATAACGAGACAATTATGCATGACAATGCAAGATTTAAAAATAGCACAAAACATTTAAAAGAAGAATTTACCAGTTTCTGAAGCTGCATGTCTGACTGCTGCTTCACCAGCTCCTCGTTGATGCGGTCCTCCATTCCGACCTTCAGAGTTTCCAATTCCTCCTCTATTTTGACCAGTCGTGACTTGGCTTCCAGTCCTTCGCTGATCACGGCCCTCAACGACTCCACCTCTACTTGCAGCATCTCCGTCTCCTTCTTTCTTTCATTCTGTGCTTCCTGCAATTCTTCCTTCTCCACATCTGGAACCCTGAAAGCGTCCTCCACCGACTTCGTCTTCTGGCTGTCCTGCCACTCCCTAAAAAAGCTGGTGATCTCCCTCCTCAAAGCCTCCAGCTCACTCTCATCCTCAGCCCGCTCGAACAGCGCCTTCGGTCGAAAGTGACGGAGGAGCTCGGTGGACACCACGTTGATCATGCTGTCCTCCATAGTGCGAGCATCTTCTGGTTTGTCTGATAGAGCAGACGGCCGGACAAGAGTCTTCCCAAGGTCGTTGGATTGAGCCTTCATATTCTCGCCATCGACTTGACTTTCATTGTCTGCCTCATCCTTGCCTTGCTCTTCATTCTCCTCCTTGTCATCACCCTCATCTTCTGTATCAAAGAACAGCTGAAGGTCTTCACTTATGATCTTTTCCTCGCTGATTCCATGCCTTTTCACCAGCTGCTGCAACTGCATCAGTTCAGCCTCCCTTTCTCTCAGTTCATCTTGCAATACGCTTATTTCTCCATCTCGCTCCTCAACATTCTCCAAGTACTGCTGGTATTCTTCCACATAATCCTTCTCGGTCAGCCGTGTCCTGTCGTCCACTTCCCTTATGCGCCTGCTCTCCTCCAACTCAATTTGGCTCAACTCGAACGACTCTCTAAGCTCCTCGAGTTCCCGGCTCTTATCTTCAAAACTCTTCCTCCAGTTTTCCATTTCTATCAAATGCTGCTGTTCTGCTTCCTCTGCCCTTGTCTTCCAGACTTCCAGGTCTTCTCCTCTTGTTTTCCAGTGTACTGCTTCTTCCATTGACAAAGCCAGCTCCAGTTCATTTTTATGCAATAGCAATTCCTTTTCTTCTAACTGTTGTTTCAACTTCAGAAGTTTTTCCTCTGCCTGTTCTGCCTTTCCTTTCCAGGCCTCCACTTCTGCTCTTGTGGAAACCAGCTTCTGATCTTTGTTCTCTTGAGGTAATTCTGTTTCTTCCTTCAGCTTTAAATCATTGTTTTGAAAAAGTGATTCCCTTTCTTCAATTTGCTGTTTCAACTCCAGAACTTTCTCCACTTCTTCTGCTTTCCTTTTCCAGTTTTCTGCTTCCACTTTTGCCAGCATCAACTCCTGGTCCTTGCTCTTCCGAATTGACTCCCCTTCTTCTAACTGTTGTTTCAACTCTTCCACCTTTGTTTTCAAGCTTGTCAATAATTGCTTTTTTTCCTTTAGTTGTTCTCCAAGATTTTGCATCCTCTGCTCCACATCCTCTGACCCTCCTTTCCGGCCATCTGCTTCCTCACTAGACAGTAACAGTTTTTCTTCCTTTTCTTCATCCATCTTCTGTCTCAACTCCAGTAGCTGATTTTCCACCTGTTGAGCCCTTACTTTCCAGGTCTCCACCTCACCTCTGCTTAGTGCCAGTGCTTCATCTCCATTCTTTGTGAGCAATTCCATCTCTCCTTTAAGCTGCTCTCTGAGTTCTGATAACTTCTCGGTCTCTTTCCTCTGCTGTTCCTCAAGTTTTCCTATCAGATCCGCAATCTGCTGCGACTGACCATCCATCTTTCCAGCGACTTCTTCCTCCTTCACCTTCGTCCGTGAATGCTCTTCCTCAGATCTCTCCATGCCATTGAGTCTTTCCATGAGCTCAGTGATCTGCTGCGTCTGAAACTCCGTCTTCTTCAAGAGCTCGGTTTTCTGCTTTTTCTCCTGATTACAGAGTTCCTCAAGCATTCGCGATTGTTTCTGTATAAGACAAAAGCAGACAAACAAAGAATGAAATTCAAGTAAGGCCAGGCAGAAATTTAAATGATATAATTCAATAGCTTTTTTTAATTACAATCGTCAATGGCAATTTGTGTTATTGTTGTTGCTCTGCATCCAGGCATTTTGTGATTGCAACTAGTAATAATCAAATTACTAGCATCACATTAATCATATCAAAATGTCATTTTAAAAATTCCTTTTATTTCATAATAAAAATAATAAGGAACAGTGCTGATGGTTTTTCAGGGCATTCAGTCTTGGGTCCTAACTACCTACCATGGCTTGCCTTCAAATTTCTCAGACTTAATAGTTTGTGATCTGGTTTCTCTATTTATTTATTTTTCATATGGGAAAGAAACAACTAAATATTAAAAAAATACGTCTGGGCAAAAATGATCCTTAGAAAATTTATTTTGCTGTTGCTACTAAATTTATTATATATATCAGTATTATTATATATAATTATTTTATCAGAGGTAGAAATTCTCCCTAAGGAACAAAAATATTAGGTAAGGAGTTGAATATGATCAATCTTAGATCAAATGGCCAAGCATCATATGAGTTTTCAGAGTCAGCCAGAAATATACCTAAGAATAATTATCATAACTATTGTGTAAATTGTTTAATTATATTTTTTTTAAATGAATATATTGAACACGAGACAGAAGACACTATAGCCAATGGTGGTCAATTCGTGTATGCAACAGATATGAAACGACGATAACGATTGGAAATTAAATACAATTTTAGGTACAACACAATTACATTCATTTAAGCTATGTTGGTGGCGCAACCATCACATACGCACTAAGAACATGGCCATCCTAAGATAGCTTAGGTAGCATGAGCTGAAAATGCTTACCAATCGTTGTTCGCATTCCTGCTTAGTGGCCTCCAACTTAACGGACAGTGTTGCCACCTCTCTTCGGAACTTCAACGTTAATTCCTCCATTTTCTTGGCATGGTCCAGTTTCAATTGCGTCTCTCTCTCATCTCTGTCAGCGTCTGTTGTTGGTTCTGTCACAAAGATAAACAATGCTTAACAAATGCTTTCTGTCTCCTGAGAATAAATAAGTGACACAGATTGAACCTCATTACGGCATGGTTCATCATACATCTTCAAAAGCCGTAATTGTAATCATAATCACATTTGCACAGTGCCTCCTTAAAAAGTGGTGCTCCCTAAAAAGGGAACTGCCCAAAAACGGCACCATATACATATAAATATATTGTATGCCCTGATACATACATAACTACGTATATACAATCATATACATACACAAACGCGAATACATACATACATATCTCAGGGTTCTCCTCTACTATACTATGACAAATGCAAGATACAAACATAATAATAGGTATAGAATAAATATACATATATATATATATGTATATATATATATATATATATATATATATGTAATACACTATAGACTAGGCTTCTCCAATGGACCACAATTGCTTGCTTAATATTTCACTTAAAGCAACCGTCGACTGATATATCATATTGTATCTGATGATTTACGATTTATGTAGTGCTTCTTACAATACTAGCTATTCACAAGCACTATCAGAGCGCTCTTGGAATATAGTTGTTATAGTAGATAAGATTAGATGTACATCATATATACATATATGTACATACAAAAACACATATGCCTCCATAAATATGCACATCCACACACATTACTTCATAGCTAGTGCAAAGAGATAAGAAAGGAGTCCACGCTTCAAACCTGCGATCCATATCTTCGTCAATCTGTCCCTTTCTTGTTCCGTTTCTTTTCTTTCCAGTTGGATGGCATGCAATTTCCTCAGCTGTTCTAGTCTTGCCTGACCCTCCTGTTCCCTCTCATCAATCTGGTCTCTCAACAACTGCACTTGCTCTGCAATAGAGTAGGAAAAAATTAAATAAAAGAGACCAAGACATTCAATAGAAAAGCAATTTTACTTAAAAGTCAAGTGCGATGTGACAGGATACTATAAAGATAGCTATTATTATTATTATCATTACACAAAGTCTAGTAGTTAATATGCAGGACTGTCAATCCAGATAACAGAGGTTTAAAACTCCATCAGAGCAGAGAGATGTTTAAGATTTCTTCATCACTTGTGACGCACACTCACACAAACATACCTCAACACACACTAACTATACTGACCATATGCTTCTGGGCAAGGAATCGGACTGGTCATCTGATAGACTGAGGCTAAATGAATTAGATCTTCTATTTATAGGTCTATGGTTGCAGCCTGTAAGTCTAAACTTATTGGACTGATTGCTTCTAGTAATAGAGCAATAGGATTATATAACGTTATGAGTCACAAACAATTTCAATGAATGTGCCAGAATGAATGTGAAATAATCTGTGCCAGGTAGGCACAGATTATTTATGAAAAACCAGGAGCTCTCACCTAAGGAAAACTGTCAGGTTTATTACTTTACTGATGAGATTAATTGACCAATGATACATTGACTGAACATCTGACAACAGACCAATAAATCAAGATTGATCAAAAGCTCCTGGAACCGATTTATTTATTGAATGACTGACTAATTGATCAATAATTATCCAGTGAATATCCACTTATTGTCGGTGGTGATGCAGTACCCGAACCTGGCTAAAAGAGGAGGGCAAGATTAATCATCTTTGCCTTGTTAGTGTCGTTAAACATAAACTACCAAATAACTTATTTGATCTGACCAGTTTATAATTTAATCAATGTTTAATAGCTTGACCAGTTGCCTTAAATGGTTGAAATTCTTGCTACTAGGCCTGCTAAATGCTTATAAAAGCACAACAACTTTATTTCAACTGAGCTTCACCACATATCAAAGCACTACACGGGTGAATCTGTGTTTGCTAAAAGATATATTGATTAGTGTTCTCACCTGAAATAATTACATATGTGCATCTTAGGGTAAGATTATTTATCCAATGACTCCGTGGCAGGTAGTCCGATATATCTACTCAAACTGGACACATGCAACTGGGTCACATTTAAGCACAGTTCTGGAATCCCCACGGGTTGTATCGTGTTACATTGGTAAGCAAAAGTAGCACTACTATGTCCCTCTTGCAACATAGGGGCAGTGTGTTGTCATTCTCATTTATGGCCGTTGGGTGAATCTCAAGGATTCATTATGAAGATGGAGCAAGTTCACTGCAGGACTTGTCATGTATGTAGGTGATTAAATTGTCATGTATGCAGGTGTGAATGCAGGTGATAGATTGTCATGTATGCAGGTAATAAATTGTCATGTATGCAAGTGATAAATTCACATTTTTTGCAAACAGCTTGCTTTGGGTCACTGCATGGAATCTGCTCAGCATGTTCAACCCAACAACATGAATGCATGCCACGGATTTGACCACAGCATTTGGTTACATCGAAGGCCTTGTGGTAAATGTAATGATCCAACATCTAACCACATTAAAGTTGTAATTTATGTGTAAGTTTGATGTCATGAATAGATTATCAAAGTTCCCACTCCTAGAAGTGCTAATGGGTAATCTGTCATCTAAATCTCCTCATCAAAATTAATAGACGATACTGGATGATGCATAACATATCTGTGCATAACCCTGTACAAACTTGAATATTAAGTGGCTGGATAATGATACTCGATGCATAGCTTAATAAATAGTCAATTGCCTGCTTTGTGGGGCACTAAATTGTCTACCTGTTCCAATTGCACTTTCATAATAATTCACACTTGACATTTGACAAGGTCAGAGATAAATGCTATGATGAAGTAAGTATTCATCAGATTTCTTCAGCACCCAAATAGTAAACCAACTAATTCACAGGCTCTCAGAACTACAAACAAAATTTGTGATCCCCATTGAGTTTCAAGTTCAGATGCAAAGGTCAAGCAGGTAGACAGACCGATGGCATGGAATTGGAGCAGCATGAAAGATAAAGAGAAGAGCAGGAATTGAAATAGGTTCTCTCACAGACTGAATTTGGGCTTGGTTTGTCATTTAACAACACAATGTATGCAGTTTCAATTGAGGATAATCTCTCTGGACACAGCATTAAACATTTAGTTTAACTCAACGCAACGAGCAAAGACTTTGCAACGTCATTTGAGACCACAGAAAACTCAAAACGCAGATATTGCTCGCACTTCCAGAATGTATCAGCAACTACTAAGAAAGCATACCGTCGTGTTTCTTGCATAGTTCCTCCACTTCTTTCTTGTGAGCCTCATCCAAATCATTGAGCATCTCACTGAACTTGATGGCATTTTCCCTCAACAACTGCTCCTATAAGATAGTAGGCAAACAAACAAAACATCAATAAAGTTTCTTCTTCAACTAATCATATCCTCCACGTCACTATGGGTGCAAGTGGCAAGCTAAAATAATGGCTTATTGCAGTGGTTCATAAGTGATGATCCACATACAGAGCACTTTGCCACTGGTTCGTCAAACAGTCCTTAAAAATTCATAATCTCAAATTATTGGAAAATTTTTTACTAACACATATCTTAATTAGAATCAGTAATAATTTACAATATTTAATTAAATAAATTAAATATTACAGCATAATAAAAGTGTAAGTTCTATACATTTAAAAATAGAGCCAGTAAACAATCGATTCCATTTGTCAGTTCTCACTACAAAGCACTACAAAGTTGGCCATCTGGTGAAAGACACTGAGAAACAATCTCATGTTCAATTGTTTGCTCTTGTCTATTGTTTATATCATGAAGGGGTAATAATTGAGTAACCCCAGTAGAGCAGATGATCGTTAATTACAAAATTCTTTTGCAAAATTAAACTTCTTGAACCATGAACAAACAAAAGCAATCCAGCCAGGACCAAATGTTCATAAAAGAAACAGCTAAAAGCGCAATCTCTCTGGCACTGAGATCGTACGACAGCACGATAATTATTGAGCAGCATATCTCATGAATTCCCATACTCTATGTGCGAATTCCAAGGTCACGATTCCACTACTTTTCATTAGTGGTTCATGAACAACAACATAAAGATAATGCAAGTCCTAAGCACTAAGAAATTTAAGAGCTACTGGTGCATTGTATTATGTTCCAACTGAAAGAAGTACAACCTAATATAAGGAAGTTAGTGAGTAACTAGGAACAAAAATCGCAAGCAGAGAATAGAATAAAAACACACGAGGACCTGCTTGAAATCTGACAACATAATGGCGAAAAGTAGACAAATAATCTGTATCCTACAAAGTTAATCTTTGGAGAGACATTCTTTAGATAACAAAATTCATACAAATATGCAGTTGAGCATTTCTGAAAATCCCTCTAAGAACCTCTTCAAACCTACTCTTCATTATTAAACACAGCTATAGATAGTATAGACTTATAATAATAATATCTTTCATGACTTCATCCTCAATTAACAGAGCTACTCAGATTCAAATAAGAGGCAATTCAAGGAGAGTTCAGATAATTGTTCAATGTTCAATTTTTAACACAGGTTTTATTGTAATTAGCATGCCATCTTTAGTCTAATTTACTCACAGGTGTTCACTGTATGTATGCGGATATTGTGCATTTTTTGGCAATCAAACTCAATGGCACCTTTGAGAAAGGTTCAGCTAAACTGGTTTGTTTCGTGTGTATATATTATATAGCTCTACTTTCTACAGACAACCGATGGCAACAAGGACTTATTCAACATTATGGCAAACTCAACCAATCCTGAAATTAAAAATGATGGGGAGGAGAAAGCTTTCAAAGAGTAGGAGGAGGTGGCAGCTTGAACCAAGTGGTCCAAAGAAAGTGTCAACAAGCAAATGGCCTAATTAATTAGTTGAATTAAAATGGCAGGCCTACACACACTCCAGACTCCTCACTGGATCATATAATTGAACGTCAGATACACTCCAGTTCAGCAGGTGAACAATATAAATTATTTTTTGTATATATTACATATCACATGCAGCCAACATGTATCCAAAGTTGACACTTTGCACAAATGCTTTCGTGAGCGCACTGCACATCCACACATATGTACACCATAAACAGGTTGCCCATGGCAACGCACCACGTAAACATAACCATCGATTAGACTTGTAGATCATGATGTAAATTTTAGTAGCCCTCTATTCCATAAACATTCCCCATTTGAAATGCTTAAAATTAACCAACAACTACAACATACCAATTTACACTAGCTCCGGATGCTTATATCTAATCAATTCTAAAGCAGAGTGATTGTAACGTTAAAAGCATCAATCGATGGTCAATTCAAGTGAAATTGTAATTAAAATCACACTCCCTTAGAAAAGTAATGTTAAAAGCCGTTCAGTCAAAGACACCAGAAGTAAAGCTCTGTGGAAGATAAGCTGAAACTGATGACTTGTAAATTCAGTTTTCTATGACACAAGAGAACTGACAGAATGAACAGAACAGTCAAAAGACCAGCTGCCCATCACACACAAGAGCCAACCGCTGTTTTATTTTGAGACACTGCAAGAGTGAGGCATCAGTCGATCGAGTGCAGGCAGTATTTGATGGGAAAACGAGTGAGCAAAGAATGGAGAGTTGGCCATTCAAACGCGTGCAACAGAGTCAAGTGGAGAAGAAGGATCCGAGAGGCTGACCCCTCCCCTGTGAGGGATTAATTCAAGCCTGAAGGTGATACAGAGTTGGCCATTCAGAATGCTGCAATGTCTATGAACTGTAAGACATATTTAAACTGAGGTTTTACTTAATGGGCAGCCATTGTATTGAATGCAAGACAGATGTAATAGATCGATACTTAGGGTTTTTGTTATGGCTCTATTCAAAAGTCACAGGTATTGTTGCTGCTGTCCATTTCCCGGAATAAGCTCCCTTGCTAACTTGGCTCATTTCAGTCTATGTCTGCAACCTTGTTAACCACCATTCTACTCAATCCTAGCCCTGTGTTGTCACGGTCAGAGTGCCACAGATTTGCTCCTCTCAAAGTGGAACTACGTAATTTGCTATCACAATAACAAATTAAAATTACAGATGCCTGTGGCATCAACAAGAATTGAGTGATAAATAAACAAGTATGAAGGGGAGAACAAATAAGCCGAACCAGAAATGTCAAACTAGTGCCTGAAGTATATCATAATCAACTGCATCAAAAAGATCCCGGAAAATCAGAACAGCTATCTAACCTACCACCCTTACGTAGCCTAATTAATAGCAACTTACCCAACATCACCTATCATACTCAGTCTTTTGTAACGACTTCACAAATGTTGTACAGGGTCTACACTCAGTCATGCACAAATGGTTTGAAACTTTGCACCCACCAAATATAAAAGCAGGTTTGGGGCTTCTCACTGGCCAAGAGGGAAAGTGCATTTGAATGGGCATAGAGAAGTCTCTTTTCCTCTGACAGCAGCCAAGTCATCAGTCTAGGAAACCCAGCAGACAAATGAGCATAAAATTGCATATTAAAATATAGCACAATAACGAAGGTCCTGAAAACTCGTAACATTACATCATGTTTCCTAGTATTCCATGCACTATGACAGGTTCATGTCTAAGCAAAGCACAAATTAACATATAAAAGCATGCAGAAAAATGAAGCAAAAAGAAATTCTAGTCCAGCAAGTATTTTGCAAACCTTCCTAGGCAATGCAAACATTCAAAACGCGGCAGTTCAACAGATTTTGTGCTTGGCACACCTAGGCACAGTCTTCAAAGTACTACCTACTTACAGATTTTCATGTGAAGGGTATGAGCTTGGCTATACCACTATACCCAAGGCAGTTCCTGAATAGGGACCTTGAGAGGCTGCTTTTCACAATTGCTTCAATGCGCTTCAGACCCAATGGCCTTCACAAGTAATAAATTCAACAAAGTATGATAATAATAATCACATTGACAATGGTGATAATAATCAAATAATAATATCGACTGAACTCTGATTAATATACTTATCGAATGAGGTCTCGCCATTAAGTAACCATCGACCACTGATTGATGCCTACCTCACTACAATGACAACATTCTGTACATCTCTGTGGATAATTACGAGATTGAAAATTTGAAATAATTTAAATTTGATATCGCCGTTCTTCCAACATCTTTTGCTCACACGTGCACACGCCTTGACGGTGCAATTGCAGTTGTACTGCCGAGCAATTGTGTGCTAAGGACTTGTTCATGGTCCCTACACAGTGACTGACGCCTTGGACGAGGGTCGAACCTACTCACTCAGAGCAACCTGAGTGTTACGGGCCAACCGCTCTAACCGATCACCCACCGTGCCACACACATTGGATCAACTATGACCAAACAATGACTGTCTCCATCTGTCAAAACAGCATGCATAAAGGTTACTAGGTGCAAGAAGAAAAACTGAATCCGAAACTGATTTCTGATTCAGCAGTGTCTTAGGGTAGGATGCTAAAATGCACAAAAGCATCTAGTTTTGATTAAATGAGAGCAGCTTTGACGCAGACCAAAATAACTAGCGGACATCGTTAAGCGAATACCCTAGCTATACTCATACTAAAAGCAGTGCAGCTTCTACTTTGTCAGACAAACACTGCAGCTTACAGTCAGCGCTTCTGCTTTGTACCTGGCTACCACAGAAGCCAGGTTAAGTGAAAGTCAACTCAAAGCGGGACTCATTAATGAGACTCCCTTCGTTGCTTGGACTCAGCATACAGGCGACCTTGTTGTTCTGATCAAAGCACAACACTCCTAGACAAAAGTAGTCTTCATCAAATTTTTTTAAATTACAGTGATTTGATCTCAAAGAATCATTAATAGCTTCAAGCAGAAGTTCGTTAATCAGCTTGAAATCGACATACTGATTTGTATGATTGTCTAAAAATGGAGCTACGGATAAAGAGAATAGACCTACATGTTGTATAAAAACACCAACCCTCTGCTGCCTTCAGGAAAATCATAATCTAAAAAGTCAGTTCCGTAATAATCCTTTCAAAAACAAACTTACGACCCTTGTGATGAGGATACGCTGTAAAAGTCATCTAATGGAATACTGTAATGGTGTGCAGCAACAGTACACAGGCTATTCCTTAGACCATGCAACAGGTAGTGAGGCCATAAACCAAGTAACCAACCCCACTTAAGCTTTGTAAAATTTAGGGCAAGCTCACCCAATGAACTTTGAAGATGTCTATGCTTAAATGACATGATTATTTGGCCCACGCTTTTGTCTCAAATCCCATTTTCCAGATTAAATTTGACACACCACATAATGATCACAAGGCAGCACAGATAAAACTACAGCACCAAAGTAGTACTCAAGTACCACACAGTACCTGAGTACCACACTATTGGTTTTCCACACAGCTAAAGGTATGAAATCATATTGGAGGATGATTACTGATGAGGGGAAAGTTCAAGTGCAAATAGTACCAAAGTACCACAGTACCAAAGTACCAGAGTGCTGTCAGGTCAAAGCGGTAGACTTACGTTAGTTCGACAGATGACATCCGTCAGGGATTTAGCCCCGAATCTTGTGAGTGATGTCGAAACCTCACACTGTCCACCCAGGCAATACAACATCCGCAGAATAACAATTTATAACAAAGATAATGATCAATTTAGTCAAAAATGCTTTAGATGGACAGGTAATTATGGCAATGGTCTAATTTAACATAGGATAATTAAAAAACAGGTGAATAGGGTCAAGTCCAATGGCAAACTTTCATGTCTTAATTCATTACCTAAGGTCACAGGATTAAATACAAAATACATAAAATTTTATTATCTTCACCATCCCTGCTTGCTGATGGTGGGAAATCCTAAATCTATACTGGTTATCCACTACTGAGATCCATCACAAAAACTGACATTGAAAGTTCCTATGAACTGTGCGAGATAAATGCCAAAATACTTGTAGCAGGACAGAACAGGGTCAAGTTCCAATGAAACACAAACACTGACATAAAAGGAGCCAAAGGTAAGCACACTGGTAAAAACGTTTTACTTGTCGTTCAGAAAATATTTTAAAAGTCATTCATCCTAGACACTAGCAAGTAACCAAAGCCAATGCAGGGATCAACTACGATAGTCAAAAGCATATCACAACACTGATAGCCAACATGGTGTCGCAAATTGACACTAAATCTCAAATGAGCATGCATGCAAAACAAAGCACATAGTGACAATTGCTTAACAACAAAGCCTTATTTAACTAGACAGGAGGTATGAAAAGCAATATATTATAATTAATGCTGAAGCATACTTCAGTCTCAATACAGATGCATTGCTATCAGATTTGTATTATTATTGTTATTATGATCAATACTAGTAAATATTTTCAATAATAGTATTATCAATATTTTCATCATTATCGTCATAATCAGCATCATCCTCATCAACCCAAAAAGGAACAAATTCAAACTGAAGATGCAATTTGGGTGGCCCTATTAAATGGGTCATTTGACCCTTCTGGGCCTCCTATTTGTTCTCATTTGTAATTAATGAAGTCTGTACTCTGTCCTGAACATGTGAATTGGAAGCAAGTAAAAGATTTTTTGATTGATTTTGAAAAGAGAAAAACTGTTTTTGCAGGGACAATGCATTTCTGCATGTGTTGTCTTCAAACAAGTCAATCTCCTTGAATGAACCCTGATGTACTACTGCAATGTACCACTGAATTCTTGTTGCAAGACATTTGAACCCAGCCTTCTGGCATTATTATCGGCATTATCATTATTACTATTATTCACTCTTCATTCATTCATTTCGAAAATTTAGACAGCACCTCTTCAAGAAACTTGCTCAGTGGCAATATATATATATATATATATATTACCATAACTGATGCAAGATGCAATAATGCAGAAGCAAGTATTAACTTTACAAGGGAGAATGCAGCTCTTTACTGATGAACTAAATAATTATGTCCAGAGATTTTCTATAATCAAATTAATGCAATATAAATAAACTTTAATTAAAACTATCTATTAAACTACTCTGCTTATTGTATTTAAAAATTAGATGGTTAGTAATACATAATTATGTACTTAATGTAAACTTTAGGTACTTCAGTGGTATTTCCGATTTCATGTTTAAGCTAGTCTAATGACTTCTATGGAGACGTTATCATAATGTTCAAGATATAAGATTGAAACGAAATTGCAATCATAAATCAATCCACCTAATTGACACTGAAATCGAATAGATCAGGCAAACCAGAAGCCAGACAATAAAGGTCCTGCAAGCCAGTTGCAAGAGATAAGTCTTAAATCTAGACCTGAATGATTAAGTCACAGAATCGATAGAAAGAACTGGACAATGAATTTGAAAGCTTCAGATCAGTCACCAACAAGCCTTGAGAGATTAACAGAGACCTGTTATGAGGCACAGCAACAGTCACGGTTTATACCGATCGAGTGCAACATCGAGCTGTTCAAGAGCTGAGTATACTATGGAACATAAATAGACTATAGGTCAAGTGGCTAAAAGGCAGTACAAGTTTCTAACCTATATGTGGAAGATTTGAATTAAGTTTCTGCAGAATTTGGAGCAAGCATATGAGCAAAATATGCTGATGCTGACAGGACTCTATCATGGCTCCTGCAAAACAGTTTTGAATCATTTGTGGCTTATACAATTGTACACCGCAATTCAAGACACTGAATTTCAAAAGTGAGTTGATTTATACAAAACGATCGACAACAATGGGTGTAAGTAAGATGCAATCTAATAGCAGAACCAAGTAGAATGTACCAGCACTCAAGGAACTATAAATTGCCACAGATAGCTCCAAGAGAAAGAACAGCTACGTCATTAACGCCACTAAAGAAATCCTATGATTTCACGGTTCAACATTCATAATGGCACAAAACTTCACTTAAGAGTTTCTATGACACTTAATTACTGGCTAATCTAAGCTGTCACATAATCTCATCCCATTACTTTCCAGGCCAGCAAATCTAAACGTAAAACTGATTTAAATACAGTCACCCACGATGTGACTTTTAGTTACTAGAGCAGATTAAGATTAAAACTTGCGGCTCCACAAACGATAATAAAATACATACGAACGTCTTTAATCCATTTTTGGCGACAGCAGCCATTTTAAGTCACGTTTGTCTTCAGTAAGCTCTAGTTTTCATTACATCCTGCATGACCGTAACTCATCACAGCTATAACTTTAGTCTATTCATCTACTGGCCATAATTTAAACAGCCTGCATGTTCTGCATCTATTGGCTGAGGACTCTGGCTCAGAATACATCCTGGCTTTCAATCATCAGTATAGGGGAAACAATCAATCCGTTATAAGAACAATTATTTAATAGCCCTACTCTCACAGTCAAATGGTTCGCCTACTGGACAGTCATACAGGAGGTCGCTGTTTCAGAACCTGCCAGATACAGACATTTTAAATTTCAATACAACTCAAACCCAGTAAGCAGAGAAGAAGATCAGTCCCTTAATTAAGCAAACTCAGCTAAAAGTTCAGCAGACCAACTGCACACTATTGGCTGGAGAAAATAGGCAGCACGCACGGAAACAAAGTTCAGAAGTCAAAACAGACAGAAGTCTAAAGACTACAGGAATTTTAAAGTTTCGATTTTGAATAGGATAGCTTCTTTCTATCTTTAAAAAATTCCTGAGGATATCAAACTTGAATTCTAAAACCATGATTGGTTTCTGCATAACAAAATCAGTATACATATAGATACATAAAACCCAGCCACTGAGATAGATCATGTACAAAGACAAGTATCCTCTGAAGACAGACAAAGAGATATTACTCATATGTTTACTCGACACACTCGTCCCCTACACACTTGCAGACCTGAACAGATGGGTCACTCACTCATTCAGTCACACTCACTGGCTCCTTAACAGGCAGCACCAGGAACTGATGTTGATAATGACGATGAAGACGACAAAGAATATAATATTCATGGTGACAAGTGATGTAATGACAACATTTTTTATATGAAGATGCAACTGAAAGACAAAGATTCTATCAGTGATTAAAACAATGAAGATGATGCTGAAGATAAAAAAAACATCATCTAGGTAAAGATGCTGGTAGATGATAACAATGCTGAAGATGGGAATGATGATAATCACAAAGATTACAACCACCAACATGAGATAATGATGCCCTTGAAGCCTTTAACAGCTTCAATTTCACATGGCATCCACACAATAAGAGCTGCCTCACTCAACCATCCCTTTGTGTTAGCAACTCAGTCAAACTCATCCCCCATCAAGGGTGCACTGGGGCGGCCAGCAGCAGCAGCCACTGGCCAGCAACCAGGCTAGCAGTACATACTGACCTGCCTTGGGCTGCTTCCCAGGATAAACTTCCTCTTTCAATTACTAAAGTAAATAAGCTCCCGGTGTAGGCTGGAGTGGAGAACAGCAGAAGTGTCAAATAAGTAGTCAGTCAGTTGTGGAGACAACTTCGTTTCCTTTGCCTTGACACATAGGCGGCCCTGCTCCTCAGCCTACATCTGCTTTGACAGTGTCATGATTGACTCCTTCTAATTCTTTCATAGTAATGTTGAATTATTAAGCACCCACAGATATATCTAGTATTACAAGTACCAATATGGAAATGGTTAGCTCAAGTGATGACCTTCTTCTGAGGACAAACCCACAAGAAGCTTTCTTCAGGACAAATTTCATCAATGGAATAAATTGACAATCATTTGCAGAAGCAAGGTGTAAAATCAGTCACTGCTGACTTAATAAAACAACTGTACCTAGGGAGGATTAATATTCTTGCACTCCCTGCAGTAGTAAATTCATTGCACCTTCTACCTCATAGCAGCAGGCCAGGCCTAACAAAAGGACCTCTCACAGCACAAGACAAAGAGCTGTTGCAACTGGAGCAGTCTAAAGCGCCCTAGGCATTGGGCAATGAATCCAAACACAACAGGTGGTTACTTCAAATATAAAACGCATATTTATCATAAGGCCAGGAAGTTATAGACCATTAATGAGAAGATGATTGTTGGCAAGTGTAACACTTTCCATACAAGGGACCTACGCCATATCACAGCAACCTACAGTTCTACACACAGACTCCCAGTCATTCAACCCTAGACCATCACAAATAAAAATTGTATAAACTAATATTTATCAATAAGTATAGTGCCTTTACAATTACCTTCTACAAAATATTATATATATATATATATACACACAAAAAGTGATTGAGTATATAATGGCATATAACTGTACAATGGATATACAAACATGTGTATGTATATAAGCACTACATGATAAAATGATTGCACTACATTTACATCTACTTCACTACATATTATGAAGAGCTGCTGTTCTAAGGGTCAATAAGAAACAGTGAAACTACGAATTGAAAGACCAACTTCATGAAAAACCATTGCATCCAAAAACTGAATCAAATGAAGACATATTCTACTACCAAAGATGGTCT
Organism: Bimastos eiseni; assembly: GCA_959347315.1. Lineage (NCBI taxonomy): Eukaryota > Metazoa > Annelida > Clitellata > Crassiclitellata > Lumbricidae > Bimastos > Bimastos eiseni. The sequence continues at coordinate 15,771,848 of OY365815.1, forward strand.
ACATGCCACACAAAATATGAAAACTAGGTCAAGAGTACATAAAAAATCGACCACCAAAATTCCACAGCCAAACATCGTCTGAACTAAGTGTTGAACTATGACAGAACCCAAATCAAATGTGCTCATAAACAAAGCAAGTCGAAAGAAAACAAATCCACTCTCAAATTAATCTAATATAATGTGCTAAAAATCTACAATGACACTGATTATGCTCTATATACAGTCAGTTAAGTATAAACTTATTAAGTCACCCCTCAACACAGCTCTTAACCCCAACTGATCAATATCCAATTTAGGCACCAATTCATCATAGAATTGAGCCCATGACCTACAAGAAACTGCCATGCATATTTCAATATCTGGTATGAACTCCTCAGAAAAAAACAGGGTTAGCCACTGAAATGTGACCAGGAAACCTGAGATTACATATGTTATTACTTGAACTTGCACTCCCTGTGGCACATTGGATCTCGTTGCATGTATAGCACAGTGCAAATCACTAAGCTAGACTTCGATTTTGGTAGCATGCCTAGTCCACAATCCAACTATTGTGAGTTTGTATGATTATATATATATATATATATTAGCTCCAGCTAATTCGACTCCATGTAACAAGCCTGGACAAGTTGTTTAGGCACACTTGTCTTGCATATCAGAATCAGATTCACTGACCTTGCATTCGTAATAACTACATTAAGTACACAATAATCACAATAAATAACTAATAAATTGATTCATAACAATTACAACAGGTAAAGAAGCTGACTGTGTCCAGGGCCATTCAACTTCATAATTAATTTTTGCTTATCGAGATGCGAGCACTGTATCAGTCTCCAGACTATTTCCTGGTAGTTATGTGGGTCACAAAGGCAGCTTCTTACAGTTACCCTAATGCATTTTAATTGTAAAAAACCCAATGTCCTACCTTGATGGCAACCTGAACGGTCTCCAACTGTTCCAGCTCGATGTCCTTGAGCAGTTGAAGCTCACGCCCGACAGAGACACCTTCCTCATCCTTAGAACCCAAACCATGCTGCTCTTTCAACTGCATCAGCAACTGTCGCTTCCTTGCGTCGAATCGATCGATGAGACTTAAATGATCGATTGAGACTGTCTCAACAAAGACCTCATCCAGCGACCGATCGTTCTCACGGTCCTCTCTCTCCGGTGGACCGGACGGGAGTGGCGCTTTCAATGGTGACCCATTCTTCGTGGGATGGTTCTCAATGCCGGGTGATGCCACATCGGCGTCTTTGTCTTCAATCGAGTTGCAATTCATGTCGGACAGGTGGATTCTGGACTGGTGGTGACTGCAGTGAGCAATTACAATCTCCAGGTGATCGGTCATTAACGGCTCATTGCCGGAGGAAGCACCTTTTCCTTCAGTCTCCGATAACAGATGACGAACCTTCAACAACAATAATGTAATAACAAACAAAAAAATAGAAACAGAAAATCTCAACTGTAAATTTTTAGCGCATATGCAAACATTGTCTACATACTTCAGCTGCATGGCTGTGGAATTGTGTACATGTTTGTATGTATCATTATAAATGATAAATTCTTATCACAATCAATACAAAGACATAATAGTTTCATGGCCCTCACAGCACTATCAGTGCAGTACCTACTCAGTCACAACATCTGATCTGTTGGTTATTTACCTAAAAGAGCCTCAGAAAAATTGTTGGGTGGATAGGAGTGAAAGGACATTGCAGTTTCATTTTTTTATATACTACATGTAGAATAAAGTTATGTACATTAAAGTGTGTGGGTCAGGACATTTAATGCAATGTATAGATATGACATAAGTCTCACTAGTGTAATGTAACCAAGTCCTGCGAAAGTAACCTAACTTTTGGCGATACTGACCAAAAGCAGTCAGAATATCCACCTCCTTTGAAGCTCCATAAGGCTGAACATGTGAAAACATGCAGAACCCAAACCTTGTCCAAAGGTGACTACTTCGTTATAAGAAACATCTATTCATGATAAATTTACATGAACACTGAAAGCATAATAACATTTAGAAAAAATTTGTAGATCTATTTAAAATTAAATATAATAAAGCTCAATATATCAACTGGTCAATCTTTATATTGCTCTGAAAATTGTTTGACAGTTCAATACCTTTATCTAAATATTAACTTGGCTTGCTATCACTATTCACCAACCTCAACACTTTTAGAAACTTTGCAAGATATTTAATTCACAGTAAAATTTTCATAAGTGAATTGTGTGCTACACACCCCAGTGCACGCAAGAAGAAAAATATTCACTGTCCAGTGGTATAAAGCAGACAATGATTTAAGTGTTGTTGGTCTTCAGAACAAGTCCAAGCACATTGAAAACTATTACAATCCACTTGTATGAACAGAATCAACTGTTCACTGGCTTCTCCGTCTAATGACAATCACAAACAATACTGAAGGAATGCCATTCGTGGAACAGCCAAAATCAGGTTCAAGCACAGCCTTGGCATGGATGGCAAACTTCAGTGGAACCACTGAATGGGGTAGACACACAGCTTAACCTAGAAATGTGTTGAAGTGCACAAAAGACCTACCCTGATAACATGCATCTACATTCTACAGCCTATATCAAATACCATGAAACTTACCAACTACAAATGAACTCATTGGCAGTCATCTACTTAGGCTAAAAGCATCATATCCTGGGTCAGAGCATGTATGGCATGGCAACTATGTGGTAACCCTGGTTACCAAGGGAGTAGCCAGGATTTGAAGCTGGGGCAATGACATGGGAGGATCAGTAGATATATTCAGACAAAATCCATAAGCAGTTATCCATCATCTTCATTCTGTCAGGGTTATCCTGCATGTCATTTAGTCATCACAAAATTCCAACCACCACGTCCAGCCCTACTGTCCAGCTACCATATGTACATGTAGGACATTGTAGGTGCACTACAATTTGACCCCTTCCTGCCTCCCATTTATAGGACCATCCTTCCTGGAATAGTCTATCTTGGCATTAATTTATTGGTTCATTTGACTCTTTTGGGTGACCTCTGCTTACCTTTAAGGTGTACAAGAGGTTCCTAACAATGACTGGGGAACCAATGCAGCTCGTCTTTAAAGTGTTAATTTTTTGAGTATCTTTCAAATTGCTGCACCTTGTCTGAGTAATTTTGTCCAAGCTTGCATGTGTCTTTTTGCATGACAAGCAAATGTAACATTGTAACCCCATTGGAACAGACCAGTGATAACAAGTGCTAACTTTTTCACTATGCAAGCATATTCCTGAACCTATCTTTCCAGAGCCAATCAACACAGCTGACCTTTAAATGGATCTGTTACACATGGATCTCCAAGCACCATCATGTCGTGTTACTCTATTTATAAATTCAGCCAAGAGGTTTATAAGAAACATAGGATACTTGGCATGGCAACTAAATGTATGTTAGTTGTGTTTACATTTCTTGTAGAAAGGTAAGCCCTGACAGCTACATTTGCTGACCATCAGTGGCACAATGTGGGCTTGTCATGCAAGTATGGCACAGCTATTTGTTTTTATTCATTCTCACTATATTACTATCTAACAAACCAATCCTATCTTGATGTCTGATGTGAAGCAGGAAGATATTTTGCTAATTCGAAGAAAAATGTGAAATCATTTGTTGTTCCACAAGGGCTGTAAGCAAAACTGGAAAAAAAATTCAGTTCAAAAAAGCTTGGCAGGTCAAATGAACATCATCTGTGACCCACTGGTGGAATCTCTTCAACAATCCTGATTTATCAGATGGTTCCTATGGTTTATTGATTAACTACCTAGATTAACTGTACAGCTAATCACAGACTTCTGTTTACCCAGCCAAGCATGCTAGGCAATTAATTAGTATTGGCCCATATTTGGTCACATTGCGGCCATGAAATAATGTTAAGAGTCTTTGAAAGTAACATTTGCCTTATGACAATGCCATGAAGCATAGGGATTATGAACTTGTTGTCCTCAATGACTCACTGCTTGTTTATTAGCTTTTGACTGAAGCTGGAATGACTTCTGATCTGATCTCACTCATTTTACCTAGACTTCTCCAGCAGGCTCCCATAATGGAATTTGAGATCTCATCCAAGAATATCAGTTCTCAGCAACCATCATCACAATAACAACAGCATAACTGTCTTCGGATTATACCAGATTACATTACCATAATGCCTGGTTGAAAATTAAAGTCGTACGCTAGCGATGAAACTGCACCTTATCGATTCACTGATTTTTAGCTGCTGTTAATAAACTGTTTTCAGCGACGAAGAAATTCACAACCATGGTTACAATCATTATTATAAGAATATAAGAATTGGATTTCGATTGGTGGTTTGCTGAGGATTGTCATGGCAGATTGTCATTTTGGTGCCATTCGTGGAACAGCTAAGATCACGGTCAAACACAGCCCTCAAACACAAACACTGCATTAAAATTAATATATCAGCTTTTGGACTGAAGCTGGAACCTCTGTTATACACAAGTTGTCAGATGCAACTAGATTTCAGCGGATTATGGGACAACCCAAATGATGCATTGCAGTAGTCAGACAGATTCATACTTTATGCCAAATCTGCCTGCTGAAATGACAACTGCTACCCAACAAGAGAACTGTCTTAAAAGGCTGCACGACAAACAACAAATTTGTCAATCTCACTTGCTGTACTGAGTTTTAAACCCCCGCTGCTGTGGTGAAATGCCACCGCATTACAAGGTACACGCATACCATACACTAGATTTATCACCCGGTTAATAAGACTCACAATATTAGACAAAACCATACAGATACCCATTAACCACAAATGCAAAATCGACCTCATCACTGAGCATTACCCAGCAAAATCCCTTGGCTAAGCACATAAAATTGGTAGCAAATATCGGCAAATCAGGTAACAGAAAAACAACAGCGATAGCAACGCGCGCCGATAAAGATTTTAAAGATAACTGTTTGTATAATTTAAAAAAATACCTCCGATCCAATCACATTCCGTCTAATTATGTTTCCCTCGCAAATCTCTATTCTCCCAGCCTTCCCCAACCGTGCGTTTCAATATTTTCCCAACCTGCCCTCCTATTGTTTCCCGCCTTTACCACCCCGTCCGGAGCGAAATGGAGAGTGTAAAACGGAAGGCCACTATCGCTTGCAGCACCATGAATCACACGAACTACGAACCGTACCTTGCTGGAAGCCTACCGCGCCGTCACTAGTCCGTGCCACAGTCCAAACAATCTATCCAATCACGACCAAAGCCACCGTCTACATGAATAATATGGCAGTTCATGAATATTCATACAACGTAGGCTCAAGTAGGGCGGAACCAAACGGCGTGTTGATTGACGTTAACGTCACTGTAAAGGTACATACTAATGGCGTCGTTGTGCCTAGCAACAGCAGCGGTTCAAATCAATAATCAGCCTTTGTACTTGTAACACCTTTGAAAGCAACTGAGCGCACATATATACATCGGCATAATAACGGGTTTTATGTATATATATATATATATATGATATACGCCGTAGGTATACAAATCTATGACATAAGCCTACACATTATATTATTATTATATAGACATACTTGTATCTAAACATACTCATTCATTGCCATTATATATATATATATATATATAAATATATATGTGAGTATATATAACATATATATATATATACGCCTAGTATCCGTATGCTAAATATACCCATGTATATATATATACACACATATATAACAGATTAATTTAAAGGTGAAGGAGAGAGGCAATCAATAACATAGACAGGTAGTAATAGAATAGAGAGGTGTGTTAGAAAGCGAGTTTTGTAGCACTATTATTTAGCCTTTTATAAGCCAAATACTCAGGCTCCTCTGTGTCATTACTGTAAATAGGAACCGGTCACTTTATGAAAAAGCACAGCAGCATAGGCCAAATTTTGAAACCAAACACTTGACTATTTACTATCTTGCTTTAACTATGGTGGATGAAAGTATTCTATCCATGCATGCATGTACAAGGATCACATAAGCCAAAACACGTATCATTCATACACGTACCTAACCATCAGTATCAACCTTTTGAATTTCACAAAGGCTCTGAATTTCTGATTAATCAAAATCTAAGCATATTTACACAATGTGTTGCCACCCTTCATACCTATACGTACTTAATTACAGTTCTTGCCTATACACACGCAGAGTTTTAATAAAATCGATTTAGACACCTGCCATTACCCAGTCCCAGCACACCAGTGAATATTCACTCTTGCATTTAATTGAATACTGTCAACTTAAACATTTACCCATCTATTGCTACCTACGTCCAATGTCATGCATGCATAACTACCTAGTAAGTCTTAGTCATTCAGAATTGTATTCCAATTACACTTTCCAGAGCTAATCAACACTGTATCCAACACAGCTAACCTACTAATCCCTGTATTTCCATATCTACCTACCTGTATCTTACTAAATTGTTTAAACCAACCAAGACTCATCTTTGTATAAGTCACAACCGTGTTGATCTTTGATCTCATGTAGATCATACCATGTGACATAACCTCTGCTTAGGTTGTGCTTTGGCTCTACATAAATCATTTTATTATTATGATTATTACTACGTACAGGAACGTCTTCATCTTGCACGTCATGATAGTGGTGCTATGCGGTCATGAGAAATGATATGCCCGCCGTCTTTGGTACATATATCAATAAAAATCTATCAACCAGGTCGTGTCACGAAGTTAGAGATATTTTGAGAATCGTCATCAACATCTAGTCATGAGAAATGACTGCTATCAGGTGCTTAGGCCTACTATATTACCTAACTTCATTAATATGCTAACACTAGATCAGATTATGCAGCTAACACCAAGAGAGCCAATAACTCAACAATACCTAATGACACCTAAACCCTCCAAGGCCCTTCATAATAGTGAAACTGAGACCCTTATTGCATAACTTGTGTATAAGGTATTATAATGAACAGCTGAAACTAGCAAGGCTACAATGCACATAGTGCTAAAGTGTGTATTCAAGAATGTATATTAAGTAAGTCATCATGGATCTGGTGATTGATATCGAACCTCATGATGATCCAAAAACATAGTTATCCAAGTGACTATTGGCTTCCAAGACTCCATTTGAATTGAATTGATAGAAGCAAACATACATAAGATCTGTCCAGTTTGCACGCACTTCTATAATGCAGCATCGGGCTTCCTAGGTCGTGGGACCTACCATCTGGAATGGACTTCCCATAGAGCTCCGTCTAAGAACTATACCTAAGAACTCCTCTTCCTCATTTTATGCCTCTCTTGGGCCGGGTGTGCCGCATAGTAGATGTCTTGAAGAAGAGCTATATCAAGTATTTATGATTGATTTATGATTGATAAAGGAACCTCCATTGAAAATGCTCTCCACCTGATCCAGTTATTTCATTTATATATTTATTTTATTTATTAGACATCAGGAGTCAGAATTCTGAAACTGTAGGACAAGACAGTGTGAACAACTTGTCCAGGCTCATTAGAGTCAGCTCGGCAGATGTGAACTTACACTCACTGAATTACACACCCAGTCCACCAGGGAGTAGCACATATGATGTAATGTATTGTAGCGTAATCAATATGTCTGCCTTATTATTGGGCTGCTCTACAGCGAAGTGCAATACTGTATAAAACAGAGGATATTTTTTAGACAAGCACAGCACAGTTGAAAATATGAGTGTCAAACAACACGCATGTCATGCACTAAACACAACACCAAGCAAATGAAAAAACACGAAGATCACTTTTCTAACCATGCTATTTACAGTCCACAGCCAAACACTGCAGATATTTGTATAAATTATTCCATCACTTTAATGCGACACAACAAAGCTTAACTAACTGAAAGCGATTCTCCTAATAAATGAACAAAAGACAGCAGACAAAGAAATGAATATTTAAGTCACTGCAACAAGATTTATACTGTAAATCTCACTTTCCGATAGGCTTAGTTGTAAGTTTCTAGCAAATAACAGATTTCATCTTGGACTTGTAGCAAAACAATAATTTGGGTTTACACACCCGAACACAGTGACAAACTTATGAGGAATTCTTAAACAATGCTGAAAAATACACAATAAGCGTGGCTAAACATGCAACAAGAACAGAAATAGAGGTGATTCCTTTCAAAGTGGAATGTAACTGAGTAACTAAATGTAATGCAATATGATGTGATGCAATCTTGAGACATGCCAAACCCTTGAGCCAAAAAGAAGACAGAAAAAGTGAAAAGGACCTTAATACCAGCAACTATTGTCTCAAATGGAAGACTGAGTCCAATCACAAAATCTAACAAAATTAAATACCTTTATACATCTACTCTAAAAGCCTCTGATAGACCTTCACTGGAGAAAACATTCCACATGATATCGGTAATGTGCAGCCTTGGATATAAACTCAGCACTTTGTGATCAAGGGCAACTGACTAACTCAGCATAACAAAAAGCAAAACACTGTTAGAGAATTGTGCCAAGAAATAACAGCAGAAACAATGCCACATTCACACAGGTACACATTATCACATTTACAAATAGACAATATGCATATGAAGTAATAACGTCAATTAGCACAGGCAATGTCACATCGATTTTTGCAACTGAATGTGTAAAAAAAATCTTTTAAAATTCAATTTGTGTTGTGGTCAGTTTTTACACAGATCTGGCACCTGAACAACCATCAATCAATGGTGCTATGTATAGGACTTGTCGTTGGTCCTTCAGAAGGGACTTTTCTTGAAGGAGTCTTAATCTTTACTCAACCAGTCAGCCATCGTATCATGCTTAAGAGACAGAATCTTCAATTTCGCTGGTAGATGACTTTGTGAGAAAGTGCTTAAAAAATTGTCTACTATTAACTGCAACCATGATGTAACAGAATATGCTAGCTTAGCAAATTGTCGGCCACCAAGTAACCTACACTGAATTATATCCAAAGTATTGGTATACACACATAACTCACAGTAATCCAAAAATCACACTTTCCCTCACCTACAACACACCAACTAGAGTAGAATATACATAATGCATGTTTACATACATACATACTTACATACATATATATAATATATATTTAAACTATATACACAAAATTATATATATACTGCTCTCCAGTTAGAGTCTACCTAAAGTTGCAATCTTTGTAAACAAAGCACATCATGGCTTAGCATTGAGCTACCTAGCTGATAAATACATTTTGCTCACTCTTTATCTCACAAGATAAATTTAAAATGTTTCCTATAGCCAACAAAATGTATATAACATGTGTAATTCTCACACATTCTTTGCAATCATAGCCATAAGCTTTGAGGGACCTTTCTTTTACTCTCATGTCATATATCATTGGTCCGTTTGCAGCCACAAGTCTTTTGAGGTCATATCATAAATTAGAATTACAGCAGTAATCAAAGCCATTTTCACATCTCAAGACCCCAACTCTACTGGAAGATGGTTAAAATTATAAATGATTTAATACATGATCAAAAATGGTTTATAGAGTAAACCAGTATTATAGCAGTCAAGTATTAATGCAAAAACTGGTAGAAATGGAAGTTTTATACAAATAAATTCCTGTACAAAGATATACAAAAATAGAAGCTTTCAAACATTATCAGCATAGAATTTCCAAAAGCATCAGCCTGACTGAAACACTGGGCAGATTACTGGGGTTTCAATCTGCATTGGTTAAAAATAAATGCTCATGTCCAAAATTTAAATAGCCATCATTTGGGTTCTACAAAATTGGTCCACATTTGTGCACTTCCTAACATATGGAATGTCCGTTAAGAAAATATATGCAACCCTAAATTTTACAGAAGCATGAAGTTGTGTTCATAGATAAGCTTTAAAAAATATGCAAAATTCACAAAATGTCAATCAATCAAAATTTATATTGTTGCCCCTTAAAAGATTCCTACTCAGATTTCTGATCCTGGATGATGGAAATCACATGTCATTACCCCTGCCATGCAGCATGAGCAGTCTGATGAGCAGCCTCAAATAGGTGCTTAAAAAATGCCCCCTACACCACTCCATTACCACTCCCACTGGCAAAATTTAAATGATGAAATACAACTATTCATACAACCAATAAGCTCAACTGGCCCAGTGTAATTAAACTGGTCTGCCACTTCATGGCAAAAACATCACTTCCATCAACAGACAGATGAATGCCAGCATCAGTAGCTTGCCAGTGTCTCTTAAAGTAAGAGGCATCACCAGCGGTGGGAAAATGAGGTAAAGTAACTGACTGAGACTAATGATAGACCAGGTAACCAGCTTCGACTGAAGCAAATCGAAATGCAAACAAGATTCACTGAAGCTCCAATGGAAGATTGCAGTGCAGATGAATAAAGAAAAGAGCAGCCACACACGCAAGAGTCAGTCGTGGCTATTAAGTGGCAGCGATGTCACTTTCTGAATATTCACACAAGGGTGGGTGGTGTGTCCCCTCTCTGGCTGCCTGATCTCCCACTGACTCATTTTACAGCAAAGTTTGCAAAGGTAAAATCGAAATCGTTTACATATCTCTAAGGCCTGACTGTGATTTGAATCCCAATCTCTTGGTTGAAAGTACAACCCATTAACTAGCAGGCCATTGCACACCCAAACTATATTGGGATCAATATTGCAACCTTGTTATGTCCGAAACCACACTGCAACAAAGTTGTAAGTAGGATCCAGTATACAAATGCAATATATGCCACATAATTTAACTCACATCTAAATCAATCTCAATTCAACAGATGTTAAACACAGTCCAATGATTCCAATGCACCTAGATCAAATATTGCTGATGAAACGAAGAAGCTACACAAGTGTCACTGAGTATCATCCGTCCATTTCACTTGATGCCATATGAAAGCAATCAATTGAGATTCCACTGCTAGCAGCTGCTGAGGCTGTGGTCCATCAACGTCGTACAAATGGCCGAGATGAGGACTAGGAGGATGTGGAAGCAGAGCCGGACGGACATTCGTGTCTGAAAAAGACAACAGTGGTGCCAGCATTTCTCTCCATGACTCGTTCTGTCACCCATGTGCTTTAACATGTGATGTTGATAGGGATAAATAATTTTGAAAGATTTTTAACATATAAAACCAAGACCGATTAATTGCTTGGCCGATTTGGTTTACAACATAAAAGAACAAGTCCCTAGGTAAGTGTGGGACCACCGCACTGGTCCATGACTAATGCATTATGAGATACTCAGTAATCTGTAATCTAATCTCTCTGTGTTTTGTCTAGCGTTAACTGCATTTAAGTTTTGATCAACTGTTAATTTGTAAAACATCAAAAATCACAGGAATTGTAGAATTAATTGACCCAATATTGGAGTAAATGAAGGCATTTAGGATGTTGCTCATTCTTTAGGGTAGAGCAGAAAACCAAAATTCATTTTACCTCATTAACTTTATGTTAAAATTTTCATGATATAGCTCCAACAAACTGATCCCTATATTGAGCTTATGCTTCTAGAATATTCCAGTTCAATTTATTTCAAAACCGAGATGGTTGTATGCATAGACATTTGTTGGTAAAGTTTAATTAAAAGCAGCAAGCATAACTGGAAGTAGAAAATAAAAAATGTGCTATGTTTAAAGCCTATAAAAGCATCTAGAGACACACACAAATCTAGAAATATCAGCATCACAAGGAAAGAGTGCAAAATTTCAGCTGAAAAACCCCATCAACACAGAAAGCAATTGGTCAAAAAAGAAACAAGAAAGGCACTTGGAAATAAACTGTAGATGAGGTTTGAAAAATTGTTAAATTAACTGAGCCACCAAATAAGACAATGCCAACACCACTGTTTACCGTAAACACAGCATAATATGTTCAAAAACACAAATTTTAGAATACAGTGTTAACAGAAGAAAAATGGTTCATTGTAAACAATAAAGACCAGAAACACAATCATCTGATGGATTAACAGAATCAATGACTGATTTATTGACTGCCTGCCCCATTGTTACCTACAGAATTCATTGTCTGCTTGATTATAATTTAGGGTACAAAAATAACAGTTCAGAATCAGCAATAAAAAAACTTGACTGGCAGTTGTGCTTAAACAGCACTTCATCATGGTATGCTTGATGGTGGATTTCCATTTCAAGATTTGCATCCATAGAGATTTCATCTAAATATATCAGTCATCATTTATCCAAACCATCCATTCACTCACCAGAAGTTTATCCAAGTTTATCCAAGCAGCACTGTCAACACTTCAGTGATAGAGTTCAAATCCATGATTGATTGATTGATTGTTTTGATTCACATTAGCCTAAAAATGTGCTTTGTGCCATAATTATGTAATCAACAGTGGCTGTGAAGCAAAGTAGTCCATGATTGGTTGCTTACCAGATTACTTGACTAACTGATTGGCTATGGGGTACATCAAAAAAAGGGAAGGTTGTCTACCTGTCAAACTACTATTAGTGAGGATAGTGCTGAGGTGCCTATATGTTATATTACTATTTAAATTGAGGCCATCATTTATACCTATTGTAAGCTATTGGTTGTGTATCATATTCTTACTTACTCACTCACATAACAGTTGCTGTTATCTGGGCATGCCTCAGCCCTAAGATCCTTCAACATTGGCTTGCCTTGATTTGATCGTTTGGTTGATTTGATTAGATGTTTTAACACATTCCCTCTTAAGCTTGACCCTTATCCCCCTCCTACATCTAGTCAATCAGTAACCTAAAAAAATCTGATAATAGTAATTACCACCTTTGGTAGCACCAGCACATAATGTGCAAATGTGCATAATGTACAATGTCTCAATCAGGGAATAACTCATAGTGCACTGAGACAGAAAGGTCTCTATAGCCCAACGGTTTTCAAACTATATTTTTTTACAACTAGATAAAAAATCGAATGTTGGCATACCTCCTGCACCGGTCAGATCAAGAACAACAGGAAAGTCCAAAGTCCCCTAGCAATTAATTATAATATTAATTACTTAAGTAATTAAGTAATCTAACAGGGCCTGTGGTGGAGCATTTGATGACAATAGAATGTTTTTGAGACAATGTCATAGAAAATGTAAATTTAAAAAAAAAATTACGTGTACCACTGAGTGATATGCATAGCACCGCTTGAAAACCGCTGCTTTAGAATATGGCAAATAAGCCACATGGAAGAAGAAGAAAGTCTAAGTCTTAGAGGTTTAATCTTAGTGTAGAAGTATTTATTCAAGTCTTCACAATCTCACATTCACAAAATCTACCAGGATAATTGTCAAAATAAAAAGAAATTTTTATTCAAACCCTTTTATTTCAACTCACAGAGATCAACTTAAAAGGCCCATCACATCAACTATTAACTATGCATGTCAAGCACTAACTTTGTTAAATATGGTACAAGCACAGATCTGAAACAATTGACTGCTTCTATTCATGTCTGTAACTCCCAACTTATGAAGCACACAATTGTCACTATTTTTGATAAAGATAACCTGGCAAGAGTTAATTAAGTCAATAAAAAATATTGTCCTTTTTCCGAATCACAAGCATTTGGGATCAGAGTCCAATGACAACAACAAAATCAAGAAAATTCTACAAAAGAATATGACTCAGCGACATTTCTTTGGCATGACGACTTCGCAGATGTTTGAAATATCATAATCAAATGCTTCTTTCTTGGAAGACTCTTAATTAGTGATCATTCCATCAAATCTACTCTATATTCAGGATAAGAATTTACACAGACTTAATCATATGGACTCAAAAATCAAACACATTTGATCATTTCAATTCAAAACACAAATTGCAAGAACCTATGAGAGCAAAGCAAAGAAATTAAATTAAAATGAGAATTATTGATTCAAGATTCAGTTATTAATAGCCTTAGTACTGTACTGGGCACATGACATCTAAGTATAACCAGAGAACATGTACATGAGATGTCTTAAAGAACCTCCCAAGTCACACAGCATATTGACCTTGAGGACAAGAACAATGAAGAAATGAATACTGAGGGACAAATCACATTTGTTTGACAAAGCTTTAATACTAACTGATATAAATGTTTCAAAAAATAAATCTGCAAGGACCATTTTTTTCACTCTCTACCGTTAAGATTTGATTACCCAGTACCCAAATCTCTGTAGTTCAGTGAACATTTTCTCTATCTGCAAAGTATAGTCACAGCACAAAATCACAAACGTATGATCAGCATAACACATTTTAATTCATCTGTCATTCATGATTTACAAAGTATTTAACATGATCAGTTCTGATAAACCTTTGCATATATATATATATTATATACATATGCAAATATTTGCATGTATATACATATTGCTAGGAGTGGCCTACAATCCAATCACCTCACAGGTGCATCTATTGAGCATTTAATTAAGAAGCATCTTAATTAAGTTGTTAAGAAGGACAATTCAGAAAATCTAAATGGAGACACCCTTCTATATAAACTTTACACTAGATTTTATATTAGAGTGCATATTTGATGAACCGTTTTTGGTCCTGCTTTTTAAAAATTCTTGTCTCACTTTTAGTCCCCTTAACGTGGATGACGATTGTAATAGTCAACTACTTAAGTCAACGTCTTTCCTGAGGCAGGCTGTTTGCCGTTTTGTTCATATTGGACGTTTGAGTATCGTTCCAATTGTATATAGTCATAAATATATTTTTTCAATGTTTTGAATGTCCAATCACTCCTCTGACTCCCTAGACCAATAAACCAACAATATATTTAAATATATATATAATATCACTATATACATATATAACTATATACATATATCACCACAACAACCAGACTTTGGTAAAAACTCAGGTCATGAAACAGCAATCAATAGAGATCTGAGTGAATCAAATATTTACAGTACCCTGACTTCCCTCTTGTCATACACACTCACACATGTGTGTATGGTTGCTTATATATATAAATTGACAGATAAATATGCATATGCAGGCGTATAGGTACATTTATTAAAACCTATTCATATAACTCATAAAAATCAGAATTATATTTTTAAAAACATACTATCATCATTGTAAAGATGTTTAATCGCAAACCAAAACTCCAACCACTATCCCTCTGCAATAACTATACAACAATAAGGACTTTTAAGTTCATGATCCTCCTGTTTCTACCATCAGACACCATTGTTGTTGATATACTTTCCCAATCCTGCAGTAAACTAAATACTAAATACAGGATCTATAGGGAAAGACCTTTCAACCACATCGCACTAACTGATATGTAAAGCCCAGAACAACAACGCTTAAACAGTTCTGTTCTTCTGACAATAAAGCAAAAATGACGCAAGCATTTAATCCATTTAATTGACAAAAAGAACAACTAAGCTTATTTGACTCATCGCAGTATGATCTGTTGATCACAAACTTTAAAATAATACCCGAATGATGCGAAGAACATCAGAATATTTCACAAAGCAACAATGAACTCAGTGAACATCTTCTCTATTTACAAAGTAATGTCACAGCACAAAATCAGAAACAAATGCTCAATAAAACTGGGTGAAGACAAAGTAAAAAAACTTAAAAGGCAACTCAGATGGGAGTGCTTAACATGTTTTGCATGAGCCAAAATCACAAACTCAAATTGGAATGATTAGTTATGCCCAAAAACAACAATCATCACTGGGTAATTCTGTCCTGGTGCAGTATAAGTGGGCAATAGTTTGGCAAATTTTGACCTTAACCTTGCAAATTGTCATTTTATTTTTGCTGCAGTTGATGTTGATGCATATTTGCAAGCAGTGCATCTTCAATACTATATCGACATTATGCTTTGGCAGCTGCATATAATGCAGGCATTGATGGTCAGATCAGCAGTCAGTCCAATTGACAAGTCTAGCAATGCTGTTGCAAAAATTTAGTCCAATATCTGGTTTACTAGACTTCAGATGTTGCTAATCAACATACTCTAGGCATTAAACACAAATCAATGTCATAAGATTTCTGTTCATTGCCATTTACACAGCAGTCCGGTGTGACAAATATCTGGTGCAGTCAATAGAATTGGAAGCCAGCTATCGATGGCCTTTTTTACTCGGAAGCATATCTTGCATCTTCAGTTCACGGCGTAGTTTTTCGACCGCCTGGTGATACCGACACCCGGTACGCATTTTCATCGTGCCCAGTTCCGTGACGCAGCCGCAGTCCAATCGGATAGTCCTGCTTTGAACTGAAGGCGGTGGCACGGCCCTCTGTGGGTTCACCCTTCTCAGATGCTGTGGGTCACGCACAATGAAAGTCTCACCGGTCTGAATGCCAACATCACGGAAGCACGTCCTCCGACGAATCTCAACAACCAGATCAGTCTTTTTCTCCTGAAGCACAATTCGTCGACTAACAACCGGGTTCGGTCGGCCAGTCGAAGTCTTGCCACGGTCAAGGTCTCCCTGTGCTGCCATCTGCTGTTCGATCCTGTTCTTGCGTGCAACCATCTCCTGGAGCTGACTGTAGTCCCTTGCCTGCTTCTCCACTGAAAGTCGTTCCCGTAACAGATCGATCTCGAGCATCTCCTTTTCCTTGCTGACTTTGCGCACCCGCTCCTTCTCCGTTCGGAGAGATTCCTCAAGTTGATTCACCCTCTCGCTCAGCTCTTCAATCTCACCATCCTTCATCTTTTGCTTGTCGAGCATCTTCTGCAGTTCATCTCTCTCCTCCTTCAGCAGCAGCATCTGCTGGTTGCTCACTTCAGCAGCTGCAACCGCCGCATCCGAAGCGCCAAACCGCAGTGGGCCTTTCTTCTTCTGCTTCTCGAGAAGCATCTCCAGGCGCCTGATCACGTCCTCTTGCTTCTTCAGCAGACGATCCCTCAGCAGCTCTTTCTCAGCGTTCAGCTCCTGATTCCCTCTCTGTAGCAGGACCAGTTTTTCCTGTAATGTTACCAGCTCGACTGGTATGTTGAACGAAAACCTTGGGTCGACCGACACAAGAGAAGCAACAGACCCTGATTTACTCATTCCTTCAAAACTGCCAATGAGATTTAGACAAGGTTGAACGCCTTCTCTTCCTTCGTCTGGTGTCAGTCTGTTCAGACTGGACCTCGAGATCGAAAGGGACAGTTGGGAAGCACGTAGACTTGGAACATCCTTTTCAAGAAATCCCTGTTTCAAAAGTTTATTTTCTTGAGCAAGCTTCATCCTAGCATCCTCCGCATCCCTGAGATCTTGTTTCAGCTGCAACAATTCTTCCATTAACCGGACGTGCTTAACTTCCAGTGAACGATAAGCATCATCAGTTGAATCGTCCTCATGTCGGAAAGCCTCATCCTCAGCCCTGCTGCTTCCACGAAGACTTGGTTCTGGAGAGGCGACTGCAGGAAGGGAAGCAACACTTGACTCTCCTCTGTGGCATGCATGGGCACTCACCAGTGACATCGTATACGGTGTTCCTGGACCGCTGCTGATGTGTGATTCAAGACGGTGCAATTCCTCCTCCAGCCGGAAGAAGTCTCCCTTCTGCTCCTGCCTGGTCAGTTCCTGCTCCAGCCGCATCTCCACCAACAGCCTGATCGTCTCCTTGTGTTCCTGCATCGACTCCTGAATCTGGATTCTCTGTGACTCCAGCTGGCCCTGAAGGTCTGCGATGTGTGCCTCCCTCAGCTGGTACTCGCGCGTCAGATGCAGCAGTCGCAGGTGCAGCAACTCGCGTTCCTCCTGAGTCACCCTCAACCGGTCGCGCACCCCAGCCAACTGGCCCTCGGCCTCGGACATCTGCTCTATGATCAGCTTTCGCTCGCTCTCGCTTTTGACAAGCTTCGTGAGTCCCTCGGATCGTGCCTTTGCCAGATGCGCCTCATACTCATTTCTCTGACGAATGATCTCACTTTCCACCCCCTCTTTGGCTTGTGATACCGTTTTTAGTAGCTGATGCAGGTCGGACAGCTGCTGTTCAACTGCAGCCTTCTGTTCAACCAGCTCAGATTCCCAATTCTTTCTCTCAGTTGCCACCTCCATCACATCTGCTCTCAAGGACATCAGTTCATTTTCAAGGTCATTTTTAGTCTGGAATAACTTGACATTTTCCTCCTGCAGTTCCTGAAGGCTGACTTCCAGGGCGACATCCACTGCAACCTCAGTTCGTAGCTGCTCACATTGCTGTATCAAAGCGGCATTCTTTTCACCAAGAACTGCATTATCAATCCTCGCTTGCTTCAATTCTGTATGATCTTTGAGCAGAATTGGCAACCTCTCACTCAATGTGTCACATAAGGAATGAATAAATAAAAACTTATCGTCTCCGTCAGTCTCACTGGTCGGTTTTAGGTACACTTCAGAATCCTTAAGCTCTGCAACCTCAGCCATGTTCAATGAGACTAAGTCAAGAGATGGACAAAGATTTGCTTGTTTTGTTTTTAGGATTTCAAGTTCTTCATTGTATACTTTGACTTTCTTACGAAGGAGGTCACATTCGGCTTTTGTACTCGACACCTCAGCTTTAAGAAATTCTGCATCTTTATCAATTTTCACTGTTCTATTACTGGCACATTTCAACCTCTCTTCACAGTCAGAATATTCTATCTTCATATGATTCAACTCTGTTAGACATTGGCTGTTCTGTTTTTGTGTAAGTTTGAGCATATCCTCACACTTCAGATTCTCTGCCTTTAGATTCTTCAAATCATCCAGATACTGAATGTTTTCTTTTTTAGAAATTTCAAGCTTTTCCTTACATGCAGCATGCAACATTTTCAAATATTCCATCTCCTCCAAAGACTTAGTGTTTTCTTTTTGAGATCTGTCAAGCCTTTCCTCAGATGCTGCATGCAATGTTTTCAAATGTTCTGTCTCCTCTAAATACCGGTTGTTTTCTTTTTGAGATCTTTCAAGTTTTTCCTCACATGTTGCACGTAATGCTCTCAGATTTTGCATCTCCTCCATATACTGGCCATTTTTCTTTAGGGAACTTTCAATCTTTTCCTCACAAGCTGCATGCAAGGTTTTCAAATGTTCCACCTCCTCCAAATACTGATCGTTTTCTTTTAGAGATCTTTCAAGCTCTGCTTTACATCCTGCATGGTTTTCTTTCAGACTTGCCATCTCAATTAGATACTGTCTGTTTTCGGTCTGCGTAACTTCAAGTTTCTCCTCACACTCTGCAAGCTTTGCTTTCAAATTCTCTAGCTCATTCTGATACTGTCTGTTTTCGGTCTGTGTAAGTTCAAGTTTCTCCTCACACTCTGCAAGCTTTGCTTTCAGGTTCTCCAGCTCATTCTGATACTGTCTGTTTTCGGTCTGTGTAAGTTCAAGTTTCTCCTCACACTCTGCAAGCTTTGCTTTCAGGTTCTCCAGCTCATTCTGATACTGTCTGTTTTCGGTCTGTGTAAGTTCAAGTTTCTCCTCACACTCTGCAAGCTTTGCTTTCAGGTTCTCCAGCTCATTCTGATACTGTCTGTTTTCGGTCTGTGTAAGTTCAAGTTTCTCCTCACACTCTGCATGCTTTGCCTTCAAATTCTCCAGCTCATTCTGATACTGTCTGTTTTCCTTATGCGCGCATTCAAGTGTGTCTTCTAACGAAGCATTATTGTTTCGTATCTGATCTAGATCTTTTTCAAAACATGCATTTTGCCTTGTAGCAGCTTCTAGGGCAATCTGTGTTTTTAACACATTGTCTGTAAGACAAGCCAATTCGGTATTCAACCCTTTGGCTAGAATGTCTGACTCAGACTTCAACAATTCCAACTTTTCTAAGAGATTCTTATTTTCTGAAGATAGTTTTGATTTTACATCCTCTAACCCTAAGATCCTCTTATTAACCTCCTCCAACTCGTCATCCTTCGTTTTTAAGTATTCCCCTTTACTCAACAAACTTTTTTCCAAAATATCAAAGCTTTCCTTTTCTGCTTTACTGACCAAAACCAGTGCATTTAGCTCCATCACTGTATCAGACAGTTTAGATGTAAGAAAATCATTCTCTGCTCTTATCTGTTCAATTGTACATGTCAGTTGATCTTTTCTCTGTGTGAGACTTTCTATGACCTCAGACTTTCTTTTCATCTCTTCCACTAACTCATCAAGTCCCTGTTGCATGTTCTCCGTCTTCTGCTCAAGCCTAGATGACTTTTCCTCCAATGACAACATTGCTGTTTCTTTCTCAGCAAGAGTAGACTGCAGTGACACAACATTGCTCTGCAGTGTATCAACATATTCCTGCATTCTGCACTTCTCTGTTGCAGCATTTGAAAGTTCAATTACAAATTGCTCAACAGTTTCCTTCGACCTTTCTAAATCCAATGTAAGTGAAGCATTTAAAGACAGTAGTTTGTCGATTTCTTCTTCCATGGTGAGTTTTTCAGACTTTTCAAATGAAATCTCAGCTGTCATTCTTGCAGTGCTTTCTTGTGAACTTTCCAACTCCATCTTAAGTGAATGAATACATGCCTGTAACTTTGCAACTTCATCTTCTTTTACCACCACAGAACAAGCTTGTTCAGATTTCAATCTTTCAACTGTCTCTCTCGACTTTTCTAAATCTGTTTTCATCATGCTGTAATCAATTTGTAACAGATCAACTTGTTCTGCCATCTGCTGCTTTTCAGTTACTGCAATGGACAATTCACAAGTTAGCGTCTGAAGTGCTTCCTTTGATTTCTCTAAGTCTTTATTACGTGTAGAGACAGTATCCTGCAACATAACAATTTCAGATTCTCTTGCAGACTTTTCTTCCTTCTCAGTTGATAGCTCGGCTCTCATTTTTTCAACGTTTCCTTTTGCACTTGTCAATTCTTCCCTAAGCAGAGTAGTAACAGCTTCTAGCTTATCAAATTCTTCAATTTTTTCCTGCTTTTCTACAACCACAGATGATAGTTCACATCTCGTTTCATGCATCACTTCCTTAGACTTCTCTATATCTTCCTTTAGAAAACTTACAGCAGATGTTAGTTGATCAATTTCATTCCCTTTTTCCTGCATTTCTGCTCTCACATTAGAAAACTCAAATGATATTTTCTCTACATTTTCTTTGGAGGCTTCCAGGTCAACCGTCAACAAACTAATAGTAGTCTGAAGCCGTTCTATTTCTGCTTGCATTCTTCTCGTTTCCTCCTCCGCAATTTTCAATTCATCTGCTAATCTCTTTACACTTCCCTTTGAATCTTCCACCTTGGTCGTCAGCCGTTGAATTTCCTCAGCCTTTTCTCTGACTTTTACAGCCTCTTGTGACAGTTCATCACTCAATTTTTCTGTGTATTCTTTACACTGCACCAACTCCTCCTTAAGCAATATTACACAGGCCTGTAGCTTATCAATTTCTTCCACTTTCCCTTGTTTTTCTGACACAGCTTGCAACAGTTCAGATGTTACTTTATGGATGTTTTCTTTTGCCATTTCCAAATCTTCTTTCAACAAATTCACAACAGAGTGGAGCTCATTATTCTCTTCGATTTTAAGCTGCTTTTTCGATTTTTCATTAAGCAGATCATCATCCATTTTCTCAAGCTGCTGCTTCAACAATTTCACATCTTCGTTAAGCAAACCGATCTCTGCTCGCAGCTGAATAATCACTTCATCTTTCTTTTCTTTGACCAACCTTTCTGTCGAAAGCTCATCGGCAACATTTTCAAACTTTTTATTGGATAGTTCTAAGTCCACCTTAAGTGAATTAATAACAGTTGTTAGCTTATCATTTTCTATCTCCAAATCATGTCTACCAATTCTCTCACTTGATAGCTCATTTTTCAACATGTCAGATTCTACCTTTGACTTTTCCCATTTATCTTTAAGCAAACTGATGACAGAATCCAGCTTAACATTCTCTTCAAGTTTCAGCTCCTTTCCTGATTTTTCCCTTGACAGCTCATCAGCCATCTTCTCTATGATTTCTCTTGACTTGTCTAAATCCTGCTTGAGAACATCAACTTCAGTTTGTAACCTATCAACTTTTTCAACATTTTTCTGCTTTTCTGTTACTGTTCTTTGAAGTTCATCAGTCATTTTCAATTCCACCTGTTTGCACATTTCTAAGTTTTGCTTGAGCAAAACAACTTCGGTTTTTAATCGATCAATTTCTTCCACTTTTTCTTGCTTTTCTGACACGCTCCTTGATAGTTCATCAGTCTTTTGCTCTATGTCTTGTTTGAGCAAACCAACTTCAGTTTGTAATCTATCAATTTCTTCCACCTTTTCTTGCTTTTCTGACATGCCTCTTGATATTTCAATAGTTTTTTGCTGTACGTCTTGCTTGAGCAAATCAACTTCGGTTTTTAATCGATCAATTTCTTCCACTTTTTCTTGCTTTTCTGACACGCTCCTTGATAGTTCATCAGTCTTTTGCTCTATGTCTTGTTTGAGCAAACCAACTTCAGTTTGTAATCTATCAATTTCTTCCACCTTTTCTTGCTTTTCTGACATGCCTCTTGATATTTCAATAGTTTTTTGCTGTACGTCTTGCTTGAGCAAATCAACTTCAGTTTTTAAACGATCAATTTCTTCCACTTTTTCATGCTTTTCTGACATGCTCCTTGATAGTTCATCAGTCTTTTGCTCTATGTCTTGTTTGAGCAAATCAACTTCAG
This sequence comes from Bimastos eiseni, assembly GCA_959347315.1. NCBI lineage: Eukaryota > Metazoa > Annelida > Clitellata > Crassiclitellata > Lumbricidae > Bimastos > Bimastos eiseni. The sequence goes on from OY365815.1 coordinate 15,794,398, forward strand.
TCTGTAATCTATCAATTTCTTCCACCTTTTCTTGCTTTTCAGACATGCCTCTTGATATTTCATCAGTCATTTGCTCCATCATTTTTCCAGACTTCTCCACGTCTTGTTTGAGCAAATCAACTTCAGTCTGTAATCTATTAATTTCTTCCACCTTTTCTTGCTTTTCAGACATGCCTCTTGATATTTCATCAGTCATTTGCTCCATCATTTTTCCAGACTTCTCCACGTCTTGCCTGAGCAAATCAACTTCAGTCTGTAATCTATTAATTTCTTCCACCTTTTCTTGCTTTTCAGACACACCTCTTGATAGTTCATCAGTCATTTGCTCCATCATTTTTCCACACTTCTCCATGTCTTGCCTGAGCAAATCAACTTCAGTCTGTAATCTATTAATTTCTTCCACCTTTTCTTGCTTTTCAGACACACCTCTTGATAGTTCATCAGTCATTTGCTCCATCATTTTTCCACACTTCTCCATGTCTTGCTTGAGCAAATCAACTTCAGCTTGTAATCTATTAATTTCTTCCACCTTTTCTTGCCTTTCAGACACACCTCTTGATAGTTCATCAGTCATTTGCTCCATCATTTTTCCAGACTTCTCCACGTCTTGCTTGAGCAAATCAACTTCAGTCTGTAATCTATTAATTTCTTCCACCTTTTCTTGCTTTTCAGACACACCTCTTGATAGTTCATCAGTCATTTGCTCCATCATTTTTCCAGACTTCTCCACGTCTTGCTTGAGCAAATCAACTTCAGCTTGTAATTTATCAATTTCTTCCACCTTTTCTTGCCTTTCAGACACACCTCTTGATAGTTCATCAGTCATTTGCTCCATCATTTTTCCAGACTTCTCCATGTCTTGCCTGAGCAAATCAACTTCAGTCTGTAATCTATTAATTTCTTCCACCTTTTCTTGCTTTTCAGACACACCTCTTGATAGTTCATCAGTCATTTGCTCCATCATTTTTCCAGACTTCTCCATGTCTTGCTTGAGCAAATCAACTTCAGCTTGTAATCTATTAATTTCTTCCACTTTTTCTTGCCTTTCAGACACACCTCTTGATAGTTCATCAGTCATTTGCTCCATCATTTTTCCAGACTTCTCCACGTCTTGCCTGAGCAAATCAACTTCAGTCTGTAATCTATTAATTTCTTCCACCTTTTCTTGCTTTTCAGACACACCTCTTGATAGTTCATCAGTCATTTGCTCCATCATTTTTCCAGACTTCTCCACGTCTTGCTTGAGCAAATCAACTTCAGCTTGTAATCTATTAATTTCTTCCACCTTTTCTTGCCTTTCAGACACACCTCTTGATAGTTCATCAGTCATTTGCTCCATCATTTTTCCAGACTTCTCCACGTCTTGCCTGAGCAAATCAACTTCAGTCTGTAATCTATTAATTTCTTCCACCTTTTCTTGCTTTTCAGACACACCTCTTGATAGTTCATCAGTCATTTGCTCCATCATTTTTCCAGACTTCTCCACGTCTTGCCTGAGCAAATCAACTTCAGCTTGTAATCTATTAATTTCTTCCACCTTTTCTTGCCTTTCAGACACACCTCTTGATAGTTCATCAGTCATTTGCTCCATCATTTTTCCAGACTTCTCCACGTCTTGCCTGAGCAAATCAACTTCAGTCTGTAATCTATCAATTTCTTTCACCTTTTCTTGTTTTTCTATTTTAACTCTTGACAACTCAACAGATAATTTCTCAAGACTGTCTTTTGTATTCTGCAACTCTTCATCAAGCACATGGAATAAAGTTTGCAACTCACTCAACTCCTCCATCTTATTCTGCTTTTCAACTAAAGCAACTGATAAGTTGTCAGATATGTTTGAGCAGCTCTGTTTTGACTGTTCTAAGTCAACCCTAAGCAAATTGATAACGGCATTTAGCCGTTCTGCTTCATCTTCTTTTGTTTGTCTAGCAATTCTTTCACAGGACAATTCATTCGTCATTGTCTCGACACGCGCTTCACACACTCGCAAGTTTTCCTTGAGTAAAGTCACAGCATTTTGTAGTTCATCAATTTCATTTTCCAACTTCTCCTTTGCCTCTGCTACATTTGACAGGTCATAGGTCAACCTCAGAACACTTTCTTCTGATTTTTCTAAGTCAAGCTTCATGAAATCACCTGCAGCCTGCAGCTTATCAAACCGTTCAATATAGCTTTGCTTTTCAATGATAGCACTGGACAGTTCATTTGCCAATTTCTCATGCGTTTCTTTTGACGAGCCGACAACATTCCGTAGCTCAATAATCTCTTGTGCGTTTGCTTGTATTTCAGCTTTGTCGTTTGAGAGTTCAACCGCCATTTTCTCTGCGGTTTCTTTAGACTTTACCAAATCCTCCCTGAGCAAACTTAAAACTGTTTCAAGCTTATCAATTTGCTCCAACTTCTGTTGGCCTTCTGTTGCTGCATGTGAGAGTTCAGCAGTTGTTCTTTTCATATTTTCATTCAAATTACTCAGGTCTTCCTTAAACAAACCGATGACATTGTGTAACTTATCCACTTCAATTTCCATTATTTCTTTTTCGATCGATGCAACAGACAGATCATCTGTCAATCTACAGACATGTCCCTTTGAAGCTTCAACTTCCTCTTTCAGTGAATTGATTCCAATTTCCAACTTTTTAATCTCCTCGTCTTTGTCTCTCTTTACTTTTCCATCGTTTGACAGCTCACCCTTCAAATTATCAATGATTTCCCTTGACTTTAACAAATCTTCTTCAAGCAAATTCATTCTAGTCTGCAGTTTATCAACGTGATCCATTTTTTCCTGATTTTCAGTCACTGATCGTGCAAGTTCTGCATTAAGAAATTCAATAGCCATGTGTTGGTTACAAATCTCTTCTTCCTTTCCTTTGTTTTCCTCAATTTCTCTTGACAGTTCCTCTGTTAATCTATCAGTACTAGCTCTTGAATTTTCAACTTCAATCTTAAGCAAGCCGATGGCAGCTTGTAGCATACCAATTTCTTCCACCTTCTCCTGATTTTCACTCATTTCATTTGACAGTTTAGCCATTACATCTTCAGTATCCTTCTTTGCTCTATCCACTTCTGCCTCAAGCAAGATGATGACATTGTTCAAGCTATCAATCTCTTTCTCTCTATCTTGTTTTTCTGTTCTTTCACTAGTGAGGTCAACAGACACTTGCTCCCTGCTTTTCATTGAATTGTTCAATTCTTCCATAAGCAAGTTGTAATCAGTTGTCAGTTTCTCATTTGCACCTTCTTTTGCTTGTTTTTCTGCCCTTTCACTTTCAACCATCTGCTCAAAATCTGTCTTAGAATTTTCTAGTCCCACAATCTTAAGTTTTAAATTTATGAGCTCCTCTGACAGCAGAGCTTTTATAGATTGACTCTCTGACAGCTGTTGTAGTAGTTCCTTTGCTTGACCAATCAACTCATATTCCTTCTCTCTAAGCTCACTTATGGTGTTTTCAGAAAACCTTTTTTCCTTGTCTAGTGCAGATGCCAGGTTTTGCACTTCAGCCATTAGATCATCCCTCTCAGCAGTTAAGCTAGAACAACGCTGTTCCAGTTTTTCCACAACTTTTGTTAACGATTCATTGGAGCCCTTCAACCTACCAAGATGGTTCTCTACTTCCTGATATTTCTTTATTGCAGCCTCAATAGTGCTGCGCTCTTCTTCTCGTCTTTTCAACAGATCCTCATGTTTGGCATCTAAAACCTGTATGACTTCATTCAAATTTGCTGTTTCAGCCAAATGCTGGGCAACTTGGTCTAAATGATCTAATTTTAGTTGCTCGAGCTCCTGCAGAATTTGCTTCTGACTGAGCTGAAATTCTGTAACCTCTAACTGTAAAGAATTGTTCTTCGAGCGGAAAAGCTGGACATGAGCAGTAAGTTCGTCTGTTTCTTGCCTACACTGGTCCAACTCTGATGTTAATTTGTCCAATATGGCATGCGCTTCCACTTTCTCCTGCTGACAGTTACTTAAGTCCAACAAAATGCTATCCTTCTCCACAATAGCCTTTGACAGGATATCAGACAGCATGTTTCTTTCTTTGCCAATGTCTCTGTGTTTCCAGTCCAAACACTGAAGATCTGAACTGAGTTTCTCACACCTCAACTCCAGCGAACGAGCATAATCGCCAACAGTTTTTGTTTGAGATTGTGCAATCTCCAGCTCAGATTTTGTGAGTTTGTTCTGAGTTTGTATTTCCACAATCAGCTCCTCATTCTGAGCATAAACAGCTTTTAGATGTTTCATTTCTATCTGATACTCCTCGTAATTCTTCTCCACTGCTGCAAGCTTGGTTTCCATACAAGACTTTTCCTCCAGAAATTGGTTCACAATGTCAAAGAATTCTTCATCCTTCAATTCAGCAGTTTGTTCAATTAATCCTCTTGTTGCACTGTGAGACATAAGAGCCATTTTCAGCTTTGCTACTTTATCCTCCATTAACTGCAATTTTGCTACAATCGTCGAATTTTCTTCTTCGGCATTTTTGGCCCGCATCAAGACAATTTCGAATTCAGAGACTAGCGTCTGCATATCCTGCTTTATTTCCTCTAACCGCAACTCAGCAGTTTTTGCTTCAGGCTCCATTTTATTCACCAGACTTCCTGAAGAACAAGAATTCCAATTTCTCAGAATAGAAGAGTAACTTTCTTCACTTTGATAAACCTCTGTTTCACGACCCTTTTCCGTTAAGTCAACATTTCCTTTAGACAATGCTTTAGTCCCATCTCCATGCAACTGCATCCGATCACAGACCTCTCCATCATCAACAGTGCTCTTGCAAACCGTGTCATCCTGCAGATATCTTCCTTGCTCCACAACCATCACTTTTGGTAAACGAACATTCTCAACTTTTCTGTTAACGTCTAAATTATCTTCTTGTAGTCGCTGATCCCCCGAAAGGGTTTCACCTTGATATTCTGTTGAATCTTCCTGTGATACTTCACCCTTCAAGCATTGACGTTTCAACAGTTCTGACGCCAGGGTTTCTTTCTCCTTCATAAGCAGGGCTTTACCACTCCAGCAATCTTCCAGGGCCTCCTGAAGATCCTTCCTCTCTTTCTCAGCTGCATCCAGCTTCTCTCGCAGGTCTTCCATCTCAACCTGAAGTTCGTCATACTTCCACTTTTCAATATCTCGCTCTTGTACCAGATTACTGACCTCATACTCTAACTCTTTCGTCCTCTGCTGCAATTCTTCATGCTTTGCAGCTAAGTCAGTTAGCTTCTGATGCAAGCCATTCACAGCCACCTGGTGATCTTTCTGTAACTCATCAGCTGCCACCATTACACTATTTCTTTCCAGTTCCAAAGTGTTGCAACGCCACACCAGGCAATCTCTCTCTTTCATAAGATTAGCAAGCGCATCTTTCAACTGCTGGATATCAGCTTTTTCAAACAATCCTTTATCACTGTGCTCACTGTCACTTCCTTCCAGATCTGTCTCAATTCCACTTCTCAAAACACCAGCATTGAGTTGCAGATTTTGACTCTCTAATCCATCACCTTCTGTGCAAATTCCAGCTTTAGGGACAACCACACTACTATAACCAACTCCAACATTGCCACAAGCTTCAGACTCGGCTGGCTGTCCTTCGAGTGATCTAAAACAACTTCCCAAACCACTCATTTCTAGACTAGAAGTACCCTGATTTTTGGTCAGTGTGCCTTGTTTCAATTCAGTTACATAGCAAGCGTTCTGGCATAGTTCATTTTTCTCAGCCAAAAGAACTGAAAACTGAATGCTCATGTTGTGCAGTTCATTTCTAAGCAGCTGACACTCGTTCTGCAGCGTCTCTCTGTTCAGCCTCTCATCTGACAGCTCCTGTCTCAGCTCAACTGAGCGTGTCTCATCCAGTTCTAGATTTTGGCAAAGCTGTCTCTTCTCCTCAACCAACAATTCATACTGCATAATGAGATCGTGGTAGGACATCTCATTGGTGCAACACTGATCCCTCTGCAGCACAGACAAATGCCCAGCATCAGAATCTGGTGTGTCCGCTGTAGCCTGTTCTGAAACCTGAAGCCAAAAGATGGGAAATGTACCGTGATTTTGAGGAACAGAATTTTCCTCTGCAAGTCCTTGCTGTAGAAAATTGTCCTGTCCTGGATGCAGAACTTTATTAGCCTTCCCTTCTGGTGATGCCTCTTTCATAGGCCTTCTCGTTTCTTGTTCAGGCAATTCTTCTGCAACAACCAGTTTCATTTCATACACATGCTCATCAGCCCCCTCAATCATGTGCCCTAATCTCTGCTCTGGCAGTTCATGTACCAAAACATTTAGCACAGAATCTTTACCAATTACCACATGCTCCACTTCATCAATCACCTCTCCCTTAGGCTTGAGCTGTATATCATCCACTGCATGTTTTTGTCCTTTCCATACCAGCTCTCTTTCTTCATTTTCGTTGAGGTCAGACATATTCTCAGCACCTAACAACTTCTGCAGTTGAACACGAAGACCAGCATTGTCATCGAGCACGCCTCGATATCTTGCTGACAGATCAGCCAACTGTCGTGATGATTCCTGCAATTTAAAAGCAAGATTTGACAGCTCAATCTCTCGATCAAGAGTTTCATTTGAAACTTCCACAGCCACCGAACCAGAAGTCTTATCTGGTCTCACATCACTTGATTCTTCCACAGTGTACCTCACATTATTTAGATCCTCGACTAGACCTGCTTTTTCCCTTTCAAAAGTCCGACAAAGTTCTTGCTTATCATGCAGAAGGATTTCATACTGAACACGCAGCTGGGTGAGTTCGCTGGCTAGGCCCATTTTTCCACTCTCTCTAATAAGCTGAAGGAGGTTGTCGTTTTCCTTGCACTTTGCCTCATACTGGCTCTTCAAGGACCCAAGTTCTTTTTCGTAGTTTGACTTCTCTTCCAGTCTTTTACGCTCCTCCTGGTTTTCTCTCACCAGATTTCTCTTCAGTCCAGGTGTGCCGGTTGTCACTTGCAACACTGGGGTCATCTCGACCTTCTCCTTAGCAACATTCAGGTGTTTTTGTTTCATCCTCTTTACTTCACGACTTGCTTCATTATATTCCTCTTTGAGCTTCTGAGTCCAGGCCTTGTTCTGCTGTAGGACTTTCTCATTCTGCTTCATCAGTTCTGAGACATTCTGTACCATGCTGACAGAATCTTCAAGCATGGCTGGGCCGCTCTTGTGCTCTCCACAACTGCCCAGAGGAGTGCTCGTACTTGGACCAGACGCATCACGCGATCCCCTGTCCAAATTAACAGCACCCTTTGGTAAATGAGAAGCCTCGGAGATTGACTTCCTTTGTTTGCCTCCTGATGCTAGCTTAGTTGTTGCTTCAGACCCAACAGGGATCACAGACAGTTTCTCCTGGCTGCTGTCAGATGTTGCAGCTTGTTTAGATTTGGGTGTGTCATGATTCTGTGTCAATTTAACTGACTTCCTAGTGCCTGAAAGAGTTTTACTGCTCAATGGCTGAGGTCTGCCTTGTATCGGTTTTATGGTAGGAGTACCTGGTTTACCAGCAGACAGCTTCTTTTTTACTGATTTGGATGCATTGGCTTGAATTGAAACAGCCTGATTCTCCCTTTCCACTGGCTGTTTATCTGACTCACTTAATTGATGATAAGTCTCTGACTGCCCATCACTGGCTCCTGAAATCGGTTGTTCGACTGCAACCTTTGAATGAGGAGATTCAACCGGGATAGTTGCAGCATCTGGCTGTATACCTATCACTTCCATAACCTGGCCTGGATCGAATGACATGGCAGTAGTAATACTGCTGTCACACTCTAAATATGCTGAAATGTCGTCATCATCGCAAGAGACGAACGAACATTCAAAATCGCCAGAACCAGAACTATTTGCAGCAATATTTCTAGATTGTCTTGGATATGTTGGAAAATTGATGTCAAGCATCTCTTCCTCCACTTCCACAGCATTCCCTAAGTGTGCTTCCAGTGCATGATGAACAGGTTGGTCAGCTGGTTCAATCTTTGTCTCTAGGTTTAGACAAGTTGCTCCGTCCATCGTATCAATCTCTGTTGCTGACTTTTCAGTGAGTTTAGTTTCATCTGTTGGTCTACTTTCCGTTCCAGACATTACATTAACCATGTAACCTTGTAGTACTGCTTCACCTCTTGCCTTTAGATCAAGATTTTCATCCATCCAATCAGTTTCCACATTTGGTTTAGTGGCATCCATAGGCACAGACTCTGTATCTGATCCTATACAAACGACACTGACAGCTGGTTCTGGCTCCTGGGTCCTGCTTCTTTGCGAATAGGCTGGGTCACATGATGATGTCTCAAACACGCAAGTCTGCAAAAAAACCGCACTTAATGCCTCCTCTTCCGACTTCAGAGCACCACTCGTTAATAAACCACCGCTTAAAAAAATTTCACTATGGCCAGAATTTTTTGAAATTTCAAAGACATTTCCCATCTGAGTATGAGATAAATTGCTGTCAACTAACATGCTGTCAAAAATCCTATTGCAAGAAACAGAAAAAGGCATTGTGTTCTCTTTGTGATTAAAGTCTGCAACTAAGGCAGAACTGCCATCAATGATGGGAACAGAGCCCAGCAGAACTTCAGCATCAGCATTTGATGCATCACCACAGCTGAGAACAGGGGTGAAATTCTCCTGCATGCCAATAAAATTGTCAGAACAACCACTGAATTCAAGACGCTCAGTAGATGAAGAATGCGAAGCAGCATGCAACAAAGGTGAGCAAGTCAAGCGTTTAGAGTTACAAGCGTCAGTCGTGCCAGCTATTGGCAAGCGGTTAGTAGCAAAATCGAACAACAAACTACTTTGACCGTCAACAGGTTTAGAAACACACAAACCAAACTGTTCCAACCGAACACTTAACCATTCAGCACTTACCGTTTCATTTTCCGATCGCTGTCTCTCCAGCGCCAACTCCGCCTCGAGCTGCAGGAACCTGCCAAGAAGTTCTTCCAGTTTCGTCTTGGCGACAGACCGCTCCAGCTCGTTCTGCAGCTTCAGACTCTCGTGCTCAGCCTGAATGACAGAACAGAGTTGGCATGATTCGCTGCCACTGGTCTCATGGAAACGGTTGACCTGTCTTTCCAGCTGAGTGCACTTTCGTTCCGAAGTCTGAAGTTTTGATTCGTAGAATAATTTCTGCTCCTGAATTTTTGAAGTCAGTTGTCTGTTCTCGCTGCTAAGATCCCTATATCTGTCATCAGAAACCAACGTTTGGAGTTCAGAAGTCCTTGTTAAAGTCTGTGCCCCACTTTCTTCACCGCTTACTGCAGACGATTCTGTCGATGTTATCCCATCGCCCACACGATCGACAGATGGCCTGGCAAACTCGCTGCTCACCAGTGGACTCGCCTGACGACAGGTTGATCTATAACGTATCACCAGTTGCTCAAGGGTCACGTTCTTCTGAGCCAGCATGCTACACTGGGACCGCAGGACATCCAACTCCAGTTCCATTGTTGTGATCTTCTCTGTCATCTTTCTCACATCTGGAAGCATACCATCGGTCAACTCCTGGCCCCTCTGTCTTCCACTTCCAGAATGTTCCGCTATGATGACCCTCGGCACTGAAATAAGCGTTTCCATTTCTGCCTGCTCCTTTTCGATCCTCTGAGCCGACCGCAGTTCCAGTACAACCATATCAAGCACCGCCACTTGGTTCTGAAGCGACGAAATCTCCGCTTCCAGCCCTTCCACGTTGCTGTGCTTCACCTTAAATTCGTTGAACTCCTTGACAGTGATGATGAGTCTGTTCTTAAGCTTTGCATACTCTTTACGTGCCTTTGATTTGAACTGATTGTACTCAAACTGAAGAGATGAGTGATCCTTTGCAACACGCTTGTAACGACTCACAAAATCCACAGGATCCAGTTGATCGGACATCTCTGCGATCTTCTGACGCTCGTCTCGACCCAACTTTTCTCCCGTGATGTCATCATTCTCAGAGCTCGACTCTCGAATAAATCCAGTCGTTCTCAGTCTTCCACTGTCGTAATTGGACGACCTCCTGACATCTTCATCAGTCTTCAGACCATCCAGTGGGGACAAAGACTCGAGGTAAACATCATATCCCTCAGCAGGCAGGTTTGACAACTGGATGGCAGGGATAGGGTGCAATTCAGCTGCAGGGGACCACAGAGTGTTTGCCCGGCTACCCTCTGTCGAGTCTCTTACCCTTCGAATGTAAGGAGCCATCTCCCAGTCGTGGCGTTCTTCAAACCGCTGACTCTTCAGGTCTGAAGGATTGATGTTCTTTGGTGAGGAGTCCTCGTTCTCTCTGAGCAGCAGTCCGTCATCCGACGTGAGAACGCTCTCTGATCCTGACAGGGAGCTCGGAGAAAGAAGCCCAGAGGAGAATAGATTGCCCTCGAGGGAAGTCCCTCTGTCAAGAAGGGCGACAAGCTTCATGCGCCATTCTTCTGCATCCTGTTCTGGAATGAACTTTGGACTGCCCTGGTAGTCGTGCGAGTCTCCTGCCGATTGGCGTCGACTAAGAGCAGAATGAAGTTGCTCGATCTGTGCCAACAGATGTGAGTTTTCTTCCTGGACAGATTCGTACTGATGACGACACGCATCCAGCTCGTTCAGAAGGTGATGTCGCGAATCCGTCAAATCCTGAAAATCAAAAGCTTTCTTGAATCATTTACAAGTAAGTAGATGACTAGATTGATTATTGGTTAATTGCCGATGATTCACTGGCTTTCATTCAAAGTGAATGATTGACAGGATTTTCATTCAGTCATTCAGATCATTTATATATCCCACTCAAAGGTAAACCCTCTCAACCCAGGAAAGAAAATACAAGTAGGTGTCAAGTTCCGACAAAAGTGCATGAAGCATTCTGGGCCAGAAGGACATGTGTATCTAGAAGGTTGCTCTTACAAGTACAGTAATTTCCGAGCTACACTATCACTGCCCCACACCGCAAAACTAATACTAGTGACTCCAGCTTGAACTCAACTGTTGTTATGGGCAACCATATGCTGTAAGGTTAAAAAATAATGAATGGTAACAGGAGATAAATTATTAACTTTCCCAGACACATAAATTGTCTGCTCTTAATTCATGACCATTATTGTCCTTAACCATATTTAAGAAGCCTGGTTTAAGTATTGTACAGAATCATCTTGCAGCAGATCACAGTGTAATTGTTTTCCCACCATGAGTTTTATAGCCTTCAAACTTCGATAAAATCCCATGCTACTTCTAACAGCGTTCAGAGTCTGTAATGCTTTGAAGGGACATTAATCCTCAAGAGCGAGAGGACTTCCAATGTTTACCTATCGCTACAGCACTGCATACTAACTGCCACAGTAGTCAAAATATTAAAACTTTTCCAGTATACACAAATCGCTCAAGCAATTCAAAAACTGACCTAGTTCGATAATTATGCTTAGACGGCTTAATCAATTTTGAGGATAATTGACCAGCTGGGCAGAAGTTAGTCTAATTGATATGGATCTTATACAGCCCTGCAAGGGTTTGACTGGGCAGAGATTGAGAATGAAATGAATTTAGAAAGGTGGTTAAAACGTTGAAGCACTCCCCACAGACCTTGATTTCCTTCTGCAGCTGCTGAACAAGCTGATCTTCAGCCTGTAGATGTAGTGGTTGATCATCAGATATGTGATGAAGAGGAGGAGACAGGTCACCCCTCGACTGGCTCTGGGTATGCTCCCATTCCTTCTTTGCCTACAGTCATTAATGTTATGTACGTACGGACACATGCATGCAAAGGTAAAATGTGCATTAATGTATGTATTTATGGATGCATGCATGTGAAGGTGTAAGTTTGTATTAATGTATGTATGTGTTAAAGTGTGCTATGTATGTATATGTTAGTGCATGTATGTAACAATGTATGCATATATGTAAGCATTCATGTAGACACCAAATATGCTTCAATGTGTTCCTGGACAATTTTTATCGACGCTTCTATTCTTCGGCATGAGTGACTAAAATATGCTACGGATCAATACTGCTATACAACTGTGCATTAAGGATTTAGTCAATATCCTTAACTCAGAGCTTGTCACAGAGGAAGGTCAAACTAATTCACTGTCTGTACAGAAACCCATGACATGAGGTTACCACCCAGCCACTTCATGTAAATACAGAAAAAGTTAGGGACCATATCAATATAATCCAAATTATTTATGCATTCAAAGCACTTACGAAGTGCACAAACATAGAATCTTAATCTTAGGCACAGATGAATGTCTGCCAGAGTCATGCACAATTTCATGCAACTTATGCCAGAGTAACCATATCCTGAATCACAGCCAAACCTGGCAAACACAAGTTTCCAAGTGATAGTTCTATCTATAGTACCAATACACAAGCCTAATAATATAAACACAATTTTTATTTAAATGTAATATAAAAAATTCACACATTCTTCTCTAATTCTGCATTTCCCAAAATGTTTTCATGGGACAGTCATAAAAGACATCTGTAAAACTGACATCTTTGAACTCCTGCCTAGGTACCAGTGCTATTTTAGTCAGAAAATCATTTGGCTAGGCAATAATTACAACCAAGATGGACTGGCAGGTGAAGCAGAAGACATGTTGAAACACCTTTCTGCCCTGGCAGAGAATTTGAACCCGACATCTCACTCGACAGTCCAACACGCAAACCACTGGACGTAAGTGGGCGTTCCAGGCGAAAGCTAAACTGAAATAAGTGTATGCACTAAATTCAAAAGAGTATATCCACATTGGGAAAACCCTTCTCAACTCGCCTGCATTTGGTGACCCTCCCACACCCCTCCTAGCAGGTGACCCCCATACAATATAAGCAAACTCACCTTGCTGAATTCTTCTATACACTTATGTTGATACTGGACCTTGTAGGCCTCCAACGACTGTTCAAACTCTGTCCGAAGTTCCTCTTCCCTCCTGCGATGAGCCTCGCTGAGCTCAGTCACAACGTCCGACCGAAGATGCGAAACCTCATGGCCGTGACTTTCTGTAAGTCGGAACTTTAAAATAGCCAGCTCTGTTTCGTGTTGTTGCTCAATTTTCTTGACCTTTTCTGCCCAGTCCTGTGCCGTTTCCTGACATGTACCATCTCTAGCAAGTGCGGACAATTGAGCTTCAAGCTGCTCGATTGTATGCCGACAAGTTTTAAGATTCTCGCTTAGCACCAAGTTTTCCTGCCGCAGTTTTGCAGATTCAAATTCCATTGCCGTTGTGTCTGAAGAGCGATTTAAACCGGTTGGTGATTCGACTGGACTATGCGTTTCAAAGCCTAAACTCGTCTTGAGGTTTGTGATCTGTTGCTCGTATGTCTGCTTCATCTTTTCGGATTCTTCGCTAGCCATGAACAGCTGACTTTCCAATTCTGAAATCTGCTTCTGGTACTCAAACACCTTCCTCTCATTGTCAAATCCAGCAGACTTAAGGCATCCCTCAGTGTGGTCCATGCTGTCACTTATGAACTCGTTCTCCGTTATTAGAATCTCATTAGCCTGCAATAATTCGTGAATTGTACTTTCCAATTGTTTGATGTTCGTCTGATCGCTTGTCTCTTTCTTTTCCACATCACTGTTACCAACCCCATCCAAATTTCTGCATTTCAAAAGTTCAGCTACCTTTGTTTCTAATGTGTCTTTTTCCTTCAACAGGCATGCCACTTGCGAAGAAAGCTGCTTGTTAGCTCCCAGAAGAGTATGGCTGCATTGTTCCACTTCGAACTTACCAGATTCAAGCTTTTTGATGCATTTTTCCATCTGAAGCTTTTCCTCTTTGGAAGCCTTTAGCTCCTCTTTGATTGTTTTCAGCTGTCTTTCCAGCTCTGAATACTGAAGCTTCACGTCAAAAAGATTTTCCTCCAACCTTCTCATCTCTTTTGTGATGGCCATGTCTGTCACTTCTGTCAAAAGTAGTTCAGCACTCAAGTCTTTCATTAGAACCTCCCTCTCTGTTCCATCAAGACCCAACTCCGAAGTCTTTAAAGCAATATCGGACTCTACCCTAGACTTCATCTGATTACTGTTGTCAGCTTGGTCTGCACTGAATGACGCCTCACCTGCGCAACTCTTAATTGCACCTCCAAGTTTCACAGAGCTCTGATCCTCAGGATGAATTCCCTTCTCAAAGACCATGCTTTCATCACGGCCCTCAGAAACACCAATTTCTCCTATCATCTCTCTGACTACTGTCATTCTTTTACTGGTATCTCCAAGACTCAAAATCCTCAATTTCTCTTCATCCGCTCTATCCAGTCTATTCCTCAACTCAGTGATGACCCCAGTGTATTCCTGTTTCATAGCTACCCACTGCTGCTCGTGCAGAGCTTTGCACTTTTCCAGTTCTTCCACTCCTGCCAGTATCTCAGACTCCAGTTGTTCACACCGGCGAACAGTTTCATCTCTGTCAAGCTCTGCAGCAGCGCCTTTACTTCTCAGATCTACAGCCACCTTTTCATGTTCCTCCGCTAAGGAACGTTGCTCCTTCTGGAGCGCTTCAAGGCTCTTAAGGAGATTCTGTGAGTCGTCCTGAGATGTCGTGAGATCCTCTTTCAGCACTTTACCAGCACTCTCCAGCTTTTCCACACTCGCCATCTTTTCAGTAAGCGCATCCTCGAGCTCTCGGATTCGTGCATTCAATGACTGGCTTTCGCTATCGAATTGTTCTTTTTCTTTTGTCATTGTACATTCAATGCATTGCAATTCATTCACTTTGGTTACTAGATCCTCCTCAGCTGACACGAGATTCTTCTGCGTTGCAACGAGTTCTACCTTCGTACTCACTAGCTCATCAGTCACCGACTGTAGCTTGCTTTCACCGGACGCCTGTTTCAGCCGCAGCTCATCGATCTCCGACTTCCAGTCTGTTGCAGCCTGATCTCTTTCGTCAGTTGCAATCGACAGTTTCAGAGATAACTCTGAGATGAGTTTCGCTTGGTCCATTTTCTCGCTTTCCAGTGATTCGCATTCCTTCAGCAGTTCTGAAATTTTCTTGTTCAAAGTTTCTTCTAATTCAATATTTTTTATTGCAATTTCTGCTTTGCTTTTCTCAATTTCATCAATCTTGCTCTTGCTCTCGTGGATGATGTTCTGTTTTTCCTCTACTTCTGCTCCGAAGAACGTCTCTTTCTCAGCAATCATTTCATCACGCACCTTGACATCGTCACGCAAGCTGGTAATCGTTTCTTCAAGACACTGAATCTTCTTACGATACTCTTCTACCTCTGCCAATGTGCTTGTCAGCTTCATATCTTTTGCAAGCAAGGATTCTCCTGCAATTCGTGCAGAATCCTCCAAATCCTTCATATTTGTTTCAAGATGTTGAACAGCCTCCTGCGTCTGTGCAAGATTATTTTCAAGTAAAACTTTTTCTTCCTGCATTTCCTTAATCTGAACGTCGTTCTCCGCAGTTAAATTAGCAACCGTTTCAGTCAATCTTCCCATGGCATTTGCTGATTCATCCTGCTTATTGCATTTCTCGATCAGTTCCAACTCCATCTCTGCAATCTTATTTCTTAGCTTATGCTCCTCTTGTACCATCTTGTCCTCAAATTCCCCCTTTGAAACAAGCTTTTCTTCCAAGCTTTTGTTATCGGCTTCCAACTTAGACACAAAATCCTCTAGGTCCTTCGTTTTCTGTTTCAGTTCTGCCTCAGTATTAGTGAAAGTGACAATTCTGTCTTCCTTTTCAGTGTTTAACACTAGTATCACTTGTTCCAACTCTTTCACTCTGTTCATTCTGCAAGTAAGATCTTTGTCAAGTTCTAGTATCTGAGTTTTCAGTTTCAGTTCAAGAGCAGCCGCTTGAGCAAGTTCTTCAATTTTCTGCTGGATCTGCTCTTCAATTTTAGCTTTGTAGTCCTCTGATTTTGCCAACTCATCTCCAAGTCGTGTCACCTGCTCAACAAATCTCACCTCAAACTGTTCCAAGGTGGCATCACTGCTTTGCTTTTGTGAAGTCACTAAGGCAAGTTTGTCACTAACCTCAACCAAACTCTCATTAAAATTATGATCCTGTCTGGATAGAGCTTCCTCCAAGAACTTGATCTGCCTCTGCGGATCCGTCTCAGCATGACTGGCAGTAATGACTGCAGTAGCTCCTTTCCCAATAGCCAACATTAATTGCTCATCGAATGCACTGTCATCGGACTGCATCAGTGAACCAGCTGTAGTTGTGTGCAGAAGAGATTCAGAGCTTTTTAACCTGACTTCACCTTCAGTATGGTCAACCATAGCCTGTCTTTCAGCCTTGGATAGAACTTCTTCTAGTTCTTGAACTTTAGTTTTCAGTCTGAGCTCAAGAGCTGCAGCATGAGCAAGTTCCTCAACTTTCTGCTGGATCTGTCCCTCAAATTTAGCTTTGTTGTCTTCTGATTTTGCCAATTCGTCCTCAAGTCGTGTCACCTGGTCAACAAATTCCACCTCGACCTTTCCTAAGGTGGCATCACAGTCTTGCTTCTGTGAAATAACCAAGGCGAGCTTGTCGCTCACCTCAACCAATCTCTCGTTATAGTTATGCTCTTGTCTGGCTAGAGCTTCCTCTAAGAACTTGATCCTCCTCTGCAGATCCTGCTCAGTATGAGTGGCATCAAAGGCTGCAGTAGCTCCTTTCCCAATGGCCAACATTAATTGCTCATCAAATGCACTGTCATCTAACTGCACCAATGAAGCAACTTCAGTCACATGCAAAAGAGATTCGGAGGCTCCAAACCTGACTACACCTGCAGTCGGGTCAGCTAATGCCGTCTCAACTTCAACTTTAGCCTGGCTTTCAATCATGGTCTGAGTTTCCACTGTTACCAGGTCTATACAAGTAGTCTGACTTTCACAAGTACTCTGATCCACAACTGTAGCTTGACTTTCAATGGATCCCTGGTCGACACTTGTAGTTTGACTACCAACTGTATTCTGACTCACCAGTTGACTCACACTAGGACTCTGATCTATGACTGGCTGCTGGCTTTCACTTGCAGTCCAGCTCTCTTCTGAAACTTGAATTTCAACTGCATCATCAGCAATTCCAGCAATCTGATTTTCAATTGACATTTGACCTTCACCTGTAATCTGACATCCAGCTGTGACTTGACCTTCACCAGTAATCTGACTTTCAGCTGAAACCAGCCCTTCACATGCAGTTTGGCTTTCATTTATAGCTTGGCCGGCTGCTTTAGTCTGACTATCGGCAGTTGTTTTTCTCTCACCTATTGCAGTTTCATCATGACCTCTAGTTTGGCTTTCAGCTGTAGTCTGGTTTTCACTTGGACTTTGACCTTCTCTGGCAGTCTGACTTTGTACTGCAGTTCCACCTACAGCCGTGATCTGACTTTCAGATGTGAACTGGTTTTCGTTTGGCTGTTCAGCTGTGTTCTGGAATAAACTAGAAGTCTGGGGTCCACCACTAGCTAGACCTTCAGTTGTAGTCTTGTGAAGTATTAGGCTTAATTCCTCTTTTAGCTTTTCATTTTCAAGTGTCAGCTGATGAATATTCTCCTCAATTTCATGATTCTGTTCAGTCAGTTCATTCACCTGCAATTGTAATTTCCTGTAGGCCAAGTGAACATCTGACTGATCATCAACTCTGTGTTCTCTGTTCAAAGTCTGAACATCAACACTACCCCAGCTTTCAATTGTACCATGATCTACTGTGATACGTTGGCTGTCAGCTGTGGTCTGATCTACCATTGTAGCTTGGCCATGCACTGTAGTCTGGTCTACAACTGCACATTGACTGTACTCTGGCAGTCTCTGACTGTAGTCTGCCATACTCTGGTCAATATTTGCAGTCTGACTATTGCATGTAGGCTGGTCTACATTTGAAGTCTGACTTTCAATTGTAGTCTCATCTGCAATTGCAATTTGACTATTACTTAAAGCTTGGCTTTCGACTGCAGTCTGATTCACGAATGTACTCTGACTATTACTTGTCGTTTGAGTCAGAGTGTTGGCATGAACTTCACATACATTATTTGCTTCGCTCAAAGCTTGATCTTCATCTGAACTTTGGTTTGGCAGCATTACTATGCCATCAGTGGAAGTCCCTTCAAGAGCAGCCAATCGTCTGTTGTCTGCAAGCTGCACCTTCAACTGACTAATAGTTTCCTGACTACTCTGATACCGTTCAGTCAATCTTGTTATTTCAGCTTTCAACTTCTGCACATCGACAGTCTGCAACACCGATTCTTCACATGCACTAATGTCCACATTATTTTGAATTTCAAAAAGACCCTGATTTACACCAAAAGTGTGCTTTGCAGCAGGAGTCTGATCGAATCCTGAAGTTTGGGTTTCACTTTGAGCTGTGGCATAGACCACCATCACAGTCTGGCTTTCACATGTAACCTCATCAGTGCTTGTAGTCGGGCTTGTAATCGGATGTAAAGCTGTGACCTGACTTTCACTTACAGCCTGGTCAGTGATCATCTGACTTTCAGATGTACCATGATCAACAATTGTAATCTGGTTTTCAGTTGCGGCATGATCTACAACTGTAGCTTGGCTTTCAGTTCTAGCATGGTCTACAATTGCAGTCTGGCTTTCAGTTGCTGAATAATCTACAACTGTAGTCTGGCTTTCATTTGCTGAATAATCTACAACTGTAGTCTGGCTTTCAGTTACTGAATAATCTACAACTGTAGTCTGGCTTTCAGTTGCTGAATAATCTACAACTGTAGTCTGGCTTTCATTTGCTACATAATCTACAACTGTAGTCTGGCTTTCATTTGTAACATGTTCAACAATTGTAGTCTGGCTTTCAGTTGTAGCATGGTCTACAACTGTAGTCTGACATTCACTTGCAATCAGAGCAACAGTTATTAATTGATTTCCACTTATCATTTCATCAAAGTTTGACTGGTTTTTATCTGTAGTGTCAAATACAGAAGTAGTCTGACTTTCAGTTGTAGCATCATCCATGCTTGTTGTTTGACTTGCAGTAAGGTCAACATTTGTTTGGGTTTCCACTGAGATCTGCTTAATGCCTGAAGTCTGGCCATCAGCTTTCAATTTACCAACATTTGTAGGTTGAGCACCATCTGAAGTCTGAGATGAATCTTTACGTGATGCCAGTTCAGCCTTCAGCCTCTGATGCTCTTCACTTTGTTCTATATCTCTCACACAAATATCCACAGCATCCTCTGGCTTAAGTTTCTGAACAGCCTCAAGCTGTTTCCTCAGCCCTTCAATAGTCACAACACTTTCTAAATACAACTGTTCAGCCCTTAGTTCATGACCACCATTGGGCTGATCATCCAATGATGTTGAACTTTCTTCAACTGCCTCATCAAATCTGTTCTGGGTCAAAAGCTCATCCTCTAGGAGTCTCTTCTCTTCAGTCATACATTCAAGGTTTGTATGAACGTTGGAAAGTTCTTCCTGAACAGTACAGAGTTCATCAATTAGCCTCAGATTGTCGATTCTTAGCTGATCCACTAAAATCATTTTCTCTGTGCTATCCCGGTGAGATCTGTTGCCCAGGTCTGCAAGCTCTCCAAGAGCTCTGTCTTGTGCCTCAATCCGCTGGTTTAGCACAGCTACAAGTTCCTGAATTGCTGTCAACTCCTCCAAAGTCACAGTTTGGCTTTGCATTTCTACTAACAAAACCTCAGCATTTTGTGTAACCACCTGTTTCTCATTAGACAAAGCAAGATTTGTCTCTGCCATCGTAGGTGAAACTTGTTCAATACCACAAGAAGGGGTAGAAATCGAATTTGAAATATCTGACTGCTCAACATCTTGATATTCCAAAGCCATTCCAGTACTTTCAGACTGAGCAATTCCTTCAACCACCTCCACATTTTCAATGTCAGCTAACACCATCAGACCTCTCTCTACCATCCTAACTGGCACTACTTTTCCACTTTTATCTTCAACAGACAAAACCATCTGAGATTTGTCAAACTCTGATGGAATCTCAGCATGTACTGCACTGTCACCTTCAGATTCAAGCTTCCCAGTGAACACTGATGCACTTGAAATGGCCGGTAAAGACGCAAATGTTGAAATTTTGCCAGGTGGCAACATTTGTTCAGATTTGCACTCCTGTATAAGTCCATCATCAACCTTATCCAGATCTGCATTCTGTGACCTAAGCTTCTGAACACCAATAAGCTGTTTCTTCAGCTCATCAATAGTTGCTACACTTTCCATATGCAATTCTTTAAGATTAAGCACTTCAATGCTAAGTTCATGGTCACGTTCTAGCTGCTTTTTCAGCTCATCCAGAGTCTTTTCACTTTCTTCAACTGCTTTGTCAAAGCTGAACTTTTGAGCCAAAAGCTGATCCTCTAATCCTCTCTTTTCTTCATTCATATATTCAAGGTTCATCTGAGTGCTGGAAAGTTCTTCCTGAACAGTACAGAGTTCATCAATGAGCTTCAGGATTTCTGTTCTGAGCTGGTCGACTAAAATAATTTTCTCTGCATTGTCCTGCTGAGATATGTTACTTAGGTCTGCAAGCTCTCCAAGAGCTCTATCCTGTGTCTCAATCCGCTGCTTTAGCATAGCTACAAGTTCCTGAACTGCACTCAACTCTTGCAGAGTCACAGGTAGGTTTTGCGATTCTTCAAATGAAATGCATGTCATAGCTATACTTTCACTTGTAGTCTGGTCTGCACTATCAATCTGGCTTCCAGTTGTAGTATGGGTTATATTTGCTGACTGGCTTTCACAAGCAAAATAATCTATGCGTTTAATTGGGCTATCTCTTTCAGTTTGATGTAAAGTCGTTACCTGATCTTCACTAACAGTCTGGTCAATGCTTGTCTGAATTTCTGTAGTTGCATGATCTACAATTACAGTCTGGCTTTCAGTTGTCACAAGATTTACAATTGTAGTCTGGCTTTCACCAGTAGCGTGTTCTACATACATAGTTTGGCTTTCAGCTGTAGTATTATCAACAAGTGTCGTCTGGCTTTCACAGGTAGTGTGAAATACAATTGGCAACTGGTAATCACCTTTAAACTGGTCCAAACCCATCTGGCTTTCATTTGTAGCACAGTCCTTGCTAGCAGTTTGACCATCACCTTTTTCAAGTTGCTTTCTCAACTCATCAATAGTCGCAACACTCTCCACATGCTGCTGTTTAAGATAAAGCACTTCAACGCTTAGTTCACGATCACCCTCTAGCTGCATTTTCAGCTCACCTACTGTCCTCGAACTTTCCTCAACTGCTTTATCAAACCTGTACTTCTCAATCAAAAGTTGCTCCTCTAAGAGTCTTTTCTCCTCGTTCACAGATTCAAGGTTAGTCTGAGTGCTGGAAAGTTCTTCCTTAAGAGTAAAGAGTTCATCAATTAGCTTTAGGTAGTCTTTTTGAAGCTGATCGACTAAAATAATTTTCTCTTCTTCACGTTGCTCTTGTAAGACATTTGTAGCTTGGCTTTCAACAACTCTCATGCCAATGTCCTCTGACTTAAGTTTCTTAGTGTCTTCAAGCTGACTTCTCAGCTCATTAATAACTGCTATACTTTCCACATGCTGCTGTTTAAGATCAAATACTTCAGCACTAAGTTCATGATCACACTCCAGCTGCTTCTTCAGCTCACCCACTGTCGTCGCACTTTCTTTAACTACCTCATCAAATCTTTTCTTTTGGGTCAAAAGGTCATCCTCCAGGAGTCGCTTCTCTTCAGTCATATATACAAGGTTTGTCTGAATGCTGGAAAGTTCTTCCTGAACAGTACACAGTTCATCAATGAGCTTCAGATTGTCCATTCTTAGCTGATCCACTAAAATAACCTTCTCTGTGTTGTCTTGGTGAGATCTGTTACCCAGTTCTGAGAGTTCTCCAAGAGCTCTGTCTTGTGTCTCAATCCGCTGGTTCAGCACAGCTACAAGTTCCTGAATAGCTCCTAGCTCCTGTAAAGTCACTGAGTGGCTTTGAAAGTCTTCAAACGAAACATACCTCATAATGTCACCTCTGTTAGTAGTTTTGTTCTCTTTTGCAGGTTTGCTTTCGATGGTAGCCTGGACTGCAGCTGTCGTCGAGCTTTCATCAACGGCACAGTGTGCAATTGTGGCCTCGCTTTTAGTGTGATCTGTTCTTGTATTTGGGTTTTCACTTGTAGCCAGATTCTCAGTTGTTACTTGAATTTCAATTAGAGTCTGGTCAATGTTTGTCTGATTTTCTGTGGCGACCTGATCTACAGCCGCAGTCTGACTTTCAGCGGTAGCATAGCCAACAATAATAGTCTGGCTTTCACCAATAATGTGATCAACACTCATAGTTTGGCTTTCAGTTGTGGCATAGTTCACTACTGCAGTCTGGCTTTCAATAGAAATCTGAAATGCACTCTTCACCAGGCTTTCACTTATATTCTGGTATACACTTGCCTGGCTTTCATTTGTAGCATAGTCTATCCCGGTAGTCTGGCTTTCACGAGTAGTATAGTGTACAACTGTAGTCTGACTGTCACTTGTTACATGATCTACAGCTATAGTCTGACTTTCATGTGCAGTCTGAGTTACAACTGTAAGCTGGTGATCACTTAAAGTCTGGTCATTGCTTGTCTGGCTTGCAACTGGAGTAAGATTTACAATTGAAGTCTGGCTTTCTGCTGCAGTGTAATTTATGCTTGTAATCTGGCTTTCATTAGAAGTTTGAGGTAAAGTTGAAAGCAGATTTTGATTTCCAGTCTCATAAAAGTAACTATAGCCTGCAATAGTAGCACACTCCACAACTGTCGGCTGAATTTCTAAGGTGCTATCAATGCATATAGAAGGGCTTTCACTTCTAGAATGATGTAAAGCAGCAAGTTCATTAGATTTCACAGTCTTTCCATCTTCAAGTTGCTGCTGCAACTTCTGAATAGTTTCCTGTCTTCTGTTATAGCCATCAGTAAGCGCTGCCATTTCAGCTTTTAACCGTAGATGCTCTTCATTTTGTTCTACATCTGTCAAACAAACATCTACAGCATCCTCTGACTTAAGTTTCTGAACTAATTCAAGCTGTTTCCTCAGCTCTTCAATAGTTGCAACACTTTCCACATACAACTGCTTAAGATTAAGCATTTCGGCCCTAAGTTCATGACCACCATCGAGCTGATCATCCAATGATGTTGAACTTTCTTCAACTGCCTCATCAAATCTTTTCTTCTGGGTCAAAAGCTCATCCTCTAGGTGTCTATTCTCTTCAGTCATGCATGCAAGGTTTGTCTGAATACTGGAAAGTTCTTCCTGAGCAGCAGAGAGTTCATCAATTAGCTTCACATTGTCCATTTTTAGCTGATCCACTAAAATCATTTTCTCTGTGCTATCCTGGTGAGAACTGTTACCCAGTTTTGCAAGCTCTCCAAGAGCTCTGTCCTGCGCCTCAATCCGCTGGTTTAGCACAGCTACAAGCTCCTGTATAGCTTTCAACTCCTCCAAAGTAACAGATTGTTCATGCATTTCTACAAACAAAGCCTCAGCATTTTGTTTAACCATTTGTTTCTCATTAGTCAAAGCAAGATTTGTCTCTGCTATCACAGGCGAAACTTGTTCAATGCCACAAAAAGGGGTAGAAATCAAATTTGAAATATTTGACTGCTCAACATCCTGATATTCCAAAGTCATTCCAAAACTTTCAGATTGGGCAATTTCTTCAACCACTTCCACGTTTCCAATATCAGCTAACACCACCAAACCTCTTTCTACCATCCTAACTGGTATTACCTTCCCACTTTCATCTTCGACACACAAAGACACCTGTTGTTCTGCAGTTGGCTTCATCCCAACTTTATAAGTTATATCCTTAACATTAATCTCTTCAACTGTCAACTCCTGTCCTGATATGGCTGTCTCATTTGCAATGGCCATTTCCACATCCAATTTATCACTTTTCTTGACAGCACTCAGCTCTGCCTGATAGCTTTTCATTTGGCGCCATACTACATCGAGCTCTGCAGCTTGCTGTTGCTTCTCCTGCATCAAGGCTTCTAACTGCATCTTAAGCCCACTCACAACATCAGTTCTTCCTTGATCTACTTCACGCAGTTGTTTTAACTCGTCTTGCACTGTTGCAGCTAACAAATGCTGCTCATCTGTTACAGAGTATAGCGCATCTTTCTCTGCTTCCAACTCAGTCACACGCATCTCTAAGCCTTGAATCAGGACATCGCTTTCTCTTTTAATTGTTGCCACAATTGCTTCAAATTCTACAACTCTTAAATTCAAGCTGTCAGAGCGTATCTCTGCCTCCTGCAACTTGGTCGTTAACTCGCAATTAGCCGATTCACTCTCAGACAATTTAATCAAAACTTGGTCAACACAGGAACACAACTCTAGGATATCAGTACCCAAGTCAATCTTGCCCTGACCATCGGGTGCAACCACAATTTCTTCTTTAACATCTCTTACTTCCAAGGCCAGTGGAGCATTCTCAATTTGCAACAGATCAGCAGCAATTTTCCCTTCAGCTTCTTGGCCACCTGTGCACGGTACCAACAATCGACTGAGTCTAGAAGAGAGCTCAGTGACCTGTTTGCTAACACTTCTCAATTCCAACTCGAACACAGACTTCTCTCTTCCCATTTCAATCACTAATTTCTTCAACTCCTGTGCTTCTCTCTTCTCTTCCATTGCGCAAATTTCTACTGCTTGTTGAATCTCTGTGCTCAATACATTATCTAACCTATTCATCGTTTGTACTTCCTTGCCCGATGTCTCCATTGCAGTTTCTTCTACAGTCTGTACATCAACCTCTGCTCTGGAGTCTTCTGAAATGGACAGATGCTTATTTTCTCCAGATAGCAGTTTACCACTAGCCATTGTTTCAATGCCATTTGAGCTGATTTCTTCCATGGTTTTTTTCCTCAAAGACAGTTTCTCCTCTGCGTCTGCATAGAGATATCGAACTCTTTCCAGCTCACTCTCCAGTTGGCCAATAACGGCCACACTTTCCTCTCTTTCGTTCTCCAAAGATGACATCGCCTTCTCCAGATCAACCTTATCTGTGACAATCCGATTCACCTGATCAATCAACAAACCCACTGTTAACTCAGAGTCAATTGAAACCACTTCCCTAAACGGCAGAACTTCCAGCAGCTGACTTCTCACATTGGCAAGTTCCTTTTCCAGTGTTCCTTTCTCCTCCATCAGAGATTCAATCTGGCTCTTTCTTTCCTCCAAACTGTAGTCTCGGGCATCAATCATGCTTTTTGTATTACTAGTAACAACAGATATTCCACATTTCAATAACTGGCTTAAATTCAGGAAGCTTACTTGCTTTTCACTATCTTCCAGCAACTCTGATACTTGTAAGCTCAGTTGTTCTGGAATTGTAGACATATCAACAAACACAAATTCCTGCAACAGTGATCTGATCTCAGAAGCAACTTTGTCCTGCTCAGATTTCAGCTGATAAATCTGGCTAGACAGATCTGCAACCACAAGCTGATGTTCATCTTTAAGGCACGCAATCTCTTCAGATTTCTCGACTTCACGTTTACGCCAAATATCGTCCACGCCTGACTTTTCAGGTTCGATGATTTCTTTGCTAACCAGTGGAATTTCTTCCTTGATGTACTCTCCACTTGTTACCATTGATCGCAGTCTCTCAACCTCAGCTAAAAGCTGTTCCCTTGAACTGTTTGAATCTACTATATCTGAACCAGAAGTTGCAGAAGATTCTCCATCAATCCATTTGTCGTGACATAGAATTTCTTCTATGCAGTCCTTATCACCAGATGGCACATCTACCAAAACGTCCTCAACGACAATCAATGATTCTTCCACAAGTTGCTTATCTTCTTGTTTCTGCTGTTTACTCAGCTCCTCTAATTTCTTGGACACTTCCGACAGCAGCAAGTCTTTATTCTGCAGTTCCACATTCAACGACTCAAGACTCTGTTCATAATCTTTGATCTTTTCCTTTAGTCTCTCATTTTCTTCCTTAAGGGATGATAACTCCCCCTGCAGTAAAACAGTGATACCTTCAGCCTCCAGTTTTTCTTCCACAATAGCAACTCCAGAGACATCGCCCTCCGGGTAGAGGCTCAAATCACTGCCAATATTCACAACGCCGACTTCCATATTTTCGTGGTGACTCCCCAACAAATCTGCAGCACTGAAGTGTGCAGCAAGTCGTTCATTTTCTTGGCTGAGCTTCTCCAGCATTCCCACGAGCAGCTCCTTCTCCATCTCTAGTGAACGAAGTCTCTGATCCATGGAATCAGTGCCAGCACCACTTCCATTTGCACTGTTTTCCATCTGAAGATCCAGGTGTGACATGTCAATTTCATAAGCCTGATCAAACTGAGACCTTCTGACCAGATAAGAAATGAGCTTTTCCTTTTCACGGTTTAGTCTTTCCACCATGCTAGCAAGGAGCTCTTTTTCCATCTGCAGCGATTGGACTTTAGTGTTCAGTATTTTAACACAGGGGTTCCCAAGCATAGAGTTCTCATCTACGTCTTTATCAGTGACATTTTCTTTGGCACCTTCATCAGATTTCCAATCGACTCTTGCCGCACTCAGGTCCCTTCTTAAGGCTTCATTTACAACCTGTGCCCTCTCCAGCTCATCATAGTTGCTGGAAAATATATCTTTCAGTTGATCCAGTTCATCCCTCAGAGCCGCCTTTTCCCTCTCAAGAATATCGAGGCGAATAAGGAGTGCCGCTTCCTTCTCAGACTGCGTCATCTCAACTAGAACGTCCTCTGATTGACGAGGCTTAGTCCAGTCTCTCTCCTGAAGCAACTGATCATGCTGATTCAACAGCGAGGTGTTTTGTTGTCGTACACCATCAAGTTCTTCCAAGAGAGCTGCTTTCTCTTCTGCCCACTTTGTCAGTTCCAGCTGCAGTGATTCTATGTCTAGTTCGTAGCTATCTCTAACGTTTTTAATTCGAACCTCATGTTCCTTGTACATGTTCTGCATCTCAGAAACAAATTCCTGCTCCAGGTTCACCTTCTCTAACCGCATCTGTTCAACTTCGCCCTGTAGATCAGCAAGACGTTTCTTGCTAGAAGCCACTTCGTGTTCATGATCTGCATTTGCCTCTTCAATCCGACTTATAAGCCCTTTGACCTGAAACTCGTAGTCACACACCAACCGGTCCAATTCCTTTTGGTGAGAAGCAACTAGCTGCTCGTTTTCCATGGATATACACTCGAGTTTGTAGTTCGACTGTGTCAGTTCTGTTTTGACGCTCGTTATCAATTTCTCCAGTGTCTCCTTCTCTGTCTTGCTCTCCACATTTGCCTCGTCAATGTTTCTGAGAAACTCGAGGGTTGCTGCATCCAATTTCGCCTGCAGTGTACTGTTCTCGGCAGACAGAGATTCGTTCAGGCCAAGTGCCTCAAACAGTTCATTCCTCAGATGAGCAATCTCCAGACTCTGTGTTTCATAAACCACTTTTCGTGGGCTCGGCTCCTCTTCAATATTCTGGTCTGACAACTGAGGCATCATCTCCACAGCGACTGGTGCAAAAGAACTGCTGCCAAATCCCTGGAATATGATGTTATGCT
Organism: Bimastos eiseni; assembly: GCA_959347315.1. Lineage (NCBI taxonomy): Eukaryota > Metazoa > Annelida > Clitellata > Crassiclitellata > Lumbricidae > Bimastos > Bimastos eiseni. The sequence continues at coordinate 15,821,795 of OY365815.1, forward strand.
CTTGGACGAGCGCATCTATCCGGCGCAGGGCCTCGGCATGTTCGTGGCGTATCTGTTCCAGTTCGTTTTCATAATCTGATTGCTGTGAATCTCTTTCAATGAGCAGTGAATTCATTTTTGCCAGCGCTTTAGACAGCTGATTCTTCAAATCCTGCACTTCATCCTCTTTCTGCTTCAGCTCCTCTTCAAGACTCCTGGCTGCAACAGGCACAAGTTCGTATGTCTGACATAAGAGCTCGCTGCGAAGCAGAGCGATCTGTCGTTCGAATTCAACCCGCACATCCTCCCTTTCCTTGTTTACCGTCTGTAAACTTGATAGCATCTCTCGCAGGCGAAGGAGTTCAGAACAGACCAAAGCATATTCTCGCTTCAGGATAAGAAATTCTGCCGGATCAATCTCTAGTGCACTGTTTCTTTCAACGTGCGTAACATCAATGCTCAACTTTTCAGGAGTCCTTACCATTGGGCTAACTGACTGGGCATCTAAAGTCAAACTACTTACTTGACTCTTACTTTTGTCCACGTCTTTCTGACTTTCAGATAGTCGGAATTCGAGAATTGAGCATTGTTCTGACAATTCTTTTATGTTTTTTAAGCTTTCAGTTCTGGTTGCTTCATAAGAGGTTTTAAGATCGTCCATGGAATTCTGTTTTTCTGTCAGTTCCTGTTTCAATGTTTTATTCTGAGTCAACAGTACATCAAGTTCCAGCTTGAGAGTCAAACATTCATCAGACAGTTTTCTCGATATTTCCTTATCAGCCTCTTCACACAATATTTCATCCTTGAGCTTCTGCTTGCTTTTGATAACCTCCTGTTTCAATGCTTCATTCTCCTTTAATACGACATCTAACTGTAGGTCATATTCCTTGTCTGCAGCCATCTTTGAAAACTGGAGTTTTTCAATGAGATGATTTCGTTCTTCGAGCTCTGAGCTCAGAACACTGCAATGATTGTTAAGGTCAGTCAACTGCAGCGAGAATGTGCTGACCTCCAGTTTTCTCTTTTCAGTATGAGATTCTGTCAAATTCCTAAGTATTTCATTGTCTTGCAGCAGATTTTCAATTCTCTCTAAGAGCGCCACTTGGTATTCCTTTGATTCACGAATCTCGTGCGAGTATCTCAGCTTCAGATCCTCGAACTGAAAACGCAACTGGTCGACAATGGAGTACTGTGATGGGTCGGAAGATTCGCCCATCACGGAAGGTATTTGGGCTGTGACCCTTTCGTCGGGATTTGAAAGCATCAGATGCTGGAGTGCTTTCCTCTCTCGGATGATAGCATCAAGTTGTTCTCTTGCAGTAAACTTCCTGGATCCAGGTTCAACCTCGATCAATGGAATGTCTGAAGATGTTTTACCGGTTGTTGCTGCATGACTGGATTCCCGCCTATCGAGAATGTGTCTCAGTCCATCTCTCTCCGAGCACACGGCGCTCAGGTGCGTCTCAGCCAGCTGTCGCTCTTCAGTCATGCGGTCCATCTTGGCAAGCAGGTGCTCCTTCTCAGAGTTCATCTGATCAAGGGTCTGTTTCATTTCGATGCGATCGCTGTATACATTCTGTAACGACTGCATAGCAGAGTCCCTCTCCTTCGTCACCTTCTTCAACTTGGTGGTCAGATCGCTGATGGTCAGTTGTAGGCTTTCCACTTCATCTGATGATGACTGGTCTGGAGCCTGTGCGGAATGGGCCAGGATTTCCCTCTCTGACTTAGTCCCACTCAACTGATCATTCAACTGAGCAACCATCATTTCATAATCCTGACGCAGAGTGGAAATCGTCTGCTCATACTGCAGCTTCACCTCTTCAACTCTCTGAAGCATCTCCCTGGAATGTTCCTGCACAAGATTGTCCATCTGAGCCCGGTACATCTGCTCGGCCTCGTCCAGCTGCCGACGCACAAGATCCATCTGTTCCTCCTGCTGTGTTTTCACGACCAACTGTAATTCGTTAATCTTCCAGGCGTGTTGTTGGCTCATTGTCTCCAGCTCTGTCTGGTGATAAGACTTCAACTCGAGCACGTACTTCTCGTACTCGATCTTCAAAGTTGCCAGTTGCTCGCCATGGTCCAGCTGAGTCTGTCCGAGTTGCTCTCTTGTGCGGCTTAATTCGGCTGAAGTTGACTGCTGGCCAGCATTCTGTGATTCAAGCAGTCTTTGGCGACTCTGATGTTCAGACAACTGAATGCCAAGTTCCTGAATATCATCAGCAGCCTCCTTTTGAAGCAACTCCCTCTCATGCGCATATCTATCTGCAGCCTCGCTCACAGTCTTCCGGCTAGATTCCAGTTCATCCTGTAAATTTCTAACGTTTTCAATCAGCTGGTCACGTTCCTTTAGCACGGCGCTCAACTCTCCCTGAAGGGTCCTCAATTGTTCCATCAGGGTCTGCATTTTGTTTTCAAAAGTTACAAGTGCATCCTGGTTGGCCTTTCCCTCTCTGCTGACGTTGATTGGAAGATTTCGCTCTTCCAGCTTTGCCCTACTCATATGCTCAACTGTGAGTGCTTTCAGTTGTGTTCTCAACTCCTCAATCAACTGTTTCTGCTGGATATTTTCTGAAACAAACGCGCTCAGCTGTTCGACCAGGTCGGTACTAGATACATTCTGTTGGCTGAGGCGAACGTACTGCTGCTGCCACAGATCAACCTGGCCAGAGAAACGACTCTTCTCCTCTTCAGTACGTTTCAGCTCCACGTTCAGCCTGTCGAGTTCGCTCCTATGTTTGTCTTGAAGGTGTTCTTTCATCCGCCCAATTTCCGTGCCGTAGATTTCGTCCAGTTCCGCTCTCAGCTTGTTCAGCTGTTTCTCAACTTCAGCCTCAAGTTCCTCCCTTGTAAAGGACGTCTCCAGCTGAATCGAATCCTGCAGTTTTGACGGAACTGCATCGAGTGTTTTTGACGGAGCGGTATCCCAGCCCTTGTGCCGGCTCTCAACATCCGCCATAAGCTGTCGCACAACTTCGGCATTCTCCTGGTCCTTCCGCCGCAGGACCTCATTCTCCTGCTGCAGCCGTAGCAACAGCTTAGCACTCTCTTTCTCGATCGAGCCGGAATCGGCACGCAGTTCATGCAGCATGCTATTGAACTCATCCTTTTCGGTTTTCAGCACGCTCTGTTCGGTCCGGAGCAAGGTCACCTCAGCCTCCGTCGTTTCGAGGCGTTCCTTGAGCTTGCGGTTCTCCTCGTGGATCTGAGCAAAGTCACGAGTGGTTTCGTTGACACGGACGATGATCTGCTGCAGCGTAGTTTCACGTTCGTGGACAATGTTCTGCAAGATGATGAGCTGATTCTCCTTCTGGCGACAGTTCTCGTGCAACGCCAGCAGTTCGTTCTTGGCCTCGAGCAGTGCCTGAGTTGATGAACTGTGATCTTGTAGATGTAACCAGTTGCCAGCCTGCATCAGATAACACATTTTTTTTTTATAAGTAATGTTTTACTACACAATTACTGTTGTAGTGACTATAAGTTGATGCCTTCTGTATTATGATACTTGCACAACAAAACGACACATACACTGTGTGGCACAGTGATTGGTTAGAGCGGTCGGCCCGCAACGCTCAGTGTGCGGGTTCGACCCTTGTCCGAGGAGTCGCTGTGCAGGAACTTGAGCAAGTCCTTTGCACACAATTGCTCTGCATCACAACCGCAGTTGCGCTGTCGAGGCATGTGTGCACTTCTGAGCAAAAAATGTTAGAAGAAGGGCAATGTCAATTTCAGTTACATGTATGTATGTATACACAATGAATGGTAATGGAACATCAAAGCATCTGACTATACGGGTCCTTTCAAGGGATTTACTCATGTTGCAAGCACATTAAAGTACCCTACATAGGCTTGATTAAGCCCCATTCAACCCTTATTTCAGGATAACCTTAGTGACATAAACTGAAAATAGCAAAGTGTGATTTTGCTATTAACATGGTGGGCAGGTTCCAAATGGTGCAAGCCAAGACAGAACTTTCAAGGGGTGCAAGGTTCTGCATGCCCAGAAGTGCAGAGCAGTCTGTGACAGACAGACAATAACATAAGAATTAATAGCACTGTCACATTGATGAGCACACTAGATAATTCAATAAAGAAAGACAAGCCATCGTATCCTATCTGGCTATTTATACAGCGCTTCTTACAGTACTAACTATTCAGAAGCGCTCATAAGGTGTATAGCTTCTTTCTTAATTGATAATTAAGTCTGAGGCAAGAATGAACGACTGACTGATTGTGTGACAATTTGACTGACTGAATGACTTACTCATCAACACATTCTGTACTCAGCATCTCCTACATGAGCCACCACTGTGGAAGCACAGAAATGGATGAGGACAATCCAGTTCGTGGCTGAATTGGACAAAGATGCATGATGTTTGGCTGGATATGTGCCAGGCGCAGTCCAACATTGATGAAATTATGATAATATTGCAATTCCCAGATTGAAACCCTCCTCTACAGGTCTAGGGCATAACCGAAAACATTCGCCTCGGTCGAATATCCCGTTTTTCGAGACAATTCGGAAGTATGCGCCTCTGCGTATTACACGCACATATAGTTGAAAATAAAAATTTGCAATTCACTATTTCTTTATAAACATTTAACAATCTAATAACGAAAATTAAACATTTAAACCGTATTAGTGGTTATTACATGCACAAACATTTATTTTGCTAATTTTTCATTACGCGAAAGTGACGAAAGTCGATAATTTAAAGCTTCGCCAGCGGGTCGTAGGCCTCGCCTGATAGAGCTGCCACTACTATTCGGTTCAGACCCGGATCCAGCAAATAGTGCATCCCATCCAGATACTCAGATTCGGTACTCCGTGGAAATTGTCTACTCGGTTATGCCCTATACAGGCCCTGCTTCTGACAGTTGCACTACAATCAGTTCCAGCCTCTTACAAACTGGGAAGCTCAAGTCATTGCAAGCATGCCAATAATATCTGTATATATCACAATACGATTACATGACTCTAAAACCAGACCAAACATTGGGAGAGATCTTGGGATACCTGTTTGAGCTGTTGTTGCAGAAGATGAACCTGCTGCATCAGTTGATTGGCCTGCGATGTATATTCGACCTGCAGCGTGTCGCGACTTTCTGTCATTGTGCGTAAATTTGAGGATAAAATGCCAATGACTTCATCTCTGCGGGCCAGCGCCTCTTCAAATTCCTTCAGCTGAGGATGAAACAAACGACCATTTCAGAACAAAACAGATCTTGTGTTGCAATTGTATGTCTGTGCAGAACTTGCGATTGATAGCTGAACTGTGAGTCCCTCGAAGGAAGGCCAATATACATAAAGAATTATTGAGGTTTACCCTTACCTATATCCTATGTGTACATATATTATCAGCATACATAAGCATATTAAAACAGATGCATTTGGGTCACCCCTCCCTTCAGACAAATGTACTAAATTGATGGCTCCTTACCTAAAGAAGTCTGGCTTAAGATCGATGATGTCACACAAAGTTAAACTCTTTCCCCTTTCCACTACATCACAAATATAACCATATGCCACGTTCAGCTGCTTCTACTTAATATAATTGAACATTGGAGATTTGCATATCATCCTGCCTGTGAAGACAGTGCTGCAAGAAGCAACAAGAGGAATTTTCAAAGCAAAGGTGAACATACAATGCCAGCAATTGATAAAGACAGATGTTTGCACTCCACAGTTGCACATGTTACCCAATGGAAACCGAAGGAATGCCACATTAGAAACACTACGTTTTTTACATTCTGTTGCAACTCAAACTATTACCAACTCATTTTATGAAACACTTAAGCCAAAACTATCACATTCACATCAGCGAACTACAAGTACAAACAATGAAATGATGTATCATGTTAACACTTTAGCTCTTTAACGACTAGCGTTATTGATCATGCCTTACACTTTCGTACACACTGGTCGTTAAGGGGTTAACTCCATCTTCAAATGATTTGTGAGATATAGATATAACATTTTCAATATCAAGAGCTGAAATGAACTAAAACACAAAATTTTTCAGGCTGGGGCCGAACAAAGGCTCATAATATTTGGTCTGGTATGCAAACAGTCAACGTATTTAATTGAAAATGTCTATATTTGCATGGAAAATGCAAATCTTACCTTATTGCTGTAATCATCCAAAGAATCGAGAACTTCTTTTTCAGGAACAGGCAGGTCTCGAATAATATCTGATCCGGCAGACTCCTAGATCAATAGTAATGAATTTCATTTATGAATTAAACACAGAAAACATTTCAAAGACACAGGCAATGCAGGGTTCTAACGCAATGCAATCAGGAAACAAATACAGCTTTACCATATGGTCTCATTATACCACACACTTTATCACATGGCAGCTGATGTATCACCCAGTATAAACATCATAAGAAGAGTCTGAAGAACTCATGGTTTACGACTTGCTAAAATACAAGCTAATAATTCACAAAATGGTATGTACAGTGTCGCATATTATATTGCATGCACTACAAAATACAGTATAATACAAAATACACTGTCTCTTGCTTGCTCATTGCCTCTTCTACTTCCACCTTTGCCTATGCCTTTGTCACTACAAGACATGGCTATTGATTTTAGCTCCCCTTACCTGACCTTTCTGTCGGTCGACTTGGGTGCCAGGATCGGATCCCCATTCTGCTGTCTGCCTTATTGGCAAATTTGGCCACAAGTAACTCTTGTTACATGCATGACGTCACTACTGGTTCCATTCTGAGCAGTGGATTGCATATATGGATATTTGCCCTAGTTTGGTGCTGCTTACTGGACTTCGCTCCTGCTTACCTTTGCAAGCTCTGTTGCCCTGTCCTTGGTGCCAGAGGTTCTTGACCCTCCACTCAATTAAACTGGGACTGCTCCTTGTTCCATTTGCCCGCACCTCAACTAGGCAGAATTGCACTTCATGGGTGGCAGGCCATTGACTTTGAATGGCTTCCGTCTGGAATTCTTTCCCAAGATCCTCTCTCCTAATCACAAGACTTATATTACCTCAGAGCAGAAGGGACATGACACAAATTATATGTTCACTATGAATGAAGGAATGAATTAAAATTATATGGAATTACAAAATGATACAGCATGCCAAACAAATTATACATCATGTCAAAAATGGTAGTGTGTTACAAAATAAAGCAATACGCTACAAATCTGACACACAGTACTTTTGTTACTAACTGCTACAGAATGTTAAAAATCAAACAGCACACTGCAAATGATACATTACATAAATCAAACAGTATGTCACAAATGATACAGAAATGATGTAGTATACTATGTAGTACACTACACTACGATGTAGTACACTAAACAATAATTGCAGACAGCATGCTATAATAGCATATAGCATCTTACAAAGTCAACACAGAATGTTACGAAGTAATAAATTACAACAGCAGATAGAAAGAAATGGTGCATACCAGCTGCGAGACCTGTGCTCTAAGGCGTTCGTTTTCCTCAACAAGATTACCAAGTTGCAACTGTCTGTCCCTAAGTGATTCTTTTAAGTGGAATTCCATGTCCTCTGCAATGGCTTCACCTTGGCGTGGACTAATCACGGATTCCTATTTCCACACAGCAAACAGACTTATTTATTTGTATGTATGTACACAAATATGACAGTGAAAAACATACATACACATAAACAATACTGTGCATGTATGTAATTATATACATTGCTATACAATGTATTATTATGAATAAAAACACCAAACACGATTTAAGTACATGTACCTCCCAAGTAGCAGCATCAAGTGTTTAACAACAACCTTACCCATCAAGGTGTAGACAAATACCTAAAGGTGCTGAAACTACTTTAAACTACTTTGAAAATGTTTGATAATGTACTCTAAACAGATTCACTATAGAATGAGGAAACCATTGTGAGTAATATCAACAAAGTACACAAACTTTTGCGTCATCTGAATCGACAACAGATGAAGGCAACTCAGTGACAGTAATTTCACTTGCTGCATCATTGGTCTGAGATATCTTTGTTTGTCGAGTCTTCTTTTTCCTGTATTTTGCAAGCTAAAATGAGAACAGCAAGATTCACATATTACACCAATATGATGGCAAGAGTTTACTTGTCATGCCACTGTGTTTGGGCCTTAGAAATTGACAATTTCTTGCTCATCATTGCAATTTTAACCTACTGCAGCAAAAGCTCAGTTTTTAATTCTTTAGCAAAAACGGATTCTGTTGGCTTTCTTTACTTAATTAATTAATACTGTGCATTAGGGCGGTGCCTGGATAGGTATTAATGCTCTATTTGAGTGCATTCGGGGGCGGCCATATTGTTTACTATAGGGAGAATGTATTCTTCGCGATAACCTTTACTCACACGATACTGCAAATTTGCCGATGCCGGTATACACTGACTGACTGATCGATTGGGAATGACTGGTTCGAATCAATGATTTCGGCATGGATTGATCTATCATTCAACCATTAGAACAATATCGCGGTTATTCAACTCACAAGGTTTTCGTGGTAGATAATTAACAGAACAACCGACACGAAGAATGACGCTAAAATGCGAAACTTATTACATAAAATACACGTAGTGACACGTAAACGTAAGATTACACCAGGCCATTGACGACGAAAGTTGCAACAGAAGTGGAACGCAATAAGCCACTTATCTAAATTCTCAACATGTTATTATTCATAATCACCGTATGCTTGGCAGCCTCTACTTTTTGACGTCTGTCATCCTCCATTTTCTGCGATTTTTTATTATTTGTCAAAATCCTCCATTTTTGTTTGCAAAATTCGCATCTATATACAACGGAAGTGTTAATACGCAGATCCTCTAGAAGGTGGACGCTGGTTCTCTGCAGCTGTTATTGGCGAAGGCAACGTCGTATTATTAAAATCAGCGGCTGATATCGAGGATTCGACGATGAATCCATATTTTAGAGGAATGGGTCAATAGATTTTGATATTTAATTATTATTTTTCGGATATTTATGTCAATCAACCGAACTAAATCGATAGTTGAGGAATTTATTACAGCTCAAGATCTAAAAGAGTCGGACAGACAGACAAACTTGGCTAAGATGGATATAGTGTATTAGTGTTTAGAATTGACGTTGCGAGTGAGTTAAAGGGAAAAGAATTTAGGAATCATCACAGAAAGAGCAGAACATCTATGTCATTGACTCATTGTCTACATGTAACATGTACACGTATTTGCAGTGTTGAGTGAACTTTTCTGTGGAGCGAGAGCAAAAGGTGATGTTTTGATAATAGTTCGTAACGTGGAGCAGATGGGCTATTTGGCGTAATTCTGGCTTAGTTTATTCCAGAGAAACGGAACAGCTATTTGGCCATAGAACGGTTGCGAATTTTAATTATATGAGATGATGGATTGCATGATGAATTGTAATAAAGGAGCGGTTAAGCGCTGTGGTTGAACCGTGAACAACTAGAGATGGAAGGGCTGGGAGGATTGAAGTGTTTTGTGAGTGATCATTATTTTGTGACTTTATATTCCAATCGTTCAGATTTACATTTTTAGCCCATGGAGTGAGTTGAGGACATAGTGATAGTGGTGTTTTTGTGACAACACTGGCGAGGGTATTCTTAATAGCTTAATTGGATGCCAATAAGAGTGAATTGCATTAGTGTAATTTAACGCGAACTAGAAACGTGGCGTAATTTCACAGGGCTTGAAGTGGGACGGTATGAAACGGTATGCCATACCGGCACCTCTTCTGGCCGACTGCAAGCATACCGGTACTTCTCCAGTCTTTAAAGCAGCAGAGGGTAGGTTCTTGTAACCATACCGGCACCCCGACCTTTTTTCCCACTTCAAATCCTGGGCATATGCATATAATTATACCTTGGCTGTGTGTTGACTTTTATCCCAACCTCTCGGTTGACAGTCTAACACAACACTACTGCCAATCGCGACGCATTCACACTTAAACAATTTTAGGCCAGATGATAATTTTTATTCTTGCTTGGGCACACAGCTTCATTGATAGCAGTGCTGCAAGGCGCAGTTGCATGGTGTTTTACAAGTATAACCTCAGACTATTATTACGATGCATTGAGCATCGTATCTCAATATAGTTGGCTAGATCTTTGGAATGGGCAGCAACTTTATTTGTCAGATTTTATTCCGATCTAAAAATAGGCACAATAAGAGGGGCAAAGACCACAAATTTCTGTAGGTTGGCTAGTATGGAACCATCAATAACACCTAAACTTCACTCACTGTTGCCCAGGCTGCAAGTTGTATAAATTAATAGCACGTAGCCCTGACATATACTAAGAGACAACTCCCTACTACAAAACATCCTCTCTAATGGTAAAATGAATGGAACGAAAACAAGAGGAAGACCAAGAAAAATTATTTCGGAGTGGATGATTGAAGGGGGTGACTACAAGAAGATGAAGGAGGACGCCCAGAACAGAACAGAGAAAAGTGGCGACATTGGACATGTTAACCTGCCAAAAAGGCAGAAAACTAAAGAAAAGAGCACTGTCAATAATCACACACTGGGTTGTCCCAACATTGTCCCAAATTTACCAAAATCCAAGTGTATCTGTTGACTGAGTTTATTCAACAATATAAATTTTACAAAGTTTATTCATTAATTTTTAAAAAACATCTAAATCAGAGATCAGCGGATAAATCCAGATTCAAGTTACATTTCAGCGGAAATGCTAAATAAATAACACCAAAATGATATATTTTTATATAAATAATTATATAGAAAAAAACAATATATATTATGCACTTTAATAATATAAATAATTATATAGAAAAGCAATATATATTATGCAATTAAAATTAGAGTCCTTTGCGAACAGAAAAAGTTTTTTAGGATAACGATCACAGACTCATGAAACAAACACATCATGGATTGACAACAAACAATGAAAATGACTTGTTTTTATCGAGCAGTTGTTTCAACCTTGATCTGCAATTATGTAAAAATATACACATTGTACTAATCAAAATAGGCTCTAAATAAAGGCAACATGCAGTGCTTTTGAAATGAACAAGAAAGGTGCTATATAAATGCTTGATAACATACAAGTTATTTCACCTTTGGATAAATAATTTATAATTAATAGCAATAAATGTAAAATATCACTTTACATATCTGGAAATTTAGTTGAATTTTAATACACTAAATCTTCCTCAGTTAAATAGTAATAGGCTAAAAGTGATCATTTATTTCACAAGAGATCATAATCTCAAAACTTCCAAAGCACCACTCAAAAGCCAAGCACAGGGCACCAGCTTATTAAAGATCATTGTGTCAAGTTATTGGGATTGTTCGAAAGTGGTCTGTGTCCAGTTTCCCAAGAGTCGGAGTAGGCAGATAGGCGGGTTTTATCTCTGTTAAACACTATAATTTACAACTGAATAATTCCAAGTTATTTAGTTCCAATCCTGATATGTGATTTCTACATTGAGGAAAAAAAATCACTGTATTACTAATAAAATCAATGACGCTGAGACGGGTACTATAAATAATGGCCGAGGCCAGACAGTATATCTATCCCCAGAAGTGAAATAGGGGAAGTGAGGTCTAATGCCATGATTTGATAGTTTCAGTTGTGTCTAATTTATAATTAATAGCAATATATTATATATATTATATTATTACCGACATTTGATACTGCCCTTCTTCCAACATTTTTTGCTCAGAAGTGCACACACACGCTTCAATGGCTCAATTAAAGTTGTACTGCAGAGCAATTGTGTGCGAAGAACTTGCCCAAGGTCCCTACACAGTGACTGACTCCAACGTTACGGGCTGACTGTTCTAACCGATCGGCCACTGTGCCACATGATGATGTGCCACATATCTAGGGTAGTGAAGTTCTCATGATAACAAAGTGATAACATGATAACAATGTTCAAGGTACATTTTATATAAATCTCATTAGTCTTCAGTTAATGAATCTTCAGCCTTACCTGATCTGAGCGTGTTTCTTTACTTCTTAGGAATGTGCAGGATTAGCACTGCATCAGTATTTCCAGACCCAGCTTTGCTGCCATGAGCTTCAACAACAAAGCTTCCTGGTCTTATGATGTCTAGCTGCTCCCCAAACTTAATGGCAAACTGCAACCGGTTTTCAACATCCTTTTCCCAGGGATAAGACTTGGCATCTGTCAACCACCATAACACAGTCTTTGAAAGAATTTCACCAATTCCAGCTTGCATGAACCACCACCATCATCATCATCATTCTCAGGATCCTCATCCTCCGACTGTATAGGTCAGTTATTGCACACACCACTGAGCCGCACCCCAAAATAATCAAGCTCTCCAACAACAATTTTTATTGGTGTTCATTGGAGTATCAAAGAATGCAATGAATTCTCTGAACAATGGCATTTGTATGACAGGATTTAGGAAGGTTAATCAAAGGCAATGAAAGAACATGCTGGCCATCTTCGAGCTCATTAACTTAAACTATTTGTAAGTGATGCAAAATTCTGATTATCGGCCCTACCAAAACTTGGCAGGCAAGTAATAATTTCAGACATATTTAAGTATGACATCTAAGACCAATAAAAAAAAAACTCAAAAGTCCTAAAGTAGTGCATGGACAGACGCAGTAAATATAATTTGGCTATGACAGAGTGCAGTATGGATGGATCAGTGGGTCTGTTTACACAAAATCATCCCAATTGGGTGGTCTGTGCCAACAAAAGTTATTTACACTTCCATAACCGGGCATCCAGTACATTCATGTTATTTGCTGCAACCTGCCAATGCTCTTAGCTTCATTTCTCTATAGAACTCCTCAGAAGAATGGTCAAAAGCAAAACGAATCAATCGGATGAGGCACAAACATGACCAGAGCAAGACACCTTTTTATTCACTTTATCAACATTCCAATAATAAAAATTATATTGCTGAAGCAAGGTTGATGTTAACAAACCACATAGCCATAAGATTTTATTAACACCAGAAACCACTGTATAATAATCATATGCAGACAATGTGTTGAAATAGTTACTTCAACATGTTCCTTTCCTACTCGAATTCTAATAGAGAATGGTGCAAAAGGTCAAAAACATACCGCCTGAGTAAAAAACAGGTATGACACCCCTGAAAATGCGTAACTGGCGAGCTACTTGTTCGTTCCTCGTAACCGCAAGAATCGGGCAGCGTGGACGATAACTCGACAGAAGTTGAGCAGTCCTGTAGGAGAAAAACCGTAGGTACATTTGTGCCATAGTTGAAGCATAGGCTGTTCAAAATGTTCAAAACCATAGCTGTAATTGTACCATTGCATTTTTAAAGTGTCTGTTAAGAGTTTCTCAGAGCCGGATGTGGTGCAGTGGTCTACTGTGCAGCATCAATTGTCTAATTGGTAGCATGCTCGGTTTGTGGTCCAGAGTGTGTCAGTTCACACCTCCTTAGTGGAATCTTCTAGTTATTGAACAATGTTTGCTAACTGCCAAATGATTTGTTCTTACGGTATTTAACATTGTGAGACTAATGCCGAGTACACCAGTGCGCTTTGTAATGGGGTGGAACAAAAGGAGGCACTTGGATCATTATCAAATTTCAATTGTATTGTATTGTATTTGCTAAATAGACAGAGACCAGTCTTTGCCAAAAGCCTCAACAACAAAATAGTCGCTTGAAAAATCTGTAACTTTTTCAAACAATAATTGTCTGAAAATGTGAAAGATTCTTCAAGCTCTGCTGGTTCCTATTGATGAGATCTAGTATTTAAATCAATGCTCAAGCCATGATACTACATATAGTGTCTCTTCATCTATTCAGAGACGCTCAGATCTACTAAGAGGCACTTTCGATATTAATTGCTTAATCTCCAAACAATTCTTAGAATCTCGACTACCTTAATATGTTAAATTAAAATAAATATGTAAAGGCCACTAAACTGACCTGCCGGAGACAGACAATGTCACAATGGCAGAAGCCATTGTCTCAATCGATGCCTCCACTGCTGCCATGGCAGTCGTTCGACATGTGTCTGCTGGCTTAACCGACAATAGACGCAACTCTTCAAACAGTTGTCTGTGGTAAATAGCACTTTCTGCTTCTTTACAGATCTAGAAAGCAAAACAGCCTTTTACTCATTTTGAGAATTTACATAGTGCCCCTTCAAGAAACTTGTTCTGAGGAGAGCTCCTAGCCCAGCCATGACTATAGACTAAAGACCTTAGTATCTTATAAAGCCCAGTATAGTATTAGCAGCCAAGCGAGCCCATGGAAACTAAAGTTCACAGTTCATTGCAGAGGAAAGCCACCAATAAGCTGGTTGCCGCGACTTCGCTTTTGTGGGCACTGTAGATATGCTGAGATTATGATTACGATGGAGCAGAACCAAGTGTGCAGCATTAGAATAGATCGACAATGCGGTAAGATATCCGCTGGTTCTCAGGCAGCCAATGCAGCATATTGTGCATGCATACAGAGAGCTTACATGTAAAGTGAGATAGAATAGAATAATCAATTCGACTAGGACAAAGACCAGGACAACGACTATGACCGCATCATCAAAAAGAGAAAATGACAAACTACTCAGAGCTGACTAAGCTGATAGCAACAGGCTTCATATGACTAGGTCCACATGTTGGGACAGACTAAGTTCCCGGTCAAGGGTAACACCTAGGTCACGGACTGTGAGATAAATGGGTTATCTCAGCGAAGATCTGAGCAAGCTGGAGCAGATCAATACCTTCAGGTTGCCAACGGCCACCCAACCAAATAAACTGTATTTTAGAAGGGTTTACCCGCCATGGAACCGACCCAACCCATGTAACAAATGCAAAAGCACCGTGAATTTGTAAAAAAAACATCTCCAAGGACATTCAAACAACACAACCACACCAGGTTCTAGGATTTACACTCAAATGCCATCAATATTAGTCAGTTATTACGACTCTATAAACCACAAGACCTAATACATCCTTGAGGAAGTCTAAAGGTTATGTTAGCTCACAATGTGTCAATTACTACAATTACTAATCTATTTAATCTTCTAAAATAATTCTCAAGATGTTAGTTACCCGGCTCATGGTTTCAACACAGACAACAGGAAATGAACCCTTGGCAGTTTCTCCGGACAACATCACACAGTCCGCTCCGTCAAGAACTGCGTTTGCAACGTCAGTTGCCTCAGCACGAGTTGGCCGTGAATTCTTTGTCATGCTGTCAAGCATCTGCACGCAACATGTGTCATAATGAAACATCTGGCAAACTTGTATCGTTCGTACGCGTATGCACGCAAACCAGAAGCTCGTTATAACGTCCGCATTGAGAGCCACACCAAAATCCACCTTATTACAATGGGGTGTAATATTTATTACAATGGGGTGTGATATTTACAACAAGTAGTCTATTTTCCCGAGGTGAATTAATTTGTAATCCATGTCTGTATCAGGTTATATTAGAAATCATGCTGTAGCAAAGCTTTTCAGGAGAATGCATCAGAATATGTATTTAAAACCTACTAAATAGGCCTACCACTACAGAGTGCTGAAACATAAATAGCAGTTCTAAAAGACAGACTGTGGTCGAAATATTTCTTTTGCATTGGCTGGAATAGTTCAAATTCCCACTAAAGAGTTTTCCAGATAAATGGCACAAGTCCCAGTTCAGAAGCGATGGACAATGTCCCGTGAACTGCAAATCGTAGTGATCACCAACCCTCACTTATTCTATTAGTGATATATGGAGATGATGTAGTCTTTCTGGCAATATCAATCAATCAGATTTTATTGTTAACCACAGCAGTACAGTGAAAACATAATACAACGGTAGACGTACACGTCCTACAGTCAGTAACAATGGGTGGACCCAAAAGAACATTAGTTCCACATACAGGGTCTCCCTAATACTATGATACATCCAGTGATCAAGCTGACTTGTTAAGTAGCTTATTTATTTATTTTCAAACTATAATGTCTTTATTATCATTAATATAATCAGATAGTCACAAGAATTTCGACAGACTGTCCACAGTTTGGGCATTACAGCTGTTACAGACTAGCTAAGATATTTGATGTTTTATCATAGTCAACATTACAATGTTGCAAGTATGGTTCATCAACATAGAACATTCTATTCACTCACCTGCGTGGCACAGATAACAGATTTTCCAGCTCGAAGGCATTTTCCGATCATCATCTTCTGTGCCAGAAAGACTTTCTCTGTTGGAATTTCTGTGCCTAGGTCTCCACGTGCAACCATGATACCATCCGATGCCTCCAATATTTCATCAAACCTTGAAAATCCAGCACCATATAAAAATAGATAAACTCTGGAAGCAATGACATCTGAACTTAGACAAGTTTGGGTCAATAAAATGATGGAAGAATTTGAAGTGATATTGTAATGACAGTGCACTCAGATTTTATGTACTCTTTCAAAATGGCCATAGATTTCAACATGTGCAGGGTAAATGCCAATTGAACAGATGTAAGGTTGTGTCATTGTTCTGTCCAAATGTTGATTTGTTTAGGAGAGATATCAGCTAAAGCCAATCATTATGCATTATATATGCACTAGAGCTGTACCGATATCACTTTTTGCTGATTATGCCGATACCAATTATTGCCGATTATTCATTTTCCAATACCCGATTACTTAGCCGATTATTTCATTGTGTTTCCCAAGATGTCTGGTTCCAAAAGATAGACCTACTGCTACAGCCTATTGTTGTGATACAAGCAAACACTTGCTCCGCAGAAGACGTATGCATGTAGTTGGGGACTAATCCTAGGCAGGCAATACAGATCAGACACACCGCCCGCCGTCGAACTGTGCCCACTGCCCAGGGTAATTAAAGGCCAAGGAACGGCTGGCCTATTAACAGCCACCCATCTAGTCTCAGCCTCTCAGGCAATTGGCAGCTAGCATGTATTCGTTAGGCATGCCTCCACGATGTATATTCATAGGTTTCTCTGTTGAACAGGCCAGCCGTTCCATGGTTTGAATTGGCCAGCCATTCCTTGGCCCTTAAGCAGGCACTACGACTCACTCTGCACCAGACCTATATTAACACATTTCCATGGTCTATACTAGTACAGTGGGTGGTCTCACCACTGGTCTGAAGAAGCCATTGGCTCGACGACACGATATGGGAAGGGAACGAAATGCCGTCCTTCACAGACCCAGTGATGTTGCTGTCGTCATTTTGCTTTTATAGACTGAAAAAAATACTATAAAATTAAAAAAATAATTTTTAATATCGGCGCCGATTATCTTGCCGATATCCGATATTGCCGATATCTCTATAACCGGCCCGATTAATCGGCCGGTCGATTAATCGGTACAGCACTAATATGCACTACAGATGTTGTCATCATGCCATCTCTCTTAATGCATATTTCAGCAATGAAATGGCTTTCTAACCTTCAATTCTATATATCTGCTTGGCCTATCGTTTCCTGTAAGTGCATGGAACCATTACGTTTGACCATGTTGTTTTGTCTAATGAGCTTCTCCCTAAGAGCTGCTATATAAGTTTGAGAGCAGAACTTGTAATTACAATTTAAATTATACAAGTCTACATATGAGAATCTTAATTGAAAGTTTACTTTCGGCATCCGTCGTGTGTTTCTATTTTGGAGAGGATCTTTATTTGCTTTCCTTTGTCTCCTAAGATGCTACGAATGGATCTAACGCCTTCCGCACTCCGAATGAACGAAGCAAAGATCATATCGATCTGAAATCATCCAGAACAATATTCTCTCAATTGAACTTATTTCTAATGCATGCTGTTTAAATCAAGAATATACTGGTTCCCTTGCTTCAATATTACTTCTAAGCATATTTTATGATATTGGATTCCAAGAAGAATGTTAAAATTGTTTGAAATGTAGCATTCAGTGATGACTGTGAAACTGGCACCACTGGTGTGATTCATTTTGTTTGGATGTCTTCAATATTGTTTACAGTTAGTCCTAGTTTCAGCAATGTTTTTGAAGAAGATCAATGAGTTTAAAACCGTTCAGACACTTCACAAAGTACACAGATGACGTCAAATATTATATGTGAGGAGCTTCTGCGGCTGAAACTTCCGCCTTTCAACACATGAAAAGACTTCTGAAGCCAAAACGACACCAACCTTTATCCTGACCCTAAACGATCCCCACGATGCTAATCCTGACCCATAACGACCCTCGCCATGCTTTACCTGACCCATACCGACCCTCGCCATGCTTTACCTGACCTTTACTGACCCTCACTGCCATACTAAAAATGTTAGGTGTTTTTAATAGTACGCATGTGCTAAAGGTTGTGCCTGCGCAGAGGTCTTCATGCTAAATTTTTGATGGGTTCGGCCGTTGAAGTAACATTTTTGTTTGCGTTGCTGCCGAACTCTCGGCCGCAGAAGATTTGTCTTAAATATATAGCCTACCGTTATACAGTTCATGCAGTCGTGATAATTGGAGACTCAGTCAGCAGGAATAAAACTCTAGCATTAAGTGTAAAACGCATGTAAAACCATCCAATTTGCAGAAATTCCTCATAAGACGGCATATTTACTTAGCTAAGCCATAAAGATTACGACAACAAAAATGTCAACACAAGAACGGGAAAGTCTTTACCCCATTTTCAATTCCAAATACGATGTCCTGCTTGTCTTTGTCTGAGACAGCCGGCAAGTCAACAATAGTACCAGGTAGATTGCATCCCTTCTTACTGCCAAGAGCTCCACCAAATTCCACCTCACATTTTAAAAAGCCGGGACCTATGTGACACAACAACGCAAAACAACACACAGAAATTTATTCGAGGAGACACAGTACAGGCGTCCTTTCATAATTCATGGAAAGTTTATTGATTCTAAGGACAGTTCTGATTGGAAAAATTGAAGGAAATAAAGTCATGAATGACCAAAAGAAACTCTGAAGTGCAATGAACAGAGGCATCAGATGGAGCTTGAAAGCAGTCAGGTAGTAAGTGACTCCTGTGCGGCATGGTGGCCAATTGGTTAGAGACGTCGGCCCGTAACGCTCAGTGTGTGGGTTCAACTGTCATCCGAGGTGTTACCGTGTAGGGACCTTGAGCAAGTCCTTCGCGCATTACAACTGCAGTTGCACCATCGAGACAGGTGTGCACTTCTGAACTAAACTGTAAGAAGGGCGATATGAAGTAACTGTTGTATTGTATTGTATTACAAAATGACCACAGTGGTAATAGCCTAATATGAGAGTCCGAAGACAAGCAATTTCCTAAAAATTGAACCATATATAGGCCTAATCGCTACCTTGTACATTATAACAGTGCTGTAGATGTACATAGGGGCCTAAACAAGATTAGGCTAGATTTTGCATCATGAAACCCACAAGCAAGTAAAAGCAACTCGGACAAGAGAAAGCAACATGGAAAAAATGTGACAATAAACCTTACCCAATGACGAAGATCTCTTATCAGGAACCACCATAAATATGTAAGAGCTATTGCTCCAAAATCCAGGGACTTTTATACTTATAGATCACTCCTATAATTAGTTGCATTGAAGCAGCAACCATTGATGAATGTGATAACTGAGCATAAAAATTTTAAAGACAATAAACCTTTTTCTTTAACAATCAGCGACATATTGCCATCTTCGATAAGGATTTTCTTGCCAGGAACCATCACATTCGCAATGTTTTTGTAGTCAAGCCAGATAGTACTTTCATCACAGGCCTCTTTGTACTTATCGTCCGTTGTCACAGTTACTGGACGACCACGCACCAACTGCACTTCTTCGTTCACACCCTAACAATATAAAGTGATTAATTTATTTATACAGTTTAGTGAGAAAAAATAAATATGTACGCAGTATTTTGCCAATCTAGAAAGTCAATCCTAGTGTCAATGATAAAACCAAAAAGGACCACATGAAGACACTCATCTGAACTGTCACAAAGACACCCAATCACCATATCTTTATATAACACGTCTAACCCTTGCACCTCAATGGGGTCCCCAGGACTCCTTGAAAGCTCTAACAGAGAGCAACTTTTTGGGTACCTACAGTCAGTTGTCCAAAGAAGTGCTAATAAGGAGCCAACACAAAACAAGCCTTCTGCAAACATGCGTGTTTAGTAGCATGCTATATGGTTGCGAAACATGAGTAGTAGCAAAGTACATAGAAAGGAGAATTTTGACATTTGAGAGAAAATGTTACAGGAAAATATTAAGAATAGGCTGGAAACAAAAGGTCAGCAATGTAGAACTGTACAGAAGAATACAACCAAAAGAAAATCTAATGCAAAAAGTAATTAAAAGAAAGTTAGGTTTGTTTGGCCATATATGCAGAATGAGCGATGATAGAAAAATCAAAACGTTGTTCGGAAGAATAGATGGAAAGAATAAAAGGGGACATCCTCACAAAGAACGGCTAGACGATATAGGGGAATGGGGAAATAAGCGGATTCAAGAACTGGCACGTATTGCACAGGACAAACAACAGTGGAAAGTCACGACGAAGTGGGCATCGGACATCTAGGGGCGTTGTGCCCAGGATTAATGGTGATCATGATGATGATGACATATAACACAGTGTGCAAATGTCCATTCTTTAATTAAGAAAACTGATACTAAAATAAATAAAAAAACCCAAAGTTTTTATTAAAGCCAAATAATGTGCATTTCCATACCTGATTTTTTTACTGAAAGGTACCTCGATTATTGTGTTAACACCAAGAAAGCCATACTTATAGGTATGTATGAGGAAGCAATGGAAATAAATAAATTATGCATAACATTGTCAAACTCGGAAAGTCAAGCGCAACACTACATTTCTTCTTAGCCTCTTCTCTGTTTATCTCTCTTACTGCTTTGTCTGTCTCTGTCTGATTGCTCTGTCTGTCTGCCTGTCTGTCTGCCTGTCTGTCTGCCTGTCTGTCTGCCTGTCTGTCTGCCTGTCTGTCTGCTTTGTCTGTCTCTGTATGAACAACTTTTCCAGGGTCACAACAAGAAGTCCACTCACAGATTCAAGCCTTCACACATAAAGTTCAATTACAGACCAATCGATCAACAAATTTTAGCACTGTTCCTGGTGTTCTACTACTTATTGTGAACCAGCAGCACCACAGTCAACAAAATTAGGGATGGGATCCGAAACTCGGTTCGGAACTCGGCTCGGCCTGAGTTTCGCAGTACTTGGCATTACTCGGACATACAATGGGTCTGAGTATAAATCTTTCCTATTTTCTGCTTTGAGTCGAAAATCGGATCTATTAATTTACAAAGGACAATCAACCTAACTAAGAACCCAAGTAGGCCTACTGTTGTTATTATTAATGCTTATTCGTAACAACTTCCTAGTGTAAACTAAAGCCAAACAAAAAATAATAATAAAAGTTTTGCAAACTGCCAAACTAAAAATCAAGAGAATGAGACTTTTTTAAACATTCGAAACAAAATAGATCTCGCAATACTCAGTATTCGGACTTGGCAAGAAATTCATCTTCGTATCATACCTAAACAAAATGCCATTCTATCAGTTTCACAGCTATGCTAAAACATACGGTTTTTATGACGCCTGTCCTTATCTCCGGTCCTTTGGTATCGAGAGCAATTGCAAGAGGAACTGACTGATTTTCGGCTGCAGTTCTCGCATTGTCCACTGTCTTCTTGTGATACTGGAAAGGAAAAAACAGTATGGGAATTTAAGTGGGTCCTAGCTCTTTCTCAGTTCAAATATATATATATATATATATATATATATATATATATATATATACAAAACACCACAATGGCCCATACATACATCAATTTATCTAAACGACAATAAACTGTACTTATTGGTTATAAAATACCCTAAACATCATATGCATATACTTGCAATTGAATGAATGTATGCCTGTGTCTGCATATATGTATGTACATTGTTAGATGTTAGGCCTATGTTTTGCTCTTCTCTAACTATCTAACATAGACTGTATAGACATAATGACTCTAATGAGCACCATTTGAAATCAGTAGAGCTCTATCAGGCGTCAGTGGCTAGGCATTGTACAGAAAAGCCAAAAGGCATCTCTGGAGGTGGAAAAGTGAGAGGGCTAGTAATTCCAGAAGCAGGGGCTGCGGAAGACAATTCCCAAGCTGAGGTCTAAACATAGGCGTAGCTCATGGACTTGGCCATAGCATAGCACATACGCAGGACAACCATTAGGCCGCAAGTGGTAGAGGCCATCACGGGTAAAGAGGAAACCAGAATTCTGAAAAACGTCAGGTATACGTCAGGGCAGTGATGCAACACCCTGGCGAGGCAGTTTGTCGTCTAGAAATCCACACGCAAAGTGCAAGCAATCACAATAGCAAATGTTGATCTTGAATTCCTATAAATTTCTGTCTTTGAGTAAGACCATCGCATTAGATGCCTTTTACATTAGATCATTTTCCATGACAAACTTATATAAATATTTGCTACTCCACTGCAATGATTGCTAACCTCATAAGAGCCATGAGAAAAGTTCATTCTAGCCACACACATTCCTGCTGCAATCATTTTTTCAAGAACATCAACAGACTGAGTAGATGGTCCTAGAAATACAAGTAATTATGATCATGAAAAATAAAGCATACCTCACAGATTTATAGAGTAGTTCACTGTAATTTTCTCGATTTAGCTACCGAGATGACTACACAGATGACTGCAAACAAGGGGTATATGAGGGGTTAATAAATGGCACCGTTGGTATATTCACAATAGCCTTTGTATAAATTATGTGTGGCTATCTCTTCATTTGCTCACTGGTAAATGTAACTTATAATTCTCAACAAACTCCAACCTCCTCTGTAGATCAACAGGAAGAATTTTAAAAAGTAGGGTCTACTTAACAGAGGTGTTTTCTACAATTACATTGCATGATGCTTTATAAATAATAGACCTACATAACTACATGTCCATTATAACTATTATTTTGGATACATGTCCAGTTGTTCACATGTAAACAGACACATGCCTATTTCTACAGGCAATTTTACTCATTTGATGAGTAAAAGAATTTGAATGTACATCCAATCCCCTTTAAGATCCAAAAGTATTGTTTAGAATTTAGTGCTTACTCTTCTGTAAAGTGTTGAAGCCCAAACTAACAGTAACCAATGCAGATATCACATTAGGCCTACATGGTTAAAATGCATACAAGTTCATGTGAAAATAAAGCCTACCTATTGTACAGACAATGTTAGTCATTCGATGGGGTGACGGATTGGAATCGATGTCTAAGGCACATATTGACTCCAGTCGTGTTCGAGCAAATGCTGCAGGAATCTGCTGTGGATATATTTTCTCTATCTATAATTTCCAAAACAAAGACACTAAAGAAGCAGCATAAGTATAAGGGCATACATCTTGAAGCCTATGACCAGGTTGTGTCAATATCGTGACAATATGGTTCTGGTAACCCCAATGAAGCTAAGAACTGATGTGGATAAATAACTGAACTGAGTTTCTGTAAAAATATCAAAAAACATTGCCATAATCTCAAGAGTTACTATGACATTGGACTCTGAAACTAAAAATTATACCCTCAAGGTTTCTTTGTTACTTCAGAACTGCTGTAGATGTTCACGACTATTGTCTGAATTATTGTGAAGAATTTGATCAAACAAATGTAAGAAAATTTTCTATTGCAATGATTAGATCATTTATAACCATCACCATATGTACATCGTCATCTTATTCACTTTTCACTCTGTACCAAGTGAATGCAAACATTAAAAACCAATTAATATCAGTTATTGTTATTGAAATAGAAATTGGCTTGAAAATAATTTGCTTACAGATATCTGTCGAAATACAATCTGACTTATATAATAACATGTCTAAATATTTCCTTAATCCAGTGTTCCTTAACTACATGCAGAGTGGTGCAGAGCATTGGCAGCACCTATAAGAGAGCCTTCAACCTGCTCCAGGGGCATAGGAGCTGCAGGATTGCAGATTTGGTGAATGAAAATCTACTATTTTAAAAACTTGGAGCATTGCATCACCATACACTAAGTATAGTGATGAAGTCCTAGCACTGTGCGTGAACTGTGAATATAAAAAGCCATCACTAAAATAAAGAACTAACCATTATACAAAAAAAATTAAGGTCGTTTGCAACTGACTGGATAACTAACTCTTACTACATAGTAACCACAGACTTAACAAATGCAGTGACCAACCATGGAAAACACCCAGCCGTGTAGCAACACCTCCAAAGAAATTCCAACAACACCATCACACCAGGTTCTAGGATTTACACTCAAATGCCATCAATAGTCAGTTCCTACACACTATAAGGTCCACAGCACATCCTTGAGGAAGTGTAAAGGTTATATTAGAGCACAATAATTTATTTGTCAACTAATGTATGACATAAGATAAGAATATATTAGCTTACCCCGTGTGACTTGCCAGCCATCTAAAACAGTAAGTCTATAGTGATAAAAACTCATCAACATAAAAACAAGCTCTTTATGGCAAATGCTGGGAAAGTGTTCCCAGTGTTTACTGTTAGGGATTATATTACAATGCTAGACATGTGCACAATATATAATATGTAATTAATACAAACATACTTGAGTTATAGTTTTCGGTGTCACGGCTTCTCTTCACTTTGCTCAATTATTGATACACCTTTACCAATTTATTCATAGATTGTGGACAAAATAACTCAGGCCAATTACCTCAGAAAATGAAATTGAATCTAGACCAACAGAAATTCTGGAAAGATCAGCCCTCTTAATAGCTTTGTATTATAGATGGGCTACTTTCCAGAGGTTTAAATATATGCAATATGGCATATATTCTTCTTTTAAGTTGGCAAATGCAAATTTCATAATTTATTAATTTAATTTATTAGACAATTAGACCTATACCATACGATATTACGCTACAATACGATACAATGCAAATCAGCTCAGAGAGAAGTAAAATACTATCAAATAATAATACTATTTAGACTAGAAACTTTTTGATATGATCATATTATTTTATCAACAAGTTTTCTAGTCTAAATTCATGCCATTGTTAAAGAAAGTTTGTGGCATTAATAAATTCCTAGTCTAAATAAACACAGACTTTGAAAAAAACTACGATGAATCATTGTTAAAAATGTTACGGATGATATTTTCGTTTTAAAAATACCCTTCATCGCCTGTAATTATGTTTTCACAAATAAAATCAGCCGTTACAAGCGTCTTCCATTCGTCGCTCAGCACGATCTTCAATCGTATTGTATCTGTTCTATCTACGCTGGTTCTTTGCTCGAGTTGGCCTAATAATGATGACCGACGTTCTGTGATATAAATTATGCGCTAGTTTACCATATTCCTGACTTACTGACTAAATGATATAAATATTATTGGAATACGCACATTTGCCAAAGGAATTGGGTGGATAAACTGGTGTGCTACATGCGGACAAATGTCAAATGCGGACACTGTTAAGCACGCCATATATGCGGTCGCTCTTTATGGACGGACCTCAAAGACCTCAACCATTTATAATCGTAGTTTTCTTCTGAAGTTACGTCTTCGGCTTCACCAGCTCACCTCTACGCCATTTGTTTTCAGCAGAAGTGCAAAAACCAATACTAAACAAATGAAAAGTTGTTTTTTGTTTTTTTGTTCTATTTTGCTTTTTTGTTTTTAGTTTTCCTTTGGATCTTGTCACAAAAGTTTTGTTATACAAAACATCAAAGACAGCATAAAAAGGCTACTACTTGCTTATATAATTAATTTACCTTGATTTCCGACTAAATAACACACAATTAGTAATATAAATAGTAATATCAATAAATTAAAAAATATTATGAACTAAATTAAAAAAAACAAAAAATTGCCATTTACCAAAAAACCAACATGATTGCAGTCCTGGTTTTCACTTTCATGCCCACAGATGACAGATTAACCATTTTCTGTCCCACCATACCTTGTGAGTTCTTTGCTCACGCTCTGGCTCGTTGACTAACTTATTCTTTCCGGTTTCCGCCGTGTTCCGTTTGGTGGATATTTGAAGACGAAGTAAATTCGATTCGATTTTTGTGGCAGTATCTTAGTTATCTTCCCAAAAGAAAATGCAGAACGACGCTGGAGAATACGTTGACATGTACATCCCTCGTAAATGGTATACAATTTTTAGTAAAACTGCTTTATGTGCTAGAATAGGTGATGTATAGGCGACCATGTGCTCAGTCGGTCGCCATTTTGATTAAGTGCGATCATCTATGCTCAGTAAACTATAATTTTTATATCTGGGAGTGTCGTCTATATCAATTGGGTACTCAATATAGTATATTTATCATTTTTCGCCTATCATAATTTCTTCCCTCGTGATCTGTACTGCATGTTCCCAACAGCAGCTGGCGCTAAATAAATGAATAATCTGTGGCCGAAAATTCGGCCGCAATATAGACGAAAATGTACACAGTTCCTCGGATGTCGGTGCTTGTGCACTGTTATATTCACATATATTCTTTTGATGTGCATTGTGAATTTGTGAGGGATGGTTGAGGTCAGGTTAGGCATTGTGAATTCAGTTGGGTGAAGGTTAGGGGGGGTTGGTATAATGCGAACCACGAACCGGTAAAACGCGAACCAAAATGTGAACCATAGGTGCGAACTTACCAGGTTAAGGCATCGTGAGGGTCGGCATTGTGAGGGTCAGTTAGGGTTAGGATTAGGGTTATTGTAGTTAATAGATAAGGCTCAGGGTCATAGCTAGTATCGTTAACAGGTAATTGCCGAAAAATGTTGGCCGCATGAATAAAAATATAAATGGCAACCATAGGCGCGAACCGGTCACGTGACTTTTGGCAGCCAATCGAAAACAAGTAAGCAAACGGTTCGCATTTTACCAGTTCGTGGTTAGCATTTTACCCACACCCAAGGTTAGGCGTCGTTATGGTTAAGCTTAGCTTGGCTGTTAGATATACACAACAAGCATCGGCCACAGAATGACGGGTGTAGGTAAAATGCGAACCAGTAAAATACGATCCATTTGCGAACTTGTTTTTGATTGGCTGCCAAAAGTCACGTGACAGGTTCGCACCTATTTTTGCCATTTATATTTTTATTCATGTGACCAAAGGTTTTTGGCTATTATTAATAAACGATACTAATCTTGACCCTGAACCCTATCTCTCACCTAAACTAATCGTAACCCTAACCGATCCTCACGATGCCCACCCTGACCCTAACGTCTATGGTTTGTGTTTTACCGGTTTGCGGTTCGTATTTTGCCAAGAGCCCAGAATGACAGGATATTGAACCGCAGAAGCACCGCACAAAGAAATGTGGCCAGTAAGATTGTGGCATCTAGTTCCCAATGAATGGCCATAGACAACAATTAGAATATAAGGTGTATTTTCTTCTCTGTACTAGCTTAATATTTCGATAAAGAGAGTATGTATATAAGCACTACAAATATGACAGAGCATTCATTCATTGTGGTGATGAATGCAAAGTGATTTAAGAACTAAATTTTGGGGGTCATATAACAGACAAGTAAAAAAAAATTGGCTGGCAAAGTTTTTAATTTTAAGCACTGTTTAGTCATGCATTAAAAATTGCATCTTGGTCAGCCAGATGGGTTATCACCATGATATCAAAAATCGTAAATGGTGTGATTGATTTTTCATAACACTGTTAAAACTATTTGAACTGTTGCAATGTTTCAGCTCTGCGAGCAACCGCATCATTTCGGCCAAAGATCATGCATCAATCCAGATCAACCTGGCAGAGGTTTGTTAAACAAAGCAAACTGTTAAATGTTTGTTAAGATTTTTTATGAGGATAAAGCCCTGGATAATAGTTTTTATTTTGGGTTGCCTGTTTCAAATTGGTGAATATGGTGCTAATACAATAGGATAATTCTTCTGCAGTCGATATTTGGACTGCAATAAAAAAAATTCTCCTGAAGACGTACACTTTTTGTGTTTGTGCTGCATTTGTCGCATGTGCACGGTTAGAAATACCATTTGTGTTTATCTACTGAGTTGAGTGCTCTACAAACTTCAGTTCAATTTCAACTAATTAATGTGCATAATTGTCATTTTTCATGTTTTCTGTGTGTGCATAAACTTGTCATCAATTGGCAGTATAGGAGCTTTGAAAGAGAGTATTGTATTATTATTGCTTCCAGTCACTTGTCAGTGACTTTCTCTAATGAGGTATCTTACTCCAGAGAGCCACATAATTCACCTTTGGTAATATTGTATTTGTTATTCATTTACTGTGTAAATCTGTTGCTATTGTCTTATATTTCTGACATTTATATTAAACCAATTCAGGTTGATACATCAACTGGTCGCATGACTGGTCAGAACAGAACATACGCCATCTGTGGAGACATTCGCCGAATGGTAAGCTAGATTGGCCTCAACTTATTCTGAATTCTGTTTCAGTATATTGGAAATTTGACTGAGCCTGTGTACAAATAGTAATATCTTTGTTACTCCAGCATCCAAACAATCAAATAAGGGCAACAAGCTTATTCACAAAATGAATGAAGCCGTTTGGGTATAGAACCAAATGTCAAGTTGATTGATTTACATGGTTAATATTAATATTGTTTGAAATTGAAGTGTCATGAAAGCTATTCAAAACGAGCTATCTGGATTGGTTCTGCTTGTTTTGAGGTACTGCATATGAGACTGTAATATTTGTGTAATGTATTTCATATAAACCTACATTTGTAAATACCTATGGTATTAATATTATGATAGAAGAGATTGTTGCTCAATCTGTCTGTCACTCTGTAGCGTGTCGCTATTTTCAATGTCCTTGATACGGTGTCACAAACATCGTGCACGATGTGCTGAGTAGCACATGCTTTGGTTGAAGGCCACAGCACCATGAGATGCGCTTTGCATCACCCTTGACTAGAGAACCACAGCACTATGCAATGTATTTTGTTAGCAATTATTTGCAAGTGACAAAGTACACCATGCATGTGGTAGGATGTTTTTTTAATCATGTCAAAACATGTGACTGTTAAAATGTTGTCTGCAATATTGCCATTTTCTGATCTCTGATAGAGCAAAGAAATCTGCTTCAATCATTCTATCGAACTCGATATTGCGCCCCTTCAAGATTTCTTCTCAGAGGCGGTCAGACTACGGCTAAAGAGCAGTTTCAGCAATGAGTATAATGCAATTGAGGAGCTTTTGTGCTGGTTGTGAAGCTCTTGTGAGCCCATTCCGGTTGGTTGGGCCACCACTTTAAAGGCTCGATTCTGCATCTCGAAAGTGCATGCGAAAGCAGCAGTCAAGTTACCCCAAGCAGCAGATCGGAGAGACCGTTCACTGTCATTAATGGGTCGACACAGCTCCTGAAAGTATAGAAATCCTGTATGTATAATGCTACAGGAGAGTTGCTGGTGAAGGATGTTGCACTTATATAGACAGATACATAGCAGTCCTAGGGATTCCTCTATCTCTATCAGTCTCCATGACTACTGCTTGTAGTAGTTTCTGTGATGATGTATGAATTTCTAAGGTTTCACCTTTTATTAGATTGGTGTCAGTATAAATCATCTTTTGTTTTAGGGCGAATCTGATGACTGCATCATTCATTTGGCCAAAAAAGACAGCATGATTCCGCAGTGAGTCTTCTTATGTATCCATTGACATGCAGGTTATTTAGTTGGCATGATGTGATGTATTGCTTGTGATTATGTCTTGTAAATCTTCTCGTTGTCCATGACACAATAACTCCTAATTCATATGTATCAAGTAGGCTATAAGTGGTCTTCAGTCTTGCCCCGTAGTTGCGAACCATTGTAGATGTACAATTGTGGGTGTATTTTCGTCCATAAAGCTTCCGATAGTCTAAATTAACTGTCTTTCCCTGAGTTGCAGATGGTTTGACTTGACCTTCTTATAATGACACTGATGGGTGAAGGTTGCTTTAACTTGCAAATAATTGAATGAATATTTTTTGTGTAGTGCTATAGAGTCTAGGATGTTTGCTTGTTTTACTTATTGTTACATAAAGCATCTTTCATTAGTCTCTAGGAAGTACGGAATGGTAAAATTATAAACTGCATACATGTATGTCAATGATGAGTGTTAATTATGGACTTCATGCAGCCCGTGTTTAATTGCTTAATTGGTAATTTATTCACCAAAAAATGCTGTCTCTGTGTGAACTGAGTGTTGACCAGTTAATGGTTTGGTTTGCTGTGTCTAATGCACTTGACAGATAATGCCTTGTGAATTCTCCAGAGGGTTTAAATTATTAAAATGTGTAGTCTTCTTTTATTTCAGGAACTTTTAAAGGTTGCCTGCTCAAGATTTCATCTTCACGAGTGGTGTGCCAGAACTGTAGAACTTTATAACGTGCTGATAACAGGCGTTCTGTATGCAAAACCGTCTTTAATAAACGAATTTGCATTGCAAGTGTTTGTTATTCTGAGAAATCAGTGTTTCAGTTTGAAAGCAATTCAGCTTCTTTTATCTTAAGTGATTCACTTTGGTTTACCCCAGGTGTACAAAAAGTCAAGAATGATTGAGCATTATCTATGCAGCTAAAATTGTTCTGTGTTTTAAAAACTGATGTTTATCTACAAGCTTGGCAAATGATTCTAAAATGAGTAATATGTCTGTGGTTCTAACTCTTAATGCAATTGAACTGATGCTAGAAAATACTCTGAAGTTGAGTGTTGCTGGGTCCATTTGGTACTTAGGTGTGTCGCTTTTTATGGAATACCATGCTGTGTCATTCTCAATTTGCCTTCCATTCTAGTAAGGTTTTTGATTAATTATCATTGGATTTGGAGGTATTGGTCAATTGTGCAATGTTGTCGTTGGTTGTAAAGCAGTTGTAGTTTAAGAGCTATGCTAAAGTTTGTGTCTTGGCCAACCTAAACAAGTGAAGTTATCAAACGCTGCACTCGACAGTTCACATGCATCTTGAGCTGCAGTCGTGGATCTTGACGGGATCTGCCTTCGAACTTGCTTTAATTACAGCGGTTGCATTTTAGCCTGGTTAGAATTGAATACGTGTATTCACAGCATTTTGTGGCTACTAGTTAATTGATGTTCACTAGCAGCACATCTTTTGCTTCAATCTAAGTAAGTAAGAATATTCTGTATTAGACTACCAGCAAATGCACAGTAGCATAGTATTCAAAAAATTTCTAGCATTTGAACTACATGTAGTCCATTTTAACATAATTTTAGGCATTTTAAAGAATTTTAGGCATTTTTAATTGATCTGTAACCGCTTAGTTTTGGTTATTCAAGGGCGTCCAATGGCTTGGTAGGCATATTTTTGTTTCTTCAGAGATACGTGGTGTACATGCCATTTAGCCAGAAAGGAAAAAATTAATAGAATTCTAGCAGTGCAAATTTTGGCTTTAATTAGAGACAATACCATGTTTTAACGAAGTTGAATTAAAAAAATTTCTAAACATCGGTTGATGGTTGCAAGCCAAATCAAAGAATAGTCCACACGACCTGCAGCACTTTTGATTTCAAGTTTTAAGTTCTGTTCTGAGGGCCAGTAAGTCGATACCAAGAGTGAATGCTTGCCAGTCAAGAGTTGCATATGCACGAGGGTCGTTCGTAAAGGACGTCTGCGAAAATACTGTGCACTGCTCCTTCCCTTTTGCGGGCACCCGCGTCAGAAGATGACTAGAAAAGGGGCACAAAAACCAATCGATCGGCTTCCTTTCTGCTGCTTTTGCATGCTAAATCGATTCCCGGAATTCATTTACATAATAAAATGGTTAGTGGGACGTGCAGCACTGATGAGTTGGCGAGGCAAAACTGCAGACCGCCATAGCGTAGGCCTAGGCTTGTAGGCTCTTTAAACAACCAACATTTTAGGTTTGCACTTCTTCAATTAGATTAATTGTATTTGTAACTATTTAGAATAATGCTTTAAGCCGCGGGGCCGTCCATAAACGACGTCACGCGCCTAGGTGGAGACCTGGAGGGGTCACCCATGTGTGACGAGGGGAGGGGTGTTGATAAAATGTGACGTCATAAAAATGCGAAATTTTATTAAAAACTTTCACTCCATTAAACAAGGTCCACCTAATTGGCAATTAATGATACCACAATTTAACAACACTAATTATGATCATTGTTTTCTTTATTTTTGGATTGTCTATATTTTACGGGGAAAATTTACGCTCGCTGTGAGTTTTGGAAGTGAGGCAGCCATTGTTTTAACACACAAACAGGAATCTATTATCCCGTCCAAATGCACAGAGTCGCTGAAACGAAGAAAATGGAGTGTGTGGATTCTATATTATTTATTCCATGAAGGAGCATTTTGCTTCACTATGGGAGAATGAAGCGTTATAAAGTTTAGCTTGTTTCTAGTGATTGTTTTTAAACATTTAAAAAATTGGAGGCCTAGTATAAATTGTTCTGCCATAATTCAGCCCAAATTCATCTTGGAGAATGCATAATATTGTAATAATTATACTTTCTCCATTTGTCTTCGCTCTACTATTATAGTTTTAAAGTATTTCTATAGTTATAATAACGTTTTTGCTAATTATAAAAAAATCAATCTGCATTACATTGCGGACATCTGGGGTTCTCGGAGGGGGTCAGAGATTTGGGAAGTCATGTCAGTTATTAATTACTATTTGGCAGTAGATAGCCCAGCAATTGTGAAACAAATAGGCCCCAAAAGGACCGAAATGTTTTGATTAACGTTTGCTGTTATCCTAGTAGGCCTATATTTTTGGTTTGAGATTGGCTCCAGGCTTACGGTTTGCTAAGGTAAATCTCTTGTTTCTATACCTTGCATTTTGGTCGTAGGTCCGCCCACAGTCGATGAGCCTGCCGAACTAGTTCTACGTGCAACGCCGACGTGTAACCACGTATGGCCTTATTTTAGACTTCTGTGTATGGGTCTGCATTTTGTCGTCATACCGTGCTAGTGCCAATGGAGCGCCATTTTCAACACACTTAAGTCGGGAGTGTAGCAAACTGAATAAAATATAATTTATTTTGAAGAAGTGAAGGTACATGAATTATAAAAACGACTTGTTTTGACAGTAGATAGACATAAAACAGTTTTGACTTAATTAAGTTTATATTTCCCAGCTCTGTTTTAATTATCTTATGGTGCTAGTCCGAAAACAACTATGTGTCGAAGATTGCCATGTAATGGTGAATGCATTCGATCCGATACTTTGATGTTTTTTGAGTCATTTGACATCAACAATCAACACCAGGGATTTGTCCGAAACTTAGTCAGCCGCTTGTGGTTTTGCCCGCTAAAGATATATTTGAAGTCCAACTTGCTTTTTATAAGGTGTATCTTGACCATGTTAAGTAGGACCTAGAATGCATACTTTTAGACGACAAAGCCGATGAGTTTTCGAATAATGTCATGAGTTGCAGCAGCAATCCAACAAGTAGTAACTAGAAATTCCTTTTCCAGACAACGAGTTCTTTAATTCGTTCATCGCACGACAATTGACTCAGAACCGGACGTTCAGCTGCCCATAAAGAGGGCGGAGCTTTCGTTCGGATGATTTTAATAAAATCAAGTATTTACCCGTAACGGAACAGACGTCGATAGACTTTGGAAAGGAATGTCAAGATGATAAAAAAATCTTTTTTGAATGCTCTTCGTGAGCTTTATTAATTGTTTGGTAGTGTCATATGCAGAATGGAAAGTGGTTACAATCTCCGCAGTCCAGGTTTGTTGCGCTGATCTTTCTCAATTTAAAAAGTTTGAACTTGTGTTATTTGTTGTTGCGGGGTGCTTCTGCGGTAGAAGAGTCCGCCACACAATGCATGAATAAAGGTTTTGTGGCATGGCTTCTATTGACGATCCAGAACCTCAAGAGTAGAAAATGGTTTTGAGGAGGGATAATGATGTAGAGATGAGAGTGAGAAAGAATGGCAACATGTCGAGAAGATGGATGGGCATTCCCTAGGGAGGATCCACTGGTGCTAAAAGATCTAGCCTGAACCATAGTGGTCCTAACTTGTGTAGCAAAGAGAACATGACAACTCAAAGTGGAGAGGTCGATTTAATACTCCAGAAAGAGGGAAGCAAATGGGATCCACAAGATATGCCCAGTTTGGATTATTAGTGACCAGGGCAAGAAGTTTGAACTGCTAGTGAGCTGGTAGATACAGCCAGTGCAATTGATTGATCATAGACGAGGAGAAGTGGGAATATATATTGAGCATGGACCTATCCGCTAGTTGTCAGCATATTTGTTCAAGGCATTTGCATACTATTCTGTATTACTCTCATCACCCATCCACCAGTGTGTTATTATATGTTTTCATATCAGCATTTAAGTTTAATTACAGCCTGGGTTTGTTCAGTTATATGGATACAAATGATGGAACCTCAACACTATGTTGATCAGGTGTTGGTTATTTTAATCTTTTATCAGTTTTCTATTCTGGAATCTAGCTTTGTATCTTTCGTAGCGGTGAAGCGACTGATGAAAGAAGCTCAAGAACTCAGAGAACCAACAGAACAGTTCTTTGCTCAGCCACTGGATGTATGTGTTATTATATCAAATCAGATCTTGTTTCTCTTCATTAGCAGTGTCGATGGTCAATTATTTTATTAATTATTTTATTAACTGTTATTTGTCCCCAAGGCGAAGAGAGTCCAACAGGGACTTAAATATTACTACCTGTTGATGTAATTTGTCTGGAGGCGACCCTTTTCGTCGCTGGGACATCTTGTATGGTCGTCAGTTTATTAATTATTTCAATTTGTTTTTTTAGGATCCTTGTACTTCTGTGTATATGCCTAGCCAGTTATGCTTTATCACATCATAGTTATCTGTTGAATTTGTAAGTGCTTATTTATATAGTGCTCATTTGGCTTGATCATTGTGTTGAAGATTTCATTTTAGTATTTCAGGAGCAAATGATATGAGTTCTTTTGAAAATGATGTTATATAAATAACCACACAGTTGCACTGAAGACTATAACAGATTATGATGGAAATTCTAATCAGGGACATGAATATATATATATATATAAATTACCTTAGGGATTCATGTATATATATATATATATATATATATAACACTCATTTTAAGACCTCATTATAACACTATAAGGATTAAGGATGTTCTAGATCTGGCTACCATATTCAGCATTCTGACCAGTTTATGGTGCACTCTTGGGGTTTTCTTCATTATTAAAATTATATTGTTTGTGTTTGCAGGATAACTTGTTCGAATGGCATTTTACAATTCGTGGCCCTGCTGACTCAGAGTTTGAAGGTGGCATCTATCATGGCCGCATTGTTCTACCACCTGAGTACCCTATGAAACCTCCAAGCATCATCTTGCTAACGGTCAGCCTTAAGTACTTTTCTTGTTCTTGGAACAGTTTACCTTTAGTTCTTTTGAAATGCTTAGTGTAGGTGGCCACCATCAGTTCTATATTGGTACTTGATACAGTTACCCATCGATAGTTTCATATAATTCAGTGGTAAACCCTCAGTACTTCTCAGTTGCTTTGTAAATTGCTTATCATAACTCTCTACATGACAGGGTGTGGCTTGTAGGCTGGCATGTAAACTTTGTTTATACATGGATCAGATCCTTAATTAATTATCCAAAAATTTATGTAGACACTTTTTATTGGTACCATTGTTTGTTAGTTTGACCTTAGCAATGACTTGCAGAAATAGCATAAGTAAGTAAATATGCATATATATTAATGTATTTTGTGTATATGTGCTGGTTGCAAATTAGTAATGCTTTGGATATTCTTGACAATTTGATTCACCAGTGTAATTTTTTTCTGCAGCCAAATGGCAGATTTGAGACGAACAAGAAGATATGCTTGAGCATTTCAGGCCACCATCCGGAGTCCTGGCAGCCATCTTGGTCATGTGAGTTCAAGATTTTAGATTTTGGACTGAAACATTGGTCGAGTTACTTAGAGGTGACCACAGACTGATGCATTTTGGATTGTCATGATGAATGCTTTTAAGGTGTACCAATTAGAATGGATTGAATTCAGCAAATATTCTCCATCTGGAGGAAGGTTGCTCTTCCGTGCTCCCACTTAGAGCTATACCGAGTAATTGGCCGATTATAGAGATATCAGCAGTATCGGTTATTGGCAAGATAATCGGTGCCGATGATAAAAATTATTTTTTTAATTTTATAATATTATTTTCAGTCTATAAAAGCAAAATGACAACAGCAACATCCCTGGGTCTGTGAAGGACCACATTTCGTTTCGTTCCCATATCGCGTCGTCGAGCCAATGGCTTCTTCAGAGCAGTGGTGAGACCACCCACTGTGATAGTATAGACCATGGGAACATGTCAATATAGTCTTGTGCAGAGTGAGTCATAGTGCCTGATTGAGGGCCAAGGAACAGCTGGCCAATTCAACAGAGAAACCGATGAATATACATCGTGGAGGTATGCCTAATGAATACATGCTAGCTGCCAATCAGATCTCCCCGAAACATTTCAGTTGCCTGAGACTAGATGGGTGGCTGTGAATTGGCCAGCCGTTTCTTGACCTTTAAATATCCTGGGCACAGTTCGACAGCGGGCGGTGTGTCTAATCTGTATTGCCTGCGTAGGATTAGTCCCTAACTATGTGCATACGTCTCCTACAGAGCAAGTGTTTTGCTTGTATCACAACAATAGGTAGTAGCAGTAGGTCTATCTTTTGGAACTAGACATCTTGGGAAACACAATGAAATAATCAACTAAATAATCGGGCAGTGGCAAATGAATAATCGACAATAATTGGTATCGGCATAATCGGCAAAAAAATCGGTACAGCTCTACTCCCACTCCCATCCTTTCCACATTATCCACTTCCCTTACTTTTGACCTATTCTTTATCCTTTCCTTCTGTCAACCACAATTTCCCATCCCAATATAACTTCTTTGCATCATCTTTTTTGTCTCTGTCCGTATCCCATGTAGGTGGAAACTTAATGGATCCACCATTCTGCATACATCACTAAATGGACCACAGAGTATTACAGACATCTTGGTCTATTTTGTATGGATATTAGTGAGGCATGGTGGCCGATAGGTTAGAGCGATCGGCCCGTAATGCTCAGTGTGTGCTGAGTGAGCGGGTTCGACCCTCATTCGTGGAGTCACTGTGTAGGGACCTTGAGCAAGTAGTTCTCGCACAGTTGCTCTGCATCGTAACTGCTGTTGCGTCATCAAGGCGTATGTGCACTTCTGAACCAAAAATTTTTGAGGAAGAGCAATATTGCATTTCAGTTGTATTGTTAGTATTTTCTTCTATTTGTTCTCTGCTGGTCACTGCAGGTGTGAGTTGTGCACTGTTAATATTATATATTTGTAACTCATAATAAACTGACATATATTAATATACTGTTATACATCACTAATCAAAATAAATGCAATTATATATAATTCTCACGTTTTCCTGGTTTGTATTTTTAGTGCGAACTGCACTTCTTGCGATCATTGGTTTCATGCCGACCCATGGTAATGGAGCAATTGGATCTCTCGACTACACAGCAGATGAGAGAAAGGCTCTTGCCAAAAAGTAGTTCTTTTCCCCTCTCATGTTGAAGTATCGTAATTGTAAACGAATTTATCTAGACATTTACCTCAGTATTTAAAGAATGTACATGTTCATGTAAAGGAACTATTGGATTTGTAAAGGTCTAGTTGCTGGGGTTTCTTCGTAAACAGGTGTTCATAAAACAATTCTTCGTAAACAGTTGTCCGTGAAATAATTCATTATAAAGCACTATTGACCGTAACACAAGTGTCTGTCACCGTATATGGTGGATATGATGAATGTTAAAAACACCTAAAATTTGTAAAACATGCATCATGAGGGTCGGTTAGGGTCAGGTTAAGCATCGCGAGGGTTGGTTAGGGTCAGGTTAAGCATCGCGAGGGTTGGTTAGGGTCAGGTTAAGCATCATGAGGGTCGGTTTGGGTCAGGTTAAGAATCATGAGGGTTGGTTAGGGTCAGGTTAAGCATCATGAGGGTTGATTAGGGTCAGGTTAAGCATCATGAAGGTCGGTTTGGGTCAGGTTAAGCATCATGAGGGTCGGTTAGGGTTAGGTTAAGCATCATGAGAGTCGGTTTGGGTCAGGTTAAGCATCATGAGGGTTGGTTAGGGTCAGGTTAAGCATCATGAGGTTCGGTTAGGGTCAGGTTAAGCATCATGAGGGTCGGTTTGGGTCAGGTTAGGCATCAAATGCGCAGTTCTTTGCACTTTATCAGAAAATCCTTGTTGATTTGCTTGACTAAATCAACGATTACTATTTATTCATTCAATATTTCTCTTAAGTAAATCATGGCGACATGAACTTGAAGCTCTTTTCTGCCAAGCATCAACATATGAAGCCTTCATCAGAAGAACCGCGGAAGTCCATTTTCGGTTTATTGATATATTCCCCCCAAACATTTTTTAATCTACAGATATATTGTATCTGTAGATTTAAATATTTGGGGGGAGATATGTCAATAAACCGAAAATGGACTTCCAGGCTTCATATGTTTTCAAGTGTTGTAAGAAGTGTGCAGTAGAGAAATGATTTCCTTACCTGCTATTCATTTCATGAATGCTGATTTTCCTTCAGGTCACTGGACTGGAAGTGTCCTCAGTGTGGTGCTGTTCATAGGCTGCTTTTGCCAGTAACTGAAGCCAGTAAGGCTTTGAACAGGGAGGCAAAGGAACTCGGATCACAGATCAATCTCCAGGTATGGCCATCAATCTTCAGGTATTCAACTAAATTGATGATATTAACAAGTCTGCAGGTATGATTTCCAGGCATGCTAGTCCTTTTCCAGGTGTGTCGATCTCCATCTCAATTTCAAGAAATTTGTTCATTTTTTAATTCCAGACAGTGTGGGCCAATACTGGTCTTCAATTTATGAGAACTAATGAACTTCCTCCTGCTTGTTGAGAAGCAATAACATTTTCATATTGTGATAAGTACTGCTAGTTCTGTGTCTGCACGTTGACTGAGCAATCTTTTGTCTCAGATACCAAGCTTCTGAGAAGTTTCTGTGGAGACTCAAATGGAAAAATGTGATGCCTTTACCTTGTGTAATCTGTATTTTTTTACAGCACTGAAATTCAGTCACTCTTGACGGAAGCCTGCGTTACCATATTGTTGCATAAGTTGATAATTATTAATAACGAACTTTGTTAAGTACTTAAAATTGTGTCTATAAAACTTGTGATTCCTCTATTTCTACTTCTTTTGACTGCAGTAGCCTGATTACTGGCTTCCCTAACCTATTTGATTTTAACTGGTGTATAACTCAGGCTACATTCGCCGTTCCCATAGTGTGTAGTCTGAGATAACTCGGGCTGCGTCGGGCATGGCTACTTCTGACCACCCAGTAGGCATTGTGCTTGTGTAAACCGTGGGAAACTGGCAGAAGCCCATAGCTGTTGTGTTAAATGAGTCACTGTTCCTGCTTAATTACTTTGGGCATAGTTATGTTATTTCTGCCAGCTGCAAACGGCTGGTGGACCTGGGAGTATGGTTTACGTGACTGATACGCAGAAGCTGCTGGCATTATTCAATTTATTTATCAACTATGACATGTTTGATGTCAATGTCAAGCGAAAACACCCTGATAATTTTGTGTGGTCACCTCCGCTAATTTTTTTCACCCTGCAAAAATTTTTTTCTCTGGTCATAAATTTAAAAAAATTATTGAATAATTTTTAGATAAATGAAAGTATCATTATAGCAAAACATACAGGAAATCAATTTTTCAAAATAATTCCATGCTGGGCAAGAGTTATAAAAAATAGAATTCCATGCTGGAGGGGTTAATGGATCTTGATTTTTGACTTGAATTGACTAGTGATAAAAATGGTGATAAAAATGGCTGCAAAGGCCATTAGATTGGATCATACCAGATTAAATGAGATAAAATTATCACCAGTGACTCTGAAGCATAGGATGTGGTATTCTGTTTTATAGGGTGAAAAAGAGAAGCCGCCGACTGCTCCAGACGCTGGTTCCACAGGTGCTTCTACAGTGACTGAGGACCAGGCTTCAGGTGCTGCTGGCCCAGTGCCGTCTTCTTCCCCCGAGACAGTGTCCTCATTTCCAGCTCCTCCATTTCCCATGAACCCACAACTGATGTTTGGAGGTGCTGCTCGCTTCCCAAATGCCATGGGGTTCCCTTTCAACCCCATGATGCCAATGCCTCCATTCTTCTTTCCCCCAAATTTGATGTACAATCCAATGATGATGCAGCCACGACCTCCAAGTTCCTATCCCGCTGCTCCTTTTCCAGGATTTCCACCAGCTTTTCCACCAGGTTTTCCGATGCCGAGCTGGTTTTTGAATCCTGGTCATTTCCCACAGTTTGGTGCAGCAATGGGAGTACCAAATCAAATGGGTTCAAGTCCTCTTAGTTCAATGGTGGGTCAGTCTGGTGCAATGCCTGGCACCACGAGTACAACGCCTGACACCTTGGGTGCAGGTGCAGTGCCTGGCACCTCAGGTACAGCACCCGGCACTTTGGGTACAATGCCTGGGACCTCAGTTGCAGCGCCTGGCACCTTGGGTGCGATGCCTGGCACTTCTGGGGCAGTGCTTGGTACCTCGAGGGCAGCACCTGGCATCTCTGGAGCAGTGCCTGGCACATCGGGTGCAGCGTCTAGTACCGTGAATGCATCACCAGGCGCCTCGGTCACAGCAGCTGGTCCCTCAGCTGTGGCAGCACCTGACTCTTCCACTACTTCAGGTGCAGTGCCGAAGGCAGTCTCTTCGCCCGGTCCTTCCCAGCAGGCAACATCAGAACAGTCGACATCGCCCAGCGTCCCATCAAAAGTCCAGAATTATCCTTCTCAACCAAGCACTTCTGAAAGCAATACAGCTGCATCATCTGCCAGCGCGACTGCACAGTCTTCGCCAAACCCTACTGCCGCAGTCCACGATTTGAACGCCGGCCTACCTTCCGTTGTGCCAGACGACCCGGTTCCTTCGGCGAGCGAGCTGCGTCGGCGCAGCGCGGTGCGTGAGCAACGCTCGTCTCCTCTTGTCCAGCGGACGAACCTGCCTGCAGAGCTTCCTCGTCCCCAGAGATCACTCTCCTCCAGCATAGGTCGCTTGTTGCTCAACTTTTTTGTCGGAGTTCTCATCCTGTGTATCATCGCTCTGCTTTCGCGCCGACTCTATCTGCTCGGATAGACTAGTCTCGGCAGATGTCGTCAAGAACTTGTCACCACTGAGTTAGCGACCTCAGTACCTGTTTTCAACTTGTGGATACAATGAATGCAGCGTTTGCATATGGTTGAAACTTCCTCATCACTAAACTTGAACCAGTGATAATGATATAGCAAAGTTTTTACAATGTCCCAGATTTTCAGTCCCAACAGTTTTGCACTTCGGTTTAACTTTCACCTTTTCGTCTAATTTTGATTTTCAGACTCACTGTTTCTCACTCACAGACTCAAACTTTCTGTTATGGCTTTTTTTTTAGTTAAACTTCCTTTGTCAATTTCACTTTCGGCAGTTTTAGTTCTTGTTCGCATTTGGGTCGTCATTCGTTAACTTTTCATTTTCATTTCCTGTACTATAGGTTAATGGGTTTATGATGATATCTGTTATCTTTTTGAATATTGACAATGGCTATCTGATTTTGAAGTAATTGACTATCATCTGAAAGTATATCTTTATAATCTTGACGAATGTTATATCGCTTGCATGATATTTATCTGTTATAATCTTCATGTATAATTTGCTCGTCATAATTTGGATTTGTTTCGTAACTTGAAGTTTGAGAGGACGAGATTGATGTTAGATAACAACATTCCCAGGAAAGACTGAATTGATGTTTTTTTTCCACAAGCACTCTGTAGTGACCTTGGCTGGAAATTGAAAAACAGGAAAAGACAGGGATGGAGAAAGAAAAAGTGACAGAAAATAGACGGAACATGAGAGATGTGATGAGGGATTAGACTGCTCACAGCTTGTGCTCAGGAACACCATGAGTACATTTTCTGGAAGAGGCATTACGTGAATTGATTTATCCAAAACAAGCAGCTGAAGAAAGCAAACATGGTGGTTGTTCATACTCAAGGTCTTGTTTTCAGAATAATCAAGGCCTTGTCTTTAGATAATCAAAGCCTTTGGGGTCATCCACAAAGGACGTCCGCAACGAAGGGGAGAGTGGTAGAAGGGGCAATGATCTGTGTGGACGTCCACATGTGACCATGCCAAACTATCGCCAAAATCACGTGTAATGGTAGTTACGTCATAATCTTAGTAGTTTATAAGCACCTTTAGGTTATACTTCACATTTGAGAGAATGTTATACCCAGTGTTTTTTTTCTGTCAGAACAAGCCGGAACAGCGTTCCGGCACCTTTTTCAAATGATTAAAAATAAAAATAGTAGTTGTGCCCCACATTTTGCGTTCAGTCAAATAATTTTAAACTTTAGCTTTTGTTTTTGCCTTTTTATTTATTTATGACTGGATTGTTATATTCTAACCGTTCTTCTATTACATCGTTGGTCCTAACTTCTAACTACTTAGCCAGTAAACAAACGAACTCTTTTCTTCCTTTGTGATATTACGGACCAACGGTAAATATTTCGCCATTAATATCGTTTCCTGTTATCGGCATTGTAAATTAATAAATTTATTTTAAAATAAAGTTTAAGAAAATTAATTTATAAAATGAATTAATTTTAATAAAACAAATAGACACAAATTTTAAAATGGAACAAATCACGAGCTTCTTTTCAGCTGGCTCTCCGGCTAAGAACAAAAATCAGACCCAAACATTTTATGTAGCCTAAGTCTACGATTTCACGTGTTATGGACAATTTTTTTCTAGAAAATAGCACTGGATATACCAAGCTTACATGGAAGTAAGCATTTATTAATTATAATTATTTTATTTAGCTTTTATTCAATCTCATTCTTTGTCAATGGATAGAGTGAAAAAAGTAGATTTTGTGTGGACGTCCTTTATGGATAACCCCTTGTCTTGAGAATAATCAAGGCCTTGTCTTGAGAATAATTGCGTTGTATTCAAGTCCGTCAGCGTGTGTACTTTAATCTTATATCTGATTGCAATTGATCCATGTGTGTTAATCTGTTCGGCATTGTCTTTGGGATTTGATTGCCAGTTGACCTATGTAGTGTTCAGTTCTGAATGATTGGTTGCCGAGATAGCAATCATGTATTAAACGAGCTAAGATAGCCGTTGTTCATCTCACCAAATAAATTTGCGACTGCTGTTCGACTCGCACTCGCTTCAGCGCTTTGAACAAACAACGTATCCGCAACACCTGGTGAATATAATATTACTATGACCTCGGGCTATTGGCAGAAGCCTTGACACTTGGCAAATGCATTGTTGTTGCTAACAAACGCCACGGCGTATAGCGAATAAGCGATCATCTAGTGTGGCAGAAAAACGGGCATGTTACATCTAAGGATGGACCATTAGGACGTTTGCCAAAAAGATGTCTGGACTTTCCATCTTAACGGCATCATTTGTGGCATGACACGTCCACCATTCCCATTGCGGGCGTGAGCCCTCCAGTGGCCTATAGGTTAGTACTCCGGATGATGCTTGCTAGTTATTTATGCTAATCTGGGATGTGCTTAATATGTATACGGTATAATGCATTAAAGAGACTCGAATCCAGACTGCTGTCTGCCTGATGTTGGTGTTTAAGTATATATTATATAGGTTGTACAAAATAGCTGAAGGTCTATAGAGGGTCCTCACTGGCATGATCCCCTCCTAAAGTCCTCAGGTCTGCTTTTCGTAGTATCCTCCTCCTCCTCCTCTTCCTCCTCCTTTCAGAGGTGCCTCATACTATTATAAACCTTTAGTCGTTCAAACTAAATCGATTGTTATTTAGATCGTTTTCGTTTACCTTCGAGATCCCGTGCATTCGACTTCGCTGTATAGTAGACGTCTTTGTGGCAACTGGTTTCACGTCCCAGGCTTCCAGGTATTATACTAGATGCTGAAATCCTATAGGTCTAGTTTGTGATCTTGGATCGGAAGCGCTTCGGGAGGTTCTTTTCAAAAGTCCATCGCGCGTTGCGATTAAAAAAAGCCAAAACAATTTGCGATTACAAATTGCAATCGCGGACTTATATATGTATCTGTGGGTGCATATATATATATATATATATATATATATATATAATTTATAAAAAGGCTTATGGGGTTTACATGTTGAACCCCATGGTCAGGATCTGTACGGTAAACACCAGTCTCTACAAGGCAACGGGACACAGTCTAACCAAACAATTAGCCGCATCTTCCACCGGGGTTGACAACTTGGCTTTGAAGTTCCCTATTGTTCCTGCGCAGCTTGTTACTTCTTCGCAAGTCTTTAATGCTTCCCTTTTCCTCCGCTTCAACCGTTAAAGGCATTCACCAAAAGAATGTCTGATCTCCAGTGTTTATCGACTGCGTTCGGCAATTAATTCTCGAGACATGGGGCTCAATAATTCACAGAGCGTGATACGATGACTTCGGCAGATGTCAACACGTTTGAAGCCGCTTACAGCTCCACCGTTGGACGCCAACACGTCACTAATGGAAACGCGTATAATAAGGTCCTTGCGTCACTGCAGAGTTGAACTCTGGCAGTGCCAATCCAAAAGCCTGGATAAAGGAGCAGGGCGACGTTAGCTTGTTAGCTCACAGAGTCGTTAAACTGCTGAAATTACGGCGAGGTGGTTGGATGTCGCTAAGCGCAAGGGAGCTGCATGGCTATAGATTTGTG
The DNA here is from genome assembly GCA_959347315.1 of Bimastos eiseni. Taxonomy (NCBI): domain Eukaryota; kingdom Metazoa; phylum Annelida; class Clitellata; order Crassiclitellata; family Lumbricidae; genus Bimastos; species Bimastos eiseni. Next base: position 15,866,447 of record OY365815.1, read on the forward strand.
ATCTAGAGAACTGGCTGTTTCTGCTTGTTAAAGAATGGCGATGTCTGACTTCTTGTCGGTTTTCAGACTTGTTATTGGGCGGGTGATGTTAAGACTGTTTAGTGTGAGAGTTGGGAGGCGGAGGATTAGATGGGTCAGGGCAAAGTCAAAGTCAAAGTGAAAAGTGTTTTATTGTAACCAACAAAATAGAATACATCTCACAATATGCACAAACAGACTTAATAATGGCTACAATAAGAGCCCCAGAAGGGATGCAAATCCCGCTAAATAGGGACCCCATGTAGCAACTATATCAAACTAATAAATGGCAATTTATCTTTATTACAACTTAATTATAAAACGCAACAAGAAATCAAGTGAAAAAATAAACAAAGCTTAACTAAATGCAGTCATATGCACCATTATATACAATATATTTATTATTGTGTAGGCCTATACAGGGCTTGAAGTGGGTGAGAAGAGATGCCGACATGGTTACAAGAACTATTCCCCTCTCCTGCTGTATGGTCTGGAGATATACCGGTATGCTTGCAGTCGGCCAGGAGAGGTGCCGGTATGGCATACCGTTTCATACCGTCCCACTTCAAGCCCTGAGCGTATAGTAGTAATTAGGAATTAATTGGGATTTACTTAATTAAAGTATGAGTTCTTGAAGAGTGGGACTCCCGTGGGGTGATAGATAGAGGAGCTTGAGGCGGATGATGATGGATGATCAGCGAACGATAGCGATAGAAGCATATTCCAGGTCGAGCTATATAATAGCGTCTATGTATACCCTGCTGGAATAACTCTGCCACTGTTTGGTCTTTGACAGTGCCAGTCATAAGCCTGGACAAAGGAGGAGGGCGACACCAACTCATCTTTGATATGGAACGGTGTCGTTAAAAAAATCTATATAGCGTCTATATATACGCTGCTGGAATAGCCTCCCGCCTGAGGTGCGTTCTGCGGCACCGATAGAGATCTTCAGGGCACGACTGAAATCTCACCTGTTTATGAAGACTGTTTTTATCAGTTATCCCTGGTTAACTGATGGAGTTGTTGTTATTCTTGTTAGTTTGCTGATTGCCCGTCGTTGTAAAGCGCCATTGTAGCGGCATGGCTGCGTTACGGTGCTCTAGAAATTGTCCGTTTAATAATGATGACCTAAGTCTGCGACTGTGTTTTCAGTTGAATCGACCATCTACCGCAAGTCATTTAGATTCCATGAGTTTACGACAGATGTTTGATAATTGCTGTTCTTCGCAGTTTCCTGTTTAATATTCTATATTTCTGTCTTGCTTTTTCCGTGCTTTGGTGTTTTCATTTACTCTTTTAATACCTCCATCAATTTTCATTTACAGTTTAATTAATGTCATCAATTAATCACCAATGCATATCGCCCTTGCAATTGCTTGTTACATGTTAACATTTCTAACAGGCGATTGCTATCATTCGCTCCTTCGTCAACATAGATATCTAGCTATAGGCCCAGACCTACACCGCTGAAGTAGTTATAGACCTACATATTCGAATTAATTACTAACTAGTGATTGGAAACTGTCCCCTTTTCCTCTTTAGAGCTTGCACCCTGAGCAAAACTGGAAAAACTAAGTTGTAGCTAAGAACACGTTATAACGATGGACCGCTTTTATAACACTCCTGTCGTTAAAGTGTAAGCCAAGATAATAATGTCAAGTGATTAGCCGATCAAAAACAAGCCAAGACAAGAGCAAGCAAACACAAGAGTAGGCCCTATCGGTGCCTTGCGTTCAAAATGAAAAGTCGATCAGATTCGTCAAAAAACACGTGTATCCACCTGCTCATTGCAAAGAATAGATTCCTGGTCGAAGAATAGACCGACAAGGCCTGCATGCCGAAAATCGTATGACCAGAGTCTCCGCGCCGCGGAAAGAATGGAACAAGAGACGCCTCCATATTTTGCCACTTTGTTGATTTCTGATTTCATATTGTTGACTCGAATGATCGCGGTCGTATTGACACGAAGAACACCGAACGCCAATCGTAGGTCAATAGACCCAACGCTCTCAGGGACCGTCTCGTGGGTCCGAGCAGCACACCCACCCTCCGTTTGTTGTCACGCAGGACACGGCTGCCCAACTTGACGAACGGATAATCTCTTTGACGGTGCCCGACAATACGTTTGGGAAGACTTGGCAGTAAGGCCTTTGTCGAAGGGTACACAGTCGGACAAAAGCATCCCTAGCGGGCTACCCACAGCGAAAGACCTTGGGGTGTCAATGGCACTTCAGGGCGGCGGTCGTAGCGTGTGTGCCAACTTGGCTAATGGTCGTTCCCGGTGTGAGGTATTACCTATCGTATATATATATAATATATATATATATATATACAGCCATGTGTAATAGTGAAGACGCGAATGCGGCGTGAAAAGACCTGAACCGTCTTGTTCAAACAGGCGAACGTTGAATCGAACACAGCAGCGTTCGACCCATAATGGGTGTATCATTTGAATCGGAAGAAGGTCGCACGATCTTATCACGAGGAGGAGGATGACGATGACGACTACAGTGGACAATTGGCTTAATTTAAGCCCAGCACCGAACGACGATGCAGTGATTGCCTCAAACGATCGACAAAGAATCATCGAACAACGACAACGTGTGAATCAGAACACCAGTTGATTTCTACCCTCCCCTTCGTCCATCTCCTCCCCTAAATGTGAGTGAGTGAGTGAGCGAGCGAGTCAGTCAGTCAGTCAGTCAGTCAGTTAGCCAGTCAGTCAGTCAGTCAGTCAGTCAGTCAGTCAGTCAGCCCGTCCGTCTGTCAGTCTGTCTGTCTATCCGAATTTCTGCCTGTCTCTATGCCGGTTTTTTCATGTAAATAAAAAAGTAGGATGGTTGGTTCATCATCATCAGCATCACCATCATCAGCATCATCATCAGCAGTAGCAGCAGCACCAGCACCACCACCACCACTACCACCACCACCACCACCACCATCATCATCATCATTCGTTGGACTCGTAGCGCTTTGGGTATCCAATGCAACTTCAACACATCTTCTCCAAGTATTCCGGTCTTGCACCTTCCTTGTCCACAAATAAATTGATGGTTAGTTATATTGTGCAAAATGAGACTAATTAATTAATCCGATCTTGTCCTAATGTATGCACTCCCAAAGATGCACCATGATCTAATCCAGTCTCTTACATTCTGGTCTATTTAAAACATGAACTACTATCTTAATGTCAATGTTTATTTTTAGTTTCCTTGACTTTTAATTGCAAAAAGTTAGCAGCCTTGATGACTGTGTTACTTATGCCTGTGCTACCTCGTAGGCCTCTCTAGATATTAAATACATTACACTCGCTGATTCGATGCGAATTCGAACCCCTTTGACCCCGATTCGATTTGAAATGAGATTCGACTGAAAAAGTTGTGACTCGCAGCCTCGCAGGTCTCCATGGAGTCTGTGCTAGAATCTATTGGTCAAATTTACTCGATTATATGGGTTAATAGGGCCTATTGTCATCTGAGCTCATTCACTGCTCATTTCTATTAATATCGATTCCAGTCTAATCGATTCTATTCCAGTCAAATCTTATCAATAATAACGAGTAGCCTAAATCTAATCCCACGTGGCCTCTTTGCATAGAAAACTGAATTTTCTCCTCCGCTGGTTCCAATTACCCCATGGCATGAATTTTGCTATTACAATGAAGTTGCTGTTGAGTCTGTTGACCTTGCCTCCTGCCCTCGATTACAACACGCACCCTACCGACGTGCACTCAACTATTATACTCTGCCGAGCTATACACGCACAGACAACTGACTGGGCATCGAACCCATAGCGTTCAGAACATCCGATCTGCTTAAATCCGCACGGACATTCCATGGAAATGAGAGGTTATCTGCCGTCGGAATCTTTCATGTGAGACGAATCAGTAATGCGTGACGGACCGTCTAACAGACAGACCGACAGATTCAAACGACTCATCTTCTGCTGTAGCCCAGCATCTGCTTTCTAAATTACTGTTCCGACCGTCTTACACACGCGATTACGACGAAGGCCAATCTGACCCCCTCTGCTGGCAGAACGGACCGTGGTGAGTTACGAACAGAGGGCGTCCCTGCCTGTAATAACACCCCCACAAACCGCCCGAACCTACGCAGAACCCGTCGATCGTATTAATGGGACGAGCCTAGCAATTTATTGTTCTCTGTCCTAAAGAGAATGCTCTGACGCATCCCGTCAACGCCCAATGTTCTCAAACAGCAGATTTTAGAGTCTTATAAGTATTAATGTCTTCGGAAGAGTATAGACATTACAGTCTGTAGAGTATCAATTCAAACAGCAGATCATGTCAATGCAGGAAATTAGGGCGTAATGCTTTCAAAAACAGCAGAGCAGAAAGATCAACCAAGATAAGCAGATAGTAAGCGCTATCTTCATTTATCGATTAAATTATTGTTTTCAGTTGATTATAATGAAATTGATTTGGGTGCAAATGATTTAACTCGTTTCTTTTCGATCATAGGCCTACGTTATAGGCTAACCTACATCCAAGGCCTTTCCCGTGCATAATATAGCCCGAGCCATGTCATGCTTCGGTTTCGATAGACTCTCGCAAGCAAGCAGTTAGGATTCTGTCAAAAGGCATTCTTTCCAATCGACCGTATGCAATCGGAATTTTCTTTTGAAAGCATAATCGTGAGAACAGTTCTACTGATATCATGTCTTACTGCTTAGTAAGGGATCCTATCCAGTACACGTAGTTCGTGTCCATAGCAACAATGGGCCCAATTCGTTGCAACTCTGGGGTAGGCCCATATATTATATGATAACCCCATTAAAAAACAACGATTGCTTCGAGACAAATTACCATAGGTTACATGATATCGTCTCGTGAATGATGACAATTAGACTTACAAGGGAAGGAGTCCGTGCGAGTTTAAGTTTTTATAGGCCAGCGCCGCGGGATCCAGGGTGGGGAGTTATGGGGAATTTATTGTCTCTCTAAATTACAGGTGTCCCGCGCCAGAAAAAAGCTGGCGCTATCGACGTCTGGTTTGAGTAATTACCGTTTCGGTCAAGATGGCGGCGCGTAGACCAACACCTGCGCCAAACATTTCCGACCTATCGTGGCCATAAGGACAGTAGCAAAACGGACATACATTGGAGATAGGGGAGTGGAATGAAGGGTGAGCTGGCCGTGGGTCGATGATTGCGACTAATTCAGGTTCACGACCGGATCGCTTCAAATGGCAGGTTCGACATAACGAGTTGGTGAAATATGGTCGCAACTAAGACCGTGTGACACACGAAAGTGACCGGTCGTTGGATAATGATACGGTTCGCACAATATTTGAGATGCGTTCGGACACATGAAGTGTCACGCTGCTGCTGTCTCAGTCTTTTCAACGGTCAGCGTTTTGTTTGGGGATAAAACGTACCATGAATGGCTGGTACTCCAAGGATAGTCGTAATTAAAGTCTGGAGACCTTTCGACCTCTCCGAGAGTTGGTTGATTGATCTTGAAGGAAAGAGACGACGTTTAAGGTTCGAATGGACGCTGCCAGCTGTTAAGCTTATATTGATGGTCTATATAGATTAAAACGGCATACAAAGTTGACCATTGACAAATAGGCCTCCAATTACTGTGGTCTATTATACGTAGGTCTACGTTTTCTCTGTTTAATTCTTTAATCGATTCATAAATCGGATTTGATTCTGATTGTGCGTCCTACATCATCGGTTAAAAACGTTACCAACGAGCGTGTACTAAAAGTGACAGGGAAGCCAATGCAGCTCGTTGTTAAAATCTTAGCCTAAGCCACCAAGGTTATAAATTCGTACTTTTTAGGATTTAACAGCTTTTGAGAAAGTAGTAATGGCTGATGGCCCGTGATGGCATGTACTGATGGGGATCGCCCGTAACGGTTATTTACAATAAGTTTTAAAATCGAGCAAAAGCTTTAAGCTTCCAGCGCTTAGAGGCCACTAAAGCTATTGGTCTAAATATTTCAATACACATGACAAATAGGGCTATTTAATGTGGCGGCGAAAGATTTACTCGCGGACAAAGAAGCAACAGAAGTCGAGGGGAAGTCTTTTAGATTGATTACTAGGGCTGGACCGAATATTCGTTTCGGAGCCGAATGGTGGGTGAAATAACTTCGGTATTCGGCTGAATAGTAGCGGTCGAACCGAATGCGAATAGTTGTCACGTGACGTCTGTTTCTGCACAAGCGGTGACTGCTATATCGAGTGCGCTGAAGTAACTCTTTACTGCCTGGATCACGGTATCGCAGTGTAGTCCGTATCATTTATGCGTTTAGTTAACTTAGTTCCATTCCTAGTTTACATAGACTGGCAGAAGAAGACAAAAATTATATGTAGTTAACAGTTTACTTTTAGTTTATGTATCAAATTTACTGAACTGAAACTTTTGCTTACATTTGAATTTTTTTATATTTGTCAGTAGACCCTCTTTGTGCACTATTCGTAATCGTATTTGGCCGAATAGTTGGTGCAATTATTCGTAAACGGCCGAATAGTGAAAATCACCTATTCGGTACAGTATATACTGATTACATTCCTATGAGCTATTTCAAAAAACATAGCACATGTGGTTAATTAGCAGCATGTAGGCTACTTATAGCCTAACAGCTCTTATAATTTATAAATGATTGATCTAAATGGGGCGACCCTAGTATAGCGGAACCGTATATGCTTCTTTTGGTGTTCCGTTTGATGCCAATATAAGACTACGTTCAGTCATAACTATAGATATAATATTTTGTGCATGAGTTGATATGGCGATCAATGCAATATGACTGACTGACTGACTGACTGACTGACTGACTGACTGACTGACTGACTGACTGACTGACTGACTGACTGACTGACTGACTGACTGACTGACTGACTGACTGACTGACTGACTGACTGATTGATTGGTTTTCTCTCTTATTGTGTTTTAAATTCATTTATTACGGAAACGTTCAATGAACAGTCATTGCAAGTATCACATAATCCTAGCTACTAGTAGAAGCTTTAGAGTATACATATAACGATATTTCATTTGTCTGTCATAACAACGCAGTCGTCAAATGTAAATTTCTGAAGCGGTATAGGCTACTTTGATATCCGCCATCAGCCGACGTACATCCTGATTTGCAGGGCAGCTCTACCGCCTTCCCAGATTCACGTATACCTCTGTGCCTCTAAAATATAGGTTCTACATACAATGACTCTGCAATGTCTGCAGACACATGCACCGTTGAATTCAATGCGATGTATCCCAACTTCCGGACTCTATGAACAATTTAATATGATATGTATATATATGTAGTCTATATATATGATATTTATGATATTTTGAAATAATATTATAAAGTAGGCATACCTATTAGATTTTGCACCTATATTACATGGTTAGCTTATATGTATAGCCTATATAATAGTCACGAAGTCTAATATTATACGCAATCGGATTAGTTAGGTGGTATATGACTAAGAACAACAAGTAGGCCTATATAGCCTACTGCATGGTATAAACGATATAAAAAGGTAAATATGGAAGACCTATAAATCTTACCATTTAGGTCAACAGTTAAAACAGATGACTAACAAAAATGTCAAAGGGTTTCGAATCATGGCGTCAGTTTTGAATCGAATCCATTTGTAACGTTCGATTCGTTTTCGAATATAACAGTGAAACTCTCAGGTCTCTATAGCGTATACACGGAACTTTGCTCAATTGTAGGGTAACCGTACACGTATGCTCCGGACTGTTTCCTTGTATATACCTGAACGCCGTTTACTTACTAACTAAATGATTGCTCTTTAATTACTTTGACATGATTGCATAGTCACCACATAGGCCTATAGTGAAGTAAAAAGGCGCTGTGGTAAGTGCATAGAAACATGCATGCACTACTTAGGCCTGTGTCATCGAATATAGCCGTTGCTTATAGCGTATGTTATTTTACCATATACCTCATGATGTGAATGTGTACCACGTTATATCCCACTTTGCCAAATCATACATATTGAATTCCAATTTATAATTGACTTTTCCCCGTCTACCAACTTCGCCACTGACATGATCGCCGTAGCAGATCAAAGGACAAGTTCACAGGCACCATAGAAAGTTGGAAGACATCCGTTAAAAAATCAGGTAGACGCCCCGTGGGAGCGCATCTTCAACGGCGCGTGTCCAGGTGGGCTGTACTACACAGTCACCCGTCAACCACAGATAACGACGGCACCTGAGACCAGTCAAGCGTGTCCAGACCTCGTCCCACCCCACTTCTCATTGGTCGCTGGCACCCCGTCAAACACGCGTGACGGACTTGTCAGCGAAGTCAAACCTCAGCCAAAGAACCAGTAGAAACAGCGACTGACTTAACATGATTTGACACCGTTCGAGGTTAAAGAAGCGACGAACGCCTTGGGGGACACCCGTGCACGGATCCGACTTCATCAGGGTGTCGATGACGAACTAATTGACAGCTTAAATCTTAGAAATCAGCCGACGAAGATATTCCTCACAAAAATCTCAACATAGCGGGATTTAAACTTCAGAAACTTCTGCGATAAGAGCGAAGACGTAGATGAACGTCAGAAGAATGGACAAATCAGAATCAGTTCCGACTTCAAGTATGTATCGACGTCTTTGTGATTGCTCAGACGAAGTCAGTTACCTCGACTTATTACGTATTTATTATAGGCCTACCTAACCTAAGATTTCAACAACTACACAGGTGACCTTGTCAAACTTATACCTACACCATCCACTTTTGCCGTCTGCGTGTCTGCATGCTTGACCCTCTGGATTTTAACCCTCTGCCTATCGATTCTGTTTTGGTTAAGCGTCTGGGAATAAGCTGGTTCCCACGACTTCGCTTTTGTGGGCGCTGTATAAATGTTGAGATTACGATTACTTTTTATTGGCATTGGCCTATGTATTTCTCTTTGCAGTGTAGTTTTTTCCCAACCTTAACGGCTTGATTGCTGCAGCTCTCCATTTCATTCTACTATTTCTTCTGCTCTCTGATAAGCTCTTCCCTTATAACCATCTTCTTCTCTGCTGTGTGATGCAGTGCTTGTAGTTCTATTGCTCTCCGCTTTAGTTTATTCCATTCTAACAATGCGGAACTCTCACATAAGTTCTAACTGTATACTCTTATGGCTATAAGAGCCATACAGCCATTATGTGTTAATGCCATTTCAAGTCAAATATTTATTCTGATATAATATTATACGTGGTCCTGCTTCCTGACTGTTTTAATGTTCTATTGTGTCAATCCAATTAATTTTATTAGTGCCGTTCTGAGCCGAAATCGAATTGATAGACCTATAACTCTTTACTGCCAATTTTAATGCGTTTGATATAATAATTAGAGGGGTAAGGGATATATGTAGGCCTATACGCCGATGAAAGAGAGCCAAATAATCGACAATTAAGCCCTGCGAACTTATCGACTCTTTGTTAACTATAACGTATTAATAACGCATAGTTCTGTCTAAGCTCCGCAGCGCAATAATGTCTCTCACACGAGCAAGACACAAGAACTGGCAGTCTTTATAAACTTATAAATTCTATGCCTCAGCCCGTGTATATATAGTCGGGTCACCCTAATGCGACTAGTAATTAGGGCAGCTGATATGAAGTTGACACATGGAAAAAACAATTCTTAACTAGTTAACTACGTGCATAATGACAATAAGTTTATATATCTATAAGCGTAGGCTATACGTCACATGGATTGATCAAATAGTCAAATATTCGCTCATTCTCATTTTAAAGGTACCGAGATTTTTCAAGGAACATATCTCCTCTGGTATACGTTGTTCCAAACCTTTGGACCGAAGTTTCTAGTTGAAAACATTGGTGTATTAGTTCTGGAAAACACAGGTGTGTAATTGGCGCAGGCTCGTAGAGTGTGGGTTTATAACAGAAAGGGAGGGAAAGTAGTTATTGAACACAATGGGGAGTTGACTGTGAGTATATTTATACATGTTAAGTTTGGTTAAGTGGTCATTTGCTCAATAGTCAAAATACCAAGTTCTTTGTAGATGGGTTGAGATGAAGCAAGGAAGTGGCTACCATTGATCATGCGGAGAGTTCTCTTCCAACAAATATTAGGGGGTCTTGATCTTGAGGGACAGTTTGAAGCCTAGATGATGTCACAGTACGCTAAGTAAGGGTGGATCATCGTGTAGTATTATTCGGCCTAAGTTATTAGCCTAATAAGCCTAATATTATTAGGCTTATTCGTGTACTGGGTGGAATTAGGTGCATGACTCTAGCCATTATTAGTATACTTTAATGCAATTTTAGTTGAAATGTGTCGTACATGATCATTCCATGTAAAAGAAAGAAAATATATGTCATCGTAAAATGCATGCCTTTTTTTTATTTCACTGCGCTACAATTGATATTATATTATACCGAAAGCACTTGCACACTTCATGCCATCCTACCCCGTGTCCATCGCTGAGATGGCCGATAAGGCTGACGGCTGTCTACTGCGCCTATATATGTATACTGCGGGCGCGGTGATGGCGACAGAGACTTACGTTCTATAGTATACGGCAAATGTTCCCTACCGTTCCACGAAAAAAGCTACAACTTACGCCCAAGATCGCACCCATTTAGCCTCCCCACAAAAGGCGATAGGCGCATCACTCCCAGAATTTTGTATAACTTTAAAACTACTGACAAAGTTGCAACGAAAAGATAACAGTCTATAGTAGAATTGAACTAAAATCGGACCCAATGCCAAAGGCAACCTAGTCTCGCATCATATAACTTACTGCGGTGTGTCAGTTTGTCAAATAAACGAAGATACATAAATCTGCAGCAATTTCATTTTTCCATTGTATCGATAGTCATTCCTTTAATTTTATTATTTGGAAGCAAAAAGCAATTTCAGAAATTATTATTTAATTATTATCAAGTCTAGATTTGCTTTCTTAAAGGCGAAGTTTTCTGGGCGGTCAGTTGTGCGATGAGCTGCTTGTCAATCAAACCTCAACTCACTGAGTGGGGCTACAGTCAAGAAGTGCCATATTCAAGTCCACCGCCGGTCAATTCCTTTCAATTGAAATCCCTGCATGCCTCAGAATGAGGCTGGCATTGTCTGTCTGTATGTCTGTATGTTTGTACATATACCTATCCTATAGGCCTAAACACACGCGCACAGCGACGGTACAGGTGTAATGGGATGAGGTCCCAATGCGGGCTTGATTAGAGGCGAATTGAGGAGGTGCGTTGAATGATGTCTAGACCCGCACAGGAAGGACTAAGTACTTAGTAACCTAAATATACCTTAGCCTATAGCTGTATGGGAACAACTCAAGAAAAGTCCACATCCCTCGTTTTATCTCAACCTTGATTCTTCATTCACCGACACCTGCACAGCTAATTCTCATGTCCTCGACTTAGGCATGACCTTTTACCAAAACCTTAGCTTCTCCGTACGTTTTATATGATTCGTTCAGTGTTCTTTTCATCGGCACATAGGATTCACAAGGGTTTGACTTCAGGCTGATTTAATAGTTACGTAATAACGACAGATATGCGTGTAAGTCAGAAATAGACTGAAAAGAATACTAGATGAATGTTATCAAACGCCGCATATATATATATATATAATATATGTGTATATAAGTATATAATCTGTGCTGTGCGATACATAGGGGATGAAACTATAATAATAGTATATCTGTTCCACAACGAACACAGGCACGAAATCAGGCACGAAGGCATATGAGTGGCAAATCAAGTACAGGTGTGTAGATGCATATAATTATAAGGACTATGAAGCCGATCAATTGTTTCAATTGTTATTTCCAGTCATTTCCCTCAGCTGTCTACTTGACCCATTTGAGCCTATTCAAATAGACTGACCACAACAGTCCATTTGATTAAGATTGTACCCCAGGAGAATGAGATGCTTTGGAGAGATCTGATTGGTAGCTAGCAGGCGGCAGGTATTCATTAGACCACGCCTCTCAAACCTTGAGCTTTAAGGTCTGATTTAACGCTATATAAGACCAATTGTATTATTAATGTTTCTGTGCTTTAATTATTGATGTTGGCCTTTCAAAGGTTCACCCAGCTCCTCTTCGCTGTGTTCTAAACGCTGCAGCTATAGAAATATACTGATACTATAGCCTGATTTCAGCAGAATTCCCAACTAGTCAGATCTGTCACTATAGAAGTTCTCCAATGCATCATCACATCACTCCATATAGCCTCAAATCACACCATTGGCTAAGACGCCTAGAGAAAGCATCCACTTCAAAGTCATATCACGAAGTATACAACTCCTTAGTACTCCATGCAGTCCAAATATCTTCGCGAACTTTTCACAATCCAGCCTCCCTCTCTACCAAATCATTCTCCATTTTTTCGGTCAATACAACATCACTGCATATAATCATCCAACATCATCTGTCTCAAGCTCCTCTATAGAAACCTCCAAAGCTTTCAACTCAATGCATGAGTCTCACTTTTTCGAATACTCTTACCCAGATTCACCTGATCGTCCACCTTCCAATTCTTATCCTCTGACCCTCTGGGAACCGGATTCTGACCTCCCTTGGACAACCATTCTGATTCGACGCAGATCTCAAGAATAAGCTGGCGCCCTGCGCTTGGATTTCGAGTGGCTCTTTAGAAATTTGGAGATTACGATTTTTGCAGGACAAGTATCGTTTCTGTTAACTGTACGTGAGCTGACTATATCAGTGGTTCTCAACCTTTTCGGCATGGGGACCCACCTATAGCGGTATCTAGATCCTAACGAAGCCCACCACACCGTCAGAAGTAAGTCGATGCGTGGGATCACTGGGGTGATGTTGGTCAGACACAATCATAAGTCATTTTTCACACAGAGCCAGTTCCTGTATTTAGTATTGATTGTAGCAGTCATAGATGAAAAGCCGGTTGCATAGAGTTACGTAGTTGAAAATGGCACCATCACTGACATGGCCACAAAAGAAAGTTCTGGATTTTACAACGTGATTGCATGAAGCCAAAAATCCGAGAGACACTCCTCCTTGAATGTTTGTTCTGAGTGTTCTTTCACAATTCGCAAAACAGCTCAATCAGTTGAGATTCATTTTCACAGAAAGTGAACATTTTGTGCTATCTGCTTTAGATAGGTCTCACACCCAGTCATGATTTTCTGTCAGTTCAGATCTGAAATAATGAATGGCTGACCCAAGAGACCACGAAAATCGACTGTTTATAGCGCCACGATTTCAGGAAAATATGGTGCATTACGCTCACATGACAATATTTTCCAATGAAAAAAGCGATCTCCAATGAAAGTTGGCGACCCACTTGAATATTCTTTGCGACCCACTTGCGGGTCGCGACCCACAGGTTGAGAATCACTGGACTATATATATTCACTGTATACATACACAACGATAACCATAAATGCGCAGTTGTTGTTCCTGCAATACAACAACATATATATATATATATTATATGTATTATATATATATATATTTTTGAAAGTTAATTCTGAAAGCATATGCTTCTCGCTATGGCTCCTTCCTTCCTTCCATCCCATTCATTCATTCATTCATTCATTCTTTCATTCATTCATTCACTCATTCATTCATTCATTCATTTATTCGTCTGTTCACTAATTCGATCGCTCATTACTTCGTTCTTCCTATATTCTTGTAGTGTCTGTCACTCTCAAACTCGTCTTTCATTCTATCATGCATATATATATATATTATATATATATATATAATATATACCTATACTTTTATTTCTCTCCCTTTTCCGACTCTCTTTCCTTCTCTCCCTTACTGTCGGTCTCTCATTCTGCCTATAACTGCTTCTCTGTCAGTCGGTTATCAGTGTCTGTCGCTCTCTTCTTCCCTCTTCCTCTCTCTCTCTTTCTCGTTCCATTTCTCCACAATCTCATGCTCCTATCTCACGTTCTCCGACTTTTTGTCGTTCGCTTTGTCGCCTCTTTCTTAGAAGTGGTTTGATGTTAAAAGCCCTCTTCGTCGTCATCGTCCTCCTCCTCCATTTCGATCCTTTTGACACTTACCGTGGGAACTTCTTGACTCCGTTGCGGTTCAGCGACTGTTCATGTTTTGTCCAAGTTAACTAAATCATCGTCGCCTTTACTACTCTCGCTCGGCTCGGTTCCATCAGACAAGCGTCAGAAAACAGACAAACAAACAAACAGGTATACAGACAAACAGGCAGACTGACAAACACACAGGGAGGCATGACAGATCGGCAGGTACGCAAGCAGACAGACAGGTGAACAGACAAGCAAACACATAAATTGACAGTTAGACAGACAGACAGACAAACAGACAATCAAACAGACAGATGAGCAGAGACACAGATACAAAGACAAGAGATTGCCAAGTAATGATACTTGGCCATATATGTCTCAATTTCTGTCGGAAGCTCTCACACTAAGATGATAAAGACGACGACAACGACGACGACGACGACGACAACGATGACTATGGTGGAAGTGACGACGAAGAACGACAACGAAAATGATAACGAAGAGGAAGAATAATGTCGGTGTTTTACATAGGATGATGATCCAGTAAATGATAAATTATGATGATGATGATTATGATGACGATAATAAAGGTGGTAACAAAAACATGGACTTTGTTGATAAGCAAAAATACAATGATGATAACAATATTGTTGATACTTATGTAGTAGCATTGGTTGTGGTGTATAGTCGTGGTAGTGGCAGCAGCAATATAGTAACAGTATTAGTAGTTGTTGTGCAGTTACAACATAACTGTCTATACAAGTAGTTACAGTACTATGACAAAGATGACGACGAGGTGATGCTATGATACAGAGGACTTTCTGCTGATGGCATCTGGACATAAAAAGGCGGCGCTGAGGCTCTTTATAAGGCTTCAATCTGTCAGAGAAATCAATTGAATCGAAGAATCAAACAGGTAACCAGATGCACGTTGTCAGTTCTCACCTTCCTTAAACACACTTCCCGAACTCAGAACTGAGAAGGAACTGCGGAAAATGCATGCATTATTTAGGTCTGTAGGAAATGGATCACATAACGAAGAAGACGTGCAGTCCCCCTTCAGATAGTCTGCGTGAGAAGGCAGTCCTGAGTATGAATGGTAAGCGACTACATTTTCTTGGCTTCGGCTTATGAGGGTGGTTGACCATTGGCCAGTCTTAATCTTCTCTCACGCCGTCTCATCTTCCGACCGCATACACACGCTAGTTAATCTTCGTAAACATGCACCTCTACACACACACACGCACACACACACACACATGTATATATATTTATATATATGTACATGTATATAATATACTAATATACATATATGCACCGACAGCACACATATTGCTATACATGTATACATGACCGTCATAATTATATATAGAAAGACATGAATATTATATAATAGCTTATAGGCCAACGTGTTTACGACTGTGTGAGCCGAAGTTGCTTCCAACGTGAAATGATGTCATGTAACTCTTAATTTTGGCTAGACCCAACGGTTATAGGCCTAGTTACTGCATCGCGTGCAACTTCGTTCAACGTCATAAACAGTCTTCCTCTTGTATATTCGCTTGTAAACATTCAACATGTAAATACGCGTAGCCTATATGGGCCCTATATACATATGTACGCTGAAGCACAGGCGTGCGCATTGGTTGACCTCACACTGTATTCGGACGTCGTTGGACTCTAGCTAATAATTCAATGGCTTTTGGTTTTTAAGTCAGATCGGCGCGACTTCAGAAAGCCAGAAAACGCCCGACGCAGCCATATTCATGTCTCAATTAATTTCAACGCCAACTGGTCGGTCTATTCGGCCATTGACATGCAACGGAGGGAGGAAAGATGACTGAATGTTACTATGTTCAGAGGGCAACTTTTATTCCGAGGGAGGAGCGGCTTTAAAGGGAACGCCGCCGACAATGACATCTCGTGAGGTGGTGTATAGTTTATAAGGCAGATTTGGACATCTGTGCAGACGGACGGACGGACAGAGAATACAGGCAGGCAAACAGACAGACAGACAGACAGACAAATAGGCATGTGACATCCGAATGACGTCTGTCTGTCGCCCACTTATGTGTCTGTCAGTGTGTCCGTCCTACCGTCTGCTCGTCTATGTCTGTCTATTTGTCTGTCTGTGTACGTCCGTCTTGCTGCCTGTTCCTTTATCTGTCCGTCTATCCGCTTGTCTGTCTGTTCATCCGTTCGTATGTCCGTCTACCCCTTCGTTTGCGAATGCCTCCACAGAGTTCATGTATCGCTGATCTATTCGTCGGTTGACGTGAGAAAGTTGGCTTCGAACGTCAACGGAACAGAGCTAATGAGAAGGTTCGAAGACCGACGACGCGCAACAGAACAGAACAATCCATCCGTCTCCATACAACGCCACCGCAGCAGACGACGACGACAGCACAATAAGCATATCATGATAAGCCACAATTACAATACATATATATATATATATATATATATATTTATATATATATATATATATATTCATACGCACGTACATGTATATATATATGGACATATACAAAAATATATACATATAATATGCGCGACGATCAATTAAGTTATATGTGCTTATTTACACACATATATAATATCATTATGCCGATATGTCATACATTCCTGAGGCATATATATTTAGGCGAATATATATATAAATTATTTTTTTTGCTATTCTATACGGTTTATCTGAATCGTGTTTACCAGTACATATGATGCAAATAAACAGCATAGCATGTGCACAATGTTCATATATATATACATATATATATGTCTGAATGCGTTGTGATACGTTGTGTAACTATATAATCTGATGTCTTGATTTGGCGAAGTGAAAACCCTCGGAATTCTATAAATAGCTGTAGTATTCTCTTGTATTCATAATCGTCGTCGTGAGAAAGTCAGTGAAGTAGTTTAGACGATCACGTATACAGAGGCTACAAAGCTATAGGTATACATACACGGTGAACGGATAAAAAGCGAACTTCTGGAAATACTGTCATGATTTGTCCAAATAGGCCTTTGTATGCATTTTTATCAAATATGAAAAAACTTCAGTTTAATGATTATGAAGCGCATATTGATAATTTATTAGTTACTATGTCTGTTCTAAATGTCCTCATTCAGCTTCAACACACGCGCCAAGACGCGCTCGCCTACTGAGTGAGTAATTGCTGCATCGAACACAATTCGCTAAAATTTGTCCCATGTTGATGATACGTTGATGCGGTTCTCCGACGTCGCCTATCTTTGCTTTGCAAACTTTTTCTTGCATCACTACCCAGATTTTAAGGATAAACATGTAATAGAAAAGTTTTGTACATGGATGAATTTGATAAAGTTGTGATCGATTGAACTTAAGTTTTGCCATATTTGATAAAAATGTATAAATTGTTGGAAAAATTATCAAAGTGTTTCTAGAAATTCGTTTTTTATCAGCTCACCGTGTATATTATAGACCTATACACCGCCGACAGATGCAGGTATACAGCATACAGCAGGCAGACGAAGGATATCCAGACAAAAAAAACCACAGACACACAGGCACACACACAAACATCTACACAAAGAAACACGCAAAAACAAACACACGCACGCACAGACACGAAGTTCTATACCTCTATAAAATTGCTTATCCTTAGTTCATAGACTGTGTCTGTGTCCTACGGATTTATCCGCTATATAGATAGGTTGACTTGATTGCGTATTGGTTTCGGTGCGTCATCGGTTGATACCTTGTGCATTATGCATCGGCGCCATAGAAGTTATTAATTACAATTGTAGAGTAAGGTCTACAAATACAACGGACGCCGCGAAGTATAGGTTACGTAACTCGCGACTAGAATCCGCGAAGTCGTTATAACAATAAGACTTATACTGTAATGAGCTTTAATGTAATGTAAATGAAACGTAATCTAACAGCTTATAAGTAGTGTTTCGGCGTTTTAAAGCTTGGTTTTCATTATATGAGAAAATAAATAGAAATAATAAGAATAAATCAGTGAATAGCTATTAGTTATTATTTTTGTTGATTCATCGTTTTCGTTTATTATTAAGTTTCTTTCTCAAAGTTTGTCTCTGTATATTTCAGTCCGTGTCCGTGTCTTCGTTTGTCTCGGTCTATGTATGTGTGCATCTTTATCGTTATACGCCTGGGTTTGCCTGTCTTTGGTCTGTCTGTCTGTCTGCGTCTCAGACACGGTCTTTGTCCGTCTGTCTGTATGTCGTTGTCTGTCTTTATTCTGCGGCGGTTCCTTTCCTTCTGATGTACTCTATAATTAATCCCTTTGAGAGAGACTTTCGTCATAGTCCATTATGACCGTCTCGTACACGGGGAAAGGGAGGGGGGGGCAATGTCTGACTATATAGCGTGACATGGCCCCTCGATCCCTTCAACCCTTATAACATCACCTCTGTCGTCACGTCACCCCGAATCCCATCCTCCTCCATTTCCTCTACTTCCAACGATCCGTACTGAGCAGGCGGCTTTTCGAAATTTGAAAAACACTCCGTACCCTGTTTCGTAATACCAACCCCGCTCCCTTTGAGGGTCGTTACGTCAGGGATCGGTTTGCTCAAGGGGGTAATTTTGCGTGGAGTGTAGCCCCATCTACCTACAAACGAGAGTTCCTGTAATGTTCGTGGAATCTGGTCAGCTGGCTTAAGTCAGCGGAATGCACGTAATGTCCGGTCTTTACGCCAAGAGCTTTCTTTGTTCAAATTGTACTTCGGCTTTGGCGTTTATGCTAGATTGAATTCACCATTATATATAATGTTCACCGCAACCGTTTACCTCACTATATGTCTGTCTATAGGTTTGTCTGGCTCTCTTCGTCTATCAGTTCATCTGCCTGTCTATAGGTTAGGCTAGTCTGTTTATATAGGTCTGTACATTTGCACCCCTTATATTGCGTTGCTGTGTAATAAGTTGTGTAACTACGTCTTTTACCTTAGCGAAGAATAATGACCCTTGGTCGATTGGTGGTTTCAGCGGTCGACCTGTAACGCGGACAGTAGAACTTCGATCCTTGTCCGAGAAGCTATAGCTGAGCAGGGAACTGGAGCATTAAGTCCTTCGCGCATAATTGCTTTGCAATAGACTCCAACTGCAATTGTGTCGTCAAAGTGTGCGTGCTCTTCTGAAATGGTCGTAAGAAGGGAAATATCGAATTTCAATTGTATTGTATCTGCTTATATATGTGTTTGACAGTCTGTCTATCTGCCTACAGATACCCGTTCTATATATCTATATTTGCATTTTTATCTGGATATTCATTGCTGATTGCATATCTAAGTATATAGGTATACAAATTATAAATTCAGATTGATGTTAAACATTGACAGGGTATTGGAAACAACGGAGAGACCAGAAATATAACCAGAATCCCTCTCAGACAGAATCATCAATATAAAGGCAGTGGCTTAATGGCTTAACACAGATCACGACGAAGAACAGTTGTCACGGGATATTAGCACATTGCATTAGATCTTGACAGAACTTATGAAAACTATTGGTTCATATATACACGACTCACTAAGCACAAGGTTAAATTTAACTAAACTGAACAAATTGAAAATTATACAAATTGAAATTATACAGTCGTTTGTCATCATTTAAGGAATTGCACAGTTTTTGTTGTTTAAATGACCAATTAATAAAAGAGGGCGGCGAATTGGATGCATCAATGCTACATTAGACAGAGCACACTCCATGCATCTCTTTGTTTTAGCATGCCAATTCGCTTATTACTTGCTATGGCACTGTCCGTACACGGGGGACCTAGAAAGAGTGGCACCCATTTGAATGTGCAGCGGCGATTATGGGCTTATATATCTCACTGTTCTCCCTGCCTGATGTGTAGGATTTATTGAAGAGGCGACGCTGTGTTGTTTAATGGAACTCCATAGAGAGATGAGATGAGAGACAGAGGTGATGCATGGATGGATGAACTCTATCTCCTCATAATTATTATCTACAGCGTATAGTGACTTTATAGTCTGGTGGATCTGATAAATAGCAACTGGAAGGATACGATTTATGAAGTATATATTTACGCAAAAGAGTAGATTTCTTGAAGAGGAGCTATAATTCGTTTACACAATGTATTGGTCTCTTAGCGTGTAATAAACATTTGGCAGGTTATGTAACGAATTAATGTCAAAATCCTATTTATTCTTGAAGTTCGCAACCTGACTTTAGTATAGTAAGCCTACATACGCTCGAACTATAACACGGGTTATTAAATGCACTGGACCAACTGTGCGGAATGTCAAGAGTCTACATATTTTGCCAGTTATAACCTGCATGAACCGGTTGTTTTATTTTAGGTCGACTTCTTCCAGATATTCCATGTAAAGTCTGTTCCGATCATTCCTCTGGAAAGCACTACGGAATATATGCCTGCGATGGGTAATTCAATCTGTCAGTTACCTGTATTTTAATTTCGACCCATATACCTCCTCATTACTTTGTCGTGTGCCCACCTGGGTATTCGATGAATATGAGTACATTTATTGAAGAGAAGTAGGCAGACAAACATACACACGAACGAACGGACAGACAGACAGACACACAGACGCGGACAGAAGGACGGACGCACAGACAGACAGAGACAAACACACAAAAGTCTATATAAGAGAGAGAGAGAGACAGACAGACAGACAGACAGAGACACACAGACAGAGAGACAGAGAGAGAGGGGGAATAAACGTTTACAGCAAATGACGTAAATAACGAAACTTCTTTTTTTAAATCAGCGGATACTTTCAGTATTGCAATAAAAAATATGTTATTTTTACTTTCAGATGTGCCGGGTTTTTCAAGGTAAGTCAATTTATGTTCTATTACAATAATTTATGTGCTTCTGCCTTCGTCACCACGAGTAGAATTAGATACTGTCGAAGGCTGGGTTCGGTGGGTTGTGGCCTATATATATCTATGCATATATATATATATATATATACAGGTCTGAGATACACGCAGTCTCCCTGTGTCCTTAGGATCCCGTGCGCCCACGGCTGACTACATTGCCACGTTGCAAGATAGGCTTATTTAGCGCCTCCATTTAGGGATATCGCAGAATTTAACTTAATTAACCTAATTACGTACCTATAGCTTAAGATACTGCTTCTTCTATAGATCAAGCGCTGGCCACATATATTTACATAGCACGATAAAATAATAACGGAAATAGAGAAGAAATGGGGTGTCAACAAGTACGGTGAAGCGAGAATAAAGAAATAAGTACAAATAATGCTTCAATTTGAAATACTGCTCTGTCAGACAGACGGACAAAGACCATGTCAGAGATGCAGACGGACAGACCAGAGACAGACAAAGCCAGGCATATAACGATTACAGAGTACAGACACAGTATGAACGAACGATGACAAGTTTTTAAAGTGGCTACTATGCACAAGGTAGAAAATTAATTAAACTGAGTTCGATTTTTGACGAAACAGCGTTCCATTCGACGAGGCCGCTCCTACGAATGCAAGACACGAAGTCCAGCTTCCGGACCATGCGCAGTCGACAAAACCCATCGCAACCAGTGTCGATCCTGTCGCCTAAGAAAATGTCTACAAGTGGGAATGAATAAAGAAGGTACGTTGCTGGCATACTTAACAAAACGTTCATGTACCGAAAGTACTTCTACTCAAAAGGAGGTCAAGGTGATCAGACGGCGCTATATTATAGATCATGTAGCCTATCGCTTCTGTTCAAGTCTAAGGGAAGAGCGAAGACAGGCTGCTGATAAGAGATGCCTGCTACAGCAGACTCGTATCCGACTGAAAAACTCCAGCATAGGCTACCTGTCTCATTCCTACGTTCCCTTATCTATTCACCTTATGGTAACTTCGTGTATATAGGCTTACACTGCCTG
>OY365815.1:15888559-15969253 GCA_959347315.1 Bimastos eiseni
GGTCTACCATACGAATATATTAACATACATCAGTATAACTATCTTGAATATAAACCTATGTGTGACTCACATACAAACTTCATGCACATATACTGCACATATTAACTGTTGTGGGTGCAAAAAAGATTGGGTTTCTCAAGGGCGTGTAGTTGACCTTTGACTTCTTTGACGTACGTCAGAGTTTAGCTTAAGGATTTTGAAGCTTTCTTTACTTGTTTAAGGTTTGCACGCAAGTGAGGGAAAATGCCAGTTTAAGCTGCTTACCTGTTGAGCAGGATGATGCAGCGACTTTCACTGTTTGAAAACCCGAATATATAGGGCAATTTTAGATTTTAGATGTGAATTTAAGACTCGGGTCCCCTGCGACTATTGTATCTCCTTAGCACTAATGTTTGTTATGGTCACCACCATGGTTTTTTTATATTGTACCCATCAACAGAACACAAATGGTAATACATACAATATGTCAAACTCAAGTTAGAGAGGTACAAGAGTTAATAAAGAAGCACCTAAATGGTCTTAGGCCTATAGGTATATAGGCCTATACTCTGATTGTCAGGTTATTTCCATTTGATCAAAACGTCTTAGCTGCTATAGTTGTATTAAGCATTAAGTGTACATACTTGTATTATTCAACCGAATTGGACAGCAGACGGTCTCTCAACTAAAGTTTTAAAGCACGCATATACTATCAGAGGCACGTATTTCAATGGGGATTTATTACACGCATTAGGTCCTGCGAAGATGGACTGAAAATTTACGCGTATTAGTGCGACCGTAAACAGGTTTATATAGTTTTCAGAGAGTTCGTGAATGTATACGAATAATCGTGGACAAAAAATATTAGCCTTTCATTGTTCTACAACAAAATCGTCATCGTCGTCGTCATTATCACGATATCCATTTATAGACCGAAATGTTAAATAATAACATAAAATCTCGTTCATTTAATCGTATCCATTCAATCGCATTAATGCTGCGGTTTGAATCGAATGAAATCGACTGAATGAATAAGTTGAACTGACAAAGGCCACTTTTCGTTTATTCTGTTCCATCAATAAATTCAGAAGATAAATAACATTTAATAAACTGTATGCTATAAATAGCTCTGCTTTCTCATTGGTTGTCAGCCGTGCAGCACGAAAGAGGTCCGCGTCATTCAACAATGCGTCGCCAGATGGGCTGCCTGTCTGAAGGACAATCCGACCATGTCAGCAGCTGCAGACCCTTAACATCTTCCCACGTTCCTCCCGCCTTCCGACCGCACTTGTTGGCAACCTCAAGGACCGCGGGGTTAACTGGGTTAATCCCCGGGTTTGCCGCTGACGTCATGCACTTGAGCACAGTCAGAATTACGCTGGGACCACGTGCCTTCGTACACCAACCTGTGCCGAAGGTAAAGACTGACGAAGATTATTCACAAATATACATTGATAGATATTCCAGGTCTTAAAGGCAATCACCGTTCACCCTGTAAAACCAATCTAAATAATAGGACTACTAATCTAAATAGAAATAGAGCTTTTTTATAAACTAAAAAGATACGATATATTATAACATCGTAAAATTGAATACAATACAATGCGATACAACGAAGTAAAACGCTATGCAATGCAATGCAAAACAGCACAATATAATAAAAATTAAAAAAAGGAAAATTTAAAAATGGAAACAGCTATTCCTAAGAGAAGGGAAGAGAAGAAGGGAAATATGAAATGATAGAAAGATGGCATGAATGAAGGAAGGAGGCAAGGAGCTCAAGGAAGACACGAAGGATTTAGATATAAAGGTATGAAGTTGTGAATGGAGACGGAAAGGACCTAAGGAACGACGAAGGGAAAGACTGAGAAGGAGAAAAAGGAAGAAAGAGGGAGAAAGATGGAGAAAGAGGAAGAAAGAGGGAGAAAGATGGAGAAAGAGGAAGAAAGAGGGAGAAAGATGGAAAAAGAGGAAGAAAGAGGGAGAAAGATGGAGAAAGAGGAAGAAAGAGGGAGAAAGATGGAGAAAGAGGAAGAAAGAGGGAGAAAGAGGAGAGCAGAGAGAACAGCAAGAGAGAATAAAATGGCGAAATGAACGAAAGATAGAACGCACGAAGGAAGGAAGGAAAGACATGAAAAGAGCCAACTGTAAGAACAGGAAAAGAATGGAAAAAAGAACAACGCAAGGGAACTAAGTTAGATACAGTCGGTAAATTGTTGAGCTTATTGTCAGTGACTTGAAGACTGGATTAAATTATTATTGTTGTTCTCTCTTAGTATCCAGGCGAAATCTCGCTACCCTTCAGTGAGAGCCCAGAGATAACGCAAGAACTGGCGGCCAGGGTTCTGTTCCGGGCGATCAAGTGGGTGAAGGGTGTTCAGACCCTGGCTGGTCTTCCGATGTCTGATCAGCTACTGCTGCTCAACGAACGGTGGATTCACGTATTTGTGTTGACAGCCGCTGAAGCACAGATGACCATCCAACCGACACAGCTTCTCAGGGCAGCAGGTGAACAGCTTATTTTATAAAGGATCTCTTCGTCTATCTATCTATAGGCTAAAGCTTCTTCATGGAAGCAGAACGGGGTATCAATAACCAACTATGGTACTGGGGTACCGGCTACCCACCTTTCAGTTCATAAAGAGAGCTTGGAATTATCTTATGACTTTTATGGAACTATTTAAGGGAGTCACGATGGGATACATGAAGTCAAATGACAGAGCTCATGACGATAAACTGGAGCAAAGTTTTGGTGACAACGCACATGTTTGCGAGATTTACTTTCATTACCGTCTTTATGATCAGTTGCCAGTTTCCTCTGCTTATGTAGGCTATAATTATGTATTTTCTGCATGGCAACAAGCTATTAGACCTATTGTTAACGAATCAGTTTTTTCTACTCAACTAGTTTATTCGTAGAATGAAATTCTTAATTAGACAAGCATGTATATTTAGTGAGGGAAATCGAATCGCTCTGACTTCTGTTCCCATTTCTGCATCTTTATGTCTTGCATTCTAGTGTAGCGTCTGGTTGATATACAGTCTGCAGTCCTCGGCAGGTTTCAGATCTACTGCTATCTATCGAATAACCTGACATCCCACCTAGAGACTGAAGTGTCAACTAATCCACCTTCCATTGCGTTATGCGACTAGACCGACTGCCCCTAGTGAACTAAAAGAGAATCCTATACTTTACATTTCTAATCATCCGCTCTAAATTTTTAGCGCAGGGCACCATCTTATTCACGAGCGCTAAATAGAGATAACGCATAATGTCGGATTCCTCTACCTAGGTTTGATTCAAGGCTGTCTAATATGTAGGCCTAAAAGAGAAACCAAAAGAGGTTCAAATTGCAGCTCATCTTGCCATTATATATTATTTTACTTACATGTACCTGAGTTTGCGAACTTTGGCCTTTAGTTTTGTAATCGTAGTAGTAGTCTGGCCTTGACTTTGTCTTGAAGTCTGACCTTGTCTTAGTTTGACCTAACCATGTCGACATCTGTTCTGTAACGGACGAATCCTTGACCCTGTGTCATCATTTGCCTGTCTTTCCCCGAATCTAGACCATAAGTTTCTGGATTTTTCAGAGTTATTCAAGCCTTGACCTTCTGTTGGTCTTATCCTGGCCACAGCTACATATGGCATTGTCTTGACTTGGCAAGCCTTGGTCGTGTTTGTCTACTTCTGTATTGGCTTCATCAATTCTTGACCATTAGCCTTGTCCTAATTTGTTTATGGCTTTGCGTTAGTCTGACATTGGGCAAACCCCAGCTCGGTCTTAGACTTAACTCCTATTCACCTCGATATTATCGAAGTGTTGGCCTTAATATAACTTCAATAAGACCTTGACCTCGCTTACTCTGTTCTCTATAGTTTCTCATCATATATAACCATGACGTCATTTAATACCTTTCATAGATCCATCGGCCATTATTTTCTGTCGCTGGGGTCTCAGTCAGCAAATAAAGTCATGAATATCTAATGAGGCTTGCCAACTGGACTCCGAAGGGATTCACTCATCCGAGCGCCTACGTTGCATGCTCGGTGACCCCGGGTCAAGCACCTACGTGCAGATGTCCGGAACAGCTTTCTAGGTAAGCAGCATGGAGAGAGGAACGATGAGCGTAAGGAAGATGTGAGGAATAGAGGCAAGGAGGAGGAAGGTGGAAGAGGAGGGAAGTGAGTGACGAAGAAAAGAAATTAGGAAGTGGGAAAGGGATGGAAAAGACAGCATGTGGAAAGGAATATTGATTGGAATAAAGAAGGAAGGAGAGGGTGAGAGAGAAGGCAGGGAAAGGAATACTGATTGGAAGAAAGAAAGAAGGAGAAGGTGTGATAGAAGAAGGGATGAAGGTAGGAACTAAAGAAATGTTGCTGGAGAGAGATAAGGAAGCAAACGAATAAATCGAATATCGCATTGAAACGCAAACGAGCGAAACAACCAAGCGGTGACTTCTCCTGAGTTTATGTGTCTGAAAGGGCGCTATGTAAATCCTCTTCTGATGTCTGTATTAATAAATACAGCAAATATTCATTGTTATTGATTCTAGTAGCAGTGTATCAGAGCTAAGAACATTCCCTTAATTAGGCTGATCAGACCACACTAAGATTCAAATCGCAGATATTGGAACGAATGATCAATAGACCTATAAATTACGAATCCAGACATGAATAACCAACTAAGGATGTTCAGGCAACGCTTTGACCTAAATTGAGACAGGTAGTCAATTAAAATAATTAAAATGCGTATGTATAATGTATATATATATATATGCATACATATATGCATATCCTCACACAAACACACGCACATACACGCACACAAGTATATCATGTCTTTTAATGTACCACATCAACTACAATAGTTCGTCGTCATCGTCACCGTCGTCGTCATTTGTTATCACGAGCCTTATCTATGTAATATTATATATATATATGTGTGTGTGTTGTTATTATATATATATACATATATATATATATAAAGAGAGAGAGAGAGAAAGGAAAGGGAGAGTTAAATGAGCTGATGTCTGTATTACATTGTATGTACTATGTATATTATGTGGTGTTGGGAGGAGAGGCATCGATCGATGGTCGTTAGTGGGATCATCGTCGATGCAGACGAATTGGAGGAGGAGGAGGATTGATCCGTTCGAAGATTTTGACAGAAGAGGAAGAAGACGATGGAACGACAGAGGAACGTCGTGTTCCACCATCGCCACCACCAGTTCCCAAAGTGAATGAGTGGACTAAATGGATCGATAGATGGATCGATGGATGAATGGATAGAGAGGGATTAAGGGAAGGGAAAGAGGGAAGGATGAGATGGTGGATGGTGGGAAGGAGTGTGATTGACGGATGAATTGAGAGGAGAGTGGAGCCGCTATCGAAAGAATATCAACCAATAAGTATTGCTAGATGAAAACGGGGAGGCTAAGCTGGAAAGAAAAGGCTAGGGTGAATGAGGGTTCGGGAATACGTGGAGGGAACAAGTAGGATTAATCTGTTTGGACAATCGTGATCTCGTCCTTCGTTCAACGTAATCTCCTGACTGACCGTTCCTTTGACCAGTGTCCATTGTGTCGGTCAGTCTTTGCTGTCCGCTTGTTTCTTCTTTCAGATCCTGTTGCTCCTCCACTGACAGAATCCCAGTCCTTCCATCCGCCTCACTTTCTCCCTTCCATCCTTTGACTTCATTATTGTAGGCCTACCACTTGATTCCCGTTAAACAATGAGTTTCTACGTGTTGGCTCCATTCACTCATTCTTCCCTCCATCCTGCCATCCGTCCATCCATCAATTCTTTCTTCCTCCTCTTCAATCCATCTATCCGCCCGTATATCGATGCATCCATTCATCCATTCCTTCCTTGCTTCCTTCCATCCATCCATCCATCCATCCATCCATCCATCCATCCATCCATCCATCCATCCATCCATCCATCCATCCATCCTTCCTTCCTTCCTTCCTTCCTTCCTTCCTTCCTTCCTTCCTTCCTTCCTTCCTTCCTTCCTTCCTTCCTTCCTTCCTTCCTTCCTTCCTTCCTTCCTTCCTTCCTTCCTTCCTTCCTTCCTTCCTTCCTTCCTTCCTTCCTTCCTTCCTTCCTTCCTTCCTTCCTTCCTTCCTTCCTTCCTTCCTTCCTTCCTTCCTTCCTTCCTTCCTTCCTTCCTTCCTTCCTTCCTTCCTTCCTTCCTTCCTTCCTTCCTTCCTTCCTTCCTTCCTTCCTTCCTTCCTTCCTTCCTTCCTTCCTTCCTTCCTTCCTTCCTTCCTTCCTTCCTTCCTTCCTTCCTTCCTTCCTTCCTTCCTTCCTTCCTTCCTTCCTTCCTTCCTTCCTTCCTTCCTTCCTTCCTTCCTTCCTTCCTTCCTTCCTTCCTTCCTTCCTTCCTTCCTCAATCCTCTATCAATTCCAATCGGTTCATCTATGCAGCCATCCATCGTCCTATCATCCGTCTTTTTGTCCACCTACAAATACAGCTAGTTGTAGTATGTACATATATTAATGCATATATATGCATATATACATATATATAAAAATCACATATATATATATATATATATATATATTATACGTCGATACAACGGGGCCCATAAAAAGCACTTGCCCTTTGTTATTCGCTTGCATATCGTTATATTAGCCATAGTTATGGTTGATTTCAACTTGACTTCATTTATAGCATGTTGATTCGATTACTGCTGGAACAATATATTTATGATGACTGCGCTGAATAATTGACCTTCATTTCATCAGATCCTTGAGAATTTATGTGAATAACCATTGTTCTTCGGGCATCGACGTTTAATTTCAACATGTTATGTGCACAGGAGTTTATGGCGTCATTACTAGACGCCTAAGATCATACTAATTAATAATAATAATTACGATAATAATAATAATAATAATTATTATTATTATAATATAATAATAATATAATAATAATAATTATTATTATTATAATGATGTTAATAATAATATTTTTTAAATTGTTTTTATGTCTAATTTAATTTGTATTACGCCGCAGTTTTCTATCAACACTGCATAGCAGTTGTACTTGATGGTCTTGTGCGATGTTCTTAAACAGAGGCCTGTGATAATGCACTCTTCACGCTAAAATATCGCGTCAAAAATGGATCGTTTTTTTCTTCGCCCACGGTGTAACCGTCACCCTTAGTCAGCGCAGCTCTGGTTTTGTCGCGTGCTTTAATTTCTTGTCCACGCTGTCGCCGGACCTTCATAACAAAACGATCGTTTCGACATAAAATGAAACTGGCGCGGCGTGATGCCAGTTCATAACCGCTTCGATAAATGAAACTAATCTAGTCCTTGGACTTCTGTTGGGACGCTGTGGCATACGACTGCGCGTAAATCAATGGCATAGATAATAGATAAATAGATCGATAGAAGGCGTGGCATTCGGGCAATTGACAGTGTGGATCATCCAATCTGTACAATGCTATCAGCTAAGGGAAGCAGTTTCAGGTACGGCATAGTCAGTCGGATTAGGTAGGATAAAAACTTCCTGTCGAGGCTAATGTTTGAAAACGTTTCATTAGCCCTCTGGTTACCATGCGATACTTAGCTCCAGTGTCCTCTCAGTTTAAACGCGTGAGACTAACCCTGACAATATGATAATTGCAACTCGATGCCGCCATATTATGCTCTTGCTATCAAATGTAAATTGTTGCATTTTGACAACAAGTTAATTCAATAAACGAAATTATAATACAATACTATACAATACAATGACGTACGTAAAGGAATTTAAGACGTCGACTAAAAGACACATTTTACCTTACTCGCTTACCTACCTTTCCTCCCGTATCTTACGTAATTGCGATTACATTTTCAATTATCGTTCTATATAATTTCCTAAGCTGAAACTGTGGTTAATGGTGTCACAACAAAAATGAACTACATGTATTTTGAGCAATTCGTAAAATGGTGGGATGCTTGCGGGACAGATGAGAAGTCCGCTTTTGACCTCTGAAATCCTAGTTTCAATCCGTGGCTCTCAAAGCTGGATCAACCTTTCACTGTCAGACTGCTAAATACCTCGGAGACCACATCGTCGGCTTGAGTGACTCCATAAATTAGAAGCCACTCTGAAGCACTGCTATAGGCCTAATAGGTTTCTTGATTGACACATTCATGTCGCCCGTCCATAAATGATTCACGCAATTTAAGACGAATATTTGCCTCCTTCTCCCTCGTCACACTTCGTCTCAAATATAACATAACAAAGCTCTGCGCCCTCCGAAAAAACCCGATGTTCTGAATGTCATATGCAAACTTTCCTTACTTGAAATTACATAGATGAACGAAGAGAAACGGAGAAAGTGTAATTTTTACAATCATTATGTAGTCCACGAGTTGAAAAGCTCTGGCAGAATCACTGCATTTAAAAAATGTTTAATAGCAATAACTCGAAACAATCCAAACTTTTTGCTTCTCCATTATCCCACGGAGAAGCGACATGCTTTTTAATGGATTAAATAGATAGAGTGAAAGTAGTTATACTAATAATAATAATAATAATGATAATAATAATAATAATAATCGTAATAACTGCCGAGTGAGTTGCTGTTCCAGAAAACCATCACATCTCCGGATATTGTTAGTATCCCCTGAGGGATAATTAATACCTCGGGTAAAAAGCAAATAATAATAATGATAATAATAATAAAATTAGTTATGATGCTGATAATGACGATGATGATATCAATAATAATAATAATAATAATAATAATAATAATAATATCTATGATAATGATTTTAACGATGGTAATGATAATAATAGTAATAATGATAATGAAGACGACGACGATTATGATGACGATGAAAGTAATAATAATAACAATTTATATCGAATATGCATGTATGCTCGGTTAAAATGACAAATAATCTATTAATTAGGGCTCTCAGTCAATTTCTGCTTTTATTTCTCTGTCAGTGTATTAGTCAAACGATTTCTTCTCATGCAACGTCTGCTAAGTTCAACGACCGACCAATAATTATTAATTACTCGCCTTTGGTCATTAATTATTCATTCGTTGATTTTTACGTTCATTTTTATTCCTTCGTTCCTTCCTACCTTTCTTTACGAATTCGTGCGTTCTAACTAAAAAAAATACGTTGGTTCATTCGTTAGATGAATTCTTTTCTTCATTCCTACATTCGTTATATGAATTCTATTCTTCATTTCTACATTCGTTATATGAATTCTTTTCTTCATCCCTACATTCGTTATATGAATTCTTTTCTTCATCCCTACATTCGTTATATGAATTCTTTTCTTCATCCCTACATTCGTTATATGAATTCTTTTCTTCATTCCTACATTCGTTCGTTCGTCTAGTAATTTGTTCGCATATTAGCCTAGATGATACATATATCCGTGCAATTTACTCAGTTTACAGCCGGTAAGTGGGTTGGTCGGAGGGAGATCAGTCGGTCAGAAATATGAGAACGAACAGGTTGAAATCGTGATGAACCACCTGTCAAGGTTGGCATAGATAGCATCGTAAGGACTGTCTGAGGAGAGGAACGCACTGCTCTGCGCTTGCGGTTCGATGAATGTCGCAACTGATGCAATGGCAGACGATGTTGTTGATGAAGAGGAGAAGGAGGAGGAGTAGAGAGGTGTGGAGGAGATGCATTGGGATTCTTAGATGCTGCGGCTGGAGAAAAGAAAGCTAACGATGGCTAATGAAGACGAGTGACCTTGGCTGGGTCTATAAGATTCAGGTGGAGACAGTTAGAAGTGGATAGCGAAAAAGAAGAGAGCGCGAGAGACAGACAGAGAGACAGAGTTTGTGTGCGTGTGTTTGTGTGTGTGAGACAGAGACAGAAAGACAGAGAGAGATAGGACAGAAAAACAGAGTGCAGGAAATGGAGAAACAGAGAGAGAGCCTTGACCTGCTTTGCCTTGACCTACTTTGCCTTGACCTACTTAACCTTTCCGTACGGACCGGACCTCATCTCAATACCTTCGTTACCTTATCTTGCCACACTCCACCATACACCCATTTTATCTACTTTACTTTTATAGTATCTCATTACCTCACTTTACCATAATACACATAATTATAATCTTTTCTAGCCCGTCTTTCCTTTTACTACCATACCACGACTACATTTTCCAAGCTAACTTTCCTTAACGCATACTTCGCCTTGGTGATAATGACTTTGTCATACGTGACCTTTCGTGACCTTATCCCTAGGGATCGTTGTTGATACGGGCTGTACGCTGAACGACCATCAGACGCCGCCAGTCGTCACTGAGATCCATCTTCTACAAGACATCCTCTTAAAATTCCAGTCGCTTCAAATCGATGCCACGGAATTCGCTTGTCTACGCGGCATCAGCTTCTTCGAGGCAGGTCAGTAGATCACGTGATCGGTCAATCGATCGGTCACTCTATAGGTCCAAAATTTCCCTCTTCATTCCTACTTTCCTGCTTTCCTTCAACTGTCTTACTTTTCTTTCTGTACTTCTTTGCTCCCATCCATCTTTCTGCATTTTCTTCCTTCCTTCTTTGCTTCCTACTTACTTCATTTCTTTCTTCCTATCTAATTCCTTTTCTAGTTCCTACCTTCCTCTAGTCCTCCCTTCATTCCTTCATTAATACATTGCCTTATTTCGGTTTTCCTCTCGTGCTTCTTTCGTTACTTCCTATACATGTATCTAGCATTTCCTTTCTTTCATCCAATATTCTCTTCATTTTATCTTATTGCTTCATCCTGCTTTCCAATTCTTCTGTTTATCCATTCTTGACTATTTATACTCTTTCTGCCTTTGTTCCTTGCTTTCTCTTTTCTACCTATATGTTCTCGAAGCCTCCTGATTTTGATTCATTTGCCTGTCTGTCTGCCTGTCCCATTCATTTAATTCCCTTCAATCATTTTTTCACTCACTCGTTCACTCATTAATTCATTCACTAATTCTTTCCAGGTTTACTTGCTCACTCGTTCACGCAATAGATCGCCGCAATTAACTCCACATCCTCTACAATATCTGCATCTTTTTCCTCTTTCTATTTTATCAACATCTGTCTCTCTCTCTCTCTCTCTCTCTCTCTCTCTCTCTCTCTCTCTCTCTCTCTCTGTCTCTCTCTCTCTCTGTCTCAGTCCTGATAATTTCTGTCTGTCTCTCCGTCTCTTATGTCGCCGACTAGTCACGTGCTCGTCGCCTTGGGAACCGAAACCCTCCATAATCGGATTTGTGTCGTCAGCCCCATTGTGCATTACAAAGCCCACTTGCTTCCCTCGCCATCACATTCCGACCTGCATATCGAAATGGCACATTCGATCGAAATAGACACTCTGGCTGCCCTTTTGCCTGTCTGCCTTCTAGCCTGTCTGCCTCTCTTCTTGACCGCCCATAACCATCTCCATATGCTGCTTCTCCTGTCTGTAAATATACATTTCTGTCCATCGGCTTGTGTGCCCGTGTGCCAACAGTGTTGTCCATCGTACTATTCCACTGCGTAACTACTCCACGAGCAAACCTAATTGGCGATGGCTCGCTTTTTTGGGCGCTTAGACGAAGCCATTTCATTTAGGAGACTAAGCTTTCCATCGGAAATGGAGGAGACAGAAACACTTGGAGATGAACACAGAGACAAAGAAACACACCCAGTGTCTCCAAGTGTCGGTCTCTGTCTGTCCGACTCACTTCGTTTGTCTGTCTGCGTTTCCAAAAGTGATTCTGTGCAGTAGTCATACCGTATTTTAAATGAGATTACAGTCGCTCAGACTTGCGCAGATCAAATTGGATTAGTATATATTAAAATAAACCAGATTAGATTTGATTAGAGTATAAAGACAAAGACCAATAAGCCCAGGACTGGAAAGTCCCTATGTTCCTGTGTCACTAGTTTTGGGGCGAAAATTGGGTGCAAGAAATGTTTAAATCCTTTTAACCTAACAAGATGATTCGTTAACTTTAATTATGAAAATAATTTGAACAATAACTATGTCAGCAAAGTAAATAAAGGCATGTGAAAGCTTAAAACATCATATTTCCAACTATAAGCAATTTAGATTGGGGCGACATCTATATTTAAGAGTAAAACGTGTAGACGGAAATTTGACGAGTAACCATTCATTCCTCTAAACTAGATTCCTTGGAGTAGGATATAATTAGATCAATAGATCTGAATACGTCACATTGCATTGGATTTAGTTGGATTGAATTCGATGTCATTGAAATAATCCAGCTATATCTGGCGATTTCTGGCTCAATTGATCTCCTGTCGGTCGATGACCGCTTTCGCTAAGCTGCAGCCAATTCATCTGCATTGATTCTTCAACAGAACCCTTTCTTCTTTCCTTCCTTCCTTCCATCCATCCATCCATCCATCCATCCATCCATCCATCCATCCATCCATCCATCCATCCATCCATCCATCCATCCATACATCCATCCATCTTTCCACCCTTCCTTGCTTCCTTCCTTCCTTCCTTCTTTCCTTCCCTCCTTCCTTCCTTCCTTCTTTCCTTCTTTCCTTCCCTCCTTCCTTCTTTCCTTCTTTCCTTCCCTCCTTCCTTCCTTCCTTTCATCCTTCCTTCCTTCCTTTCTTCCTTCCTAGACAGACGACTGTCAGCGGCAGATTCTCTTCCTATGGCAGACTAATGTTATGTAATCAATTGCTGTTCGTTTACTATTTTGATCATGTACCTCTGTGGGGCACTATGCAGCCTTTGCCTCGCCTAGGACCCGTAGACTTAGGGACCCCATAACCCTGTAGCTTTTTTTAAAGGACTTGTACGTATTCAACATATGAAAATAATAGGCTTTTGCATATTTACCAAACAAAGTTCTAATAATTAATATTAAAAAAACTACTTAACAACTTTAAAGTTTGAAACTATTGTCAGATTGCTATTAAACAGATTCTTCAATAATAGATCTCGTAGAATATTTTTGAGCAGAACCTTCAAAGTACTAACTGCGGCCCTGTGCATGCATTTCTTTAGCGAAATATTACGCGTTGAATAAGAGTGATTTGAATGTATGCCAGATATATGAATTTACCAGCGAGCATCCGCACAAACAGGAACTCAGGCTATGACAATGATCAATTGGCTAGGCTCTGCGTGTATGAGGGAGCCTACCGGCGTCGACTTTAAGTCATCTGATCACTGCTGCTTATTGACGAGGTGCTATTTTAATTACCCAGTTTACTAACTAACCAATTAATCAATCAACGCCCATGACGGAGACACGTCTCTCCGTAGAGGCGTTATATAAATGGTAATCGGGATTACAAACTAGAGGAATTTCTTCCGTTTGTGATGGTTGCGATTTCTGTTCTGTTGTGTAGACCTGAAATCTTCTTCGTCGACGTCTTCCGAAGGGCGTGGCCCTCGCTCGTTCTCTCGAGAGACCCTGACGGACAGGGCCCCGGTCGACGCCCTCCGGGACCAGGCACAGTTACTGCTGACCAAGTACATAGAGACGACTTTCCCCTCTCAACCGCTGCGCTTTGGTCGCCTGCTGCTGCTGCTGCCGTCTCTAGCCAGCATCAGCGCATCGACCATCGAAGACATCTTCTTTAGATCGACGATTGGAGATACACCGATCGAAAGACTGATCGCCAATATGTACCAG
Source organism: Bimastos eiseni (assembly GCA_959347315.1). Lineage (NCBI taxonomy): Eukaryota > Metazoa > Annelida > Clitellata > Crassiclitellata > Lumbricidae > Bimastos > Bimastos eiseni. The sequence goes on from OY365815.1 coordinate 15,902,149, forward strand.
AACGAAGCCAGCAACGGACCATACTAAAACTAATCGACTATTTATTATCACTCCATTTTTGTTTATCTCTCTCACTGGCAAAAAGATGAAATTCTGGATGATGTAGAGAACTGTTTGTGCGCAATAAATGTGACTGAATGCACTCAATGTACTGAATGCACTATTGGATGCGGCGGTTGACAGGGAACTGACTTGCATCAGCGGTCTCTTTAAGGATCGTTGTCAATACATCTATATTTCTCTCTCTACATTTTGTGTTCTCGTGTGTATTTCGTCTTCAGTGTAGCTGCTCCATTATGGTCTCTTTCTCTCTCTCTCTCTCTCCCCTCTCTCTCTCTTTCTCTCTTTCTCTATCTCTCCATCCTCTCTCTCTCCCCTCTCTACCACCTCTCTCTCCCTCTCTCTCTCCTCTCTCTCTCTTCTCTTTCTTTTTCTCTCTTTCTCTATCTCTCCTTCCTCTCTCTCTCCCTCCCTCTCCCTCCTCTCTCTTCCCTATACGACTATATCGTAGAAACTGACATGCCAGAATGCAGGTGCCAGTCGATTTCATGTAATGATAAACGAATAATTCATCTAAAATATAGTATGCTAGTTGTTAACCCGTGAAAAATAACGGGTCGTTCTTGACCCGTGAAAAATGATGAGTCGATGAGAAGTTTTTTGATAACAGTCTTCGCATTCGCCCACAATTTCACCATTAAGTTTCTATATAAGTCGCAAGGCCTTTCCGATCAAAAACACTAGACCCGTAATTGATAACAATGATTAAATTATGCTACCGACTACTGTACACTTGATTACAGAAGCCTTGGGCTATAACGGTTTAAAATACACGTAGACCTAATTACTTTTTTGCTTACGTGAATCAGGTGAATGAGTAAAACAGCATCTAGAATGACAACTGGTGTCCCTGAGCCATTTGATATCAGCTGACTAGCAAACCATAAAATGCCCATTACATACATACATACATGCAATTGCGCCAATAATGAAAACATTTGTGCCCCTCAAGCCCATAAGTTGTAGAAAGTGCAGCGGCGGGCCACTGAATACATCCCATAATTGCTCATAATTACTTTAACATGGTCATCTGTCGTATGTGCAAACGCCACAGTTGCACTCAAAACTTTGGAACAAAAGTAAAAACGTGGAGGAACTGCCCGGAACGGCGTTCCGCCTAATTTACTTGCTGAGGTGCCAAAATGTCGTTCAGGCTCCCAGGAGGTTTCGGAACGGCGTTCCGGTTCGTTCCGGCTGAAACTGACCACTGAGTAGCAGTAGTCGTTGCAGTGGGGATAGAAGTAGTTGTCGCCGTAACGTAGTAGTAGTAATGAAAGTGGAAGTGGAGGAGAAAGTAGTAGTAATAGTAGTAGTAGTAGTAGTAGTGTAGTAGTAGTAGTAGTAGTAGTAGTAGTAGTAGTAGTAGTAGTAGGCTATGGTAGTAGCAAAAATTAATTCTATAGATGTCTAGGGTCTCGGCCATGAAAATTCATTCAGAAAGATAATTAGTCTTTCTTGATTAATTAAATATCTGCAGCAAAACCCTGTGTTAATGACTAGACGTCAGTTATTACGACCCCTTGATTTGTGTATTTTGGAAAGTCCGAAGTAAATTTAGTTGATGGCTATAGGCCTACCCTTAAAAAATAGTTAACGATCGTGGTTAAATAACATGGTTAAATAACATTAATTAAACCGCCTTTCACTGTAACATATTGTGTGCAAATAGTTTGACCTGATAAAAGCTGATATACGGCAAACACCTGCAAACATTTTACGGATCAACGGTAGGCTTGAGCAAAAAAGCCTATTATTGTTCTTCATTCAAATAGGCCTATAGCTAAACCATGGAGAGGCGAAGAATCGTAAAATTTACTGCTTACAAACATTCAATACAGGTCTATCGTTTTCCCCTTAAAATTTATTGTTAAAATGACTGTAAAAAATTGCGGTTTAGCATAAACTTCGGTCCACAATAATATTTTCACAGTTGTTTACTCTACACTCTGCTGCCAATAACTTGACCATAAAAACGGAAAAATTCTAACAGTGTAATCTCTCTTGATCGCCAAAGCTATCAGCGCCATAAAATGTTCTGAAATGACGTCACGGATTGCGGCAAATGTCGGAATATTGCGCCAGACGATATAAGTGCCAAACATCAATGGTCGTTAGACAATCGCACCGTGTAGGGCAAGGGCCAAAAATTATGTGGCTAACTTAGATTGATCTCCTATATTTAATTTTCTTGTGCATATCATTGCGTTACATTACGATAATTACCGAGCTACTGAAGAGAACTGTTTATGGATGATAAATAAAGGTGGCAGAATGATTTCAATCACTGGTCCTGCCATGAACTGTCTGTTTATCCATCTTCTGTCCTCTTGTTTGCCCTCTTGTGCATCTCGCTCTCTGTGTAGTTAATATGATGCGTGTGTCTGAGGGACTTTAGACCGACATCACCTCTTGGTACTTCGAACTCAGGCGACTTCTGCCCAAGACCCTGCTCATGCGTCGGTTGTCCCTTGTTTAGTAACGATTGCCCCTCTATTGGTTTTAACTTGAGTGCTTCTGTTTCTGCCCGTATTCTTAAGACCTTTCTTTTCCCGCTGGGCTTTCGCACTGGAAGCGCCTCTGATTAGGCTGTACTTGGAGAGGCGCTATATAAATCTGTAAATACAATACACTACAGCATGCGCTTTTGGACATAACTTGAACGGAATTAAAAGCGACAGCTGTAAAGCGTCAACTGGAAGGGTCCAAAGGAACTGACCGACGCACGAGAATACAAAGCTGCAGACTTGCAATCGTGTTTGCGAAAGACAAAGAGTAGCCAAGCCTTTACTTCGAATAATAATAATGTAGCCATTTTCTCAGCATCTTTTGGATATCGATGAACGGTACAGTCCGAAAATAGTTAACCATCATGGTGCCAAAAGCATCGCGAGCAGCGGCTTAGTTACTTTGTACTAGCCTTTCATTAATAAACGGGACTTATTCACTTGACAGTGGTAGGGATTCCACCGCTTGCAGTTTATCCGTTTCTCCTAGGTAGTGTCTATCGACGGTTGCAGGGGTCGAGGCGAAACGGGTTCGTGAAGCGTATCGGACCAGAGAGAATCCGTTACGATGAGACTGATTTAGCAATACTCGATCGTATCAGCGATGCGTCCATCATCGTTCTAGCTACGGACATGTATGCAGGTCGACCATTTATGGACTCAATAAAGGATTATGCGTCTTTCATCTGAGAGAGACATAGAGAGGCAAAAAGGAAGAGAGAGAATGAAAGATAAATATAAGGACAGAGACAGACAGATGGACAGAGACAGACAGATGGACAGAGACAGACAGATGGACAGAGACAGACAGATGGACAGAGACAGACAGATGGACAGAGACAGACAGATGGACAGAGACAGACAGATGGACAGAGACAGACAGATGGACAGAGACAGACAGATGGACAGAGACAGACAGATGGACAGAGACAGACAGATGGACAGAGACAGTACGGCGATGAGAGAAGTGTAAGTCTGTAAGAGAAGATGAGGTGATCGCAGCGCCCATTCAACGGTTGGTATCATTCGTCAGCAATGGGGTGATATCGTTCATGCATGGGGGCCATTGGAAGCCTTCATTCATGGGTTATTTCACTCGTTTGCTATGGGGTTATTCATGAGCGTCCAGAGTATGCCTTCAGAATTTGCCTCTATTCTTCTGGAGTTTCCAAATATTTTATTGCATTTACTTATCTTACAAAGTTATAACAGTCAATGTCAATGATCTTGTCAATGATTTTAACACATTTAAATTGTATCCAAAATAGTCAAGATAACGTAATCAATAATTTTTTTTAAATTTTAACTTTAGGTAGCTTTGTTTTTAAAAATTAACGTTTATCAATAGCTGAAAACGGATCCCATAATGCCAGCGACAGACCTTAATATCATGTAGAAAGCATTTAAGTGCGAATGACGACTGTTGGGATTCGTGTGATAGCTGATCGGCTGCTTTCAGCAACCCCCCACGCCCTTAGGAAAATTACGCTTCTGGAGTTATGCAGAGAGTGACTACGCAATACACTCGTTTGGCATCTCGTGACGAGTGGCCGATCTTGACATCTGCTTAGGACGTTTCCTTACTCCACACAGCTGTATATGAAGCAAAACGTCACTATAGTCATCTCATTATAATCGCCAGCATGCTGCCTGGATATCAGACTGCATCAAATTCCTTTGCGACCGAACTCCATCGACCAATTCATCCATCCATCCACCCAACCATTCATTTATCCATCATCAATTCATCCATTCATTGATTAATCCATCCATCCACCCAACCATTCATTCATCCATTCATTCATCAATTCATCGTTTTATCAATTAATTAATTAATCAATTAATTTGTTCATTAATTAATTCGTTCGTTCGTTCATTCATTCATTCGTTCATTCATTCATCCACCTGTCCGTCTATCCATCCGCCCATCTATTACAGTAGTTCATATAGCGGTGTAAAGCTATGCAGTCATCCATCCAATGCATCCATGCATAAACATCCATACATCAACCCATCTATGCATCAACCCATCCAATGCATCTATGCATTAACTCCATCCATTCACCAATAGGTCCATCAATCATTGTGTCATTCAATACATCCAACCGTCCATCCATTTGCAATGTCCTGCATACATAAAACTGATAATTCGATAAAATTTCAGTTGTTGGATTAATAATTATTTTCTTATGTATTTCATGAGGTCTATGATTTGTCCATTCCCAATGTAAACAATATGGCACAACAGTGTGAATATGAAACTTTTGAGTGGAAAATTAAGCAATCATTTTTCACTTCAGGAAAGTACTTATGGAATGTCGAAGATGGTGACAGAATAAATTGTCTTTATTGCAATAAACAGTTCGCTTACCGTGGTTCAAATGTTTCCTTTACAAAGAAAGTAATAACTGATCCTTGACCATTTTATCAGTGACAACAAGCAGTTTTTCACGCTTACGTAGCAGCAAACCAAAATAATCAAATTTAATCGATCAATCGAAGTTGATTTTGGAGAGCAATCGTTTGATTACTTTAATCAGTGTCAGCTCGAGCTAATCCTAATCAATCGTAGCCTGTGGCAATAACTTCTATAGCGCCGTTATCATAGGCATCAGTCGACGGTCACCTCAATTGAGACTGCAGACAACAATTCCAGTCGATGTCCAGCCGCTGACCGTCTGGTCAGTCATTGTATTGGGTCAATTCAACCGAAAGAGACGACTACTACATAATGGAAACGATCAACTATTCCAAGGATGAAATTGAGGAAATCCATCATGAGTGCAGATGGACCACTGGGAGTGCAGTCACGCGCCAGCATCTCAGTCTTATTAAAGGCGGAAATACCATTCGTTTGATCATCTTCCTGGTGTTGGCGCGCCATCAAATGATGCCTATTGTAATGTGCTAGCTAGATATTTGGACTGAGAGAATCAGTCACTCATTGACACGTATTTGGACTGCATTAATTTGTGCTAACTGCTAATGAATCGATTAATATTCAAATTCGTTAAAAAATTTAATAATTTAATAGGGATGAGACTAGCTAGCTTGTGCCTATCATAAAATGAGGCTGAGACGAGTAGGAAAGGCAAAGGTCATATAATGATTCGGAGAGGGATGCGTGATGGAAAGCCAGAGAAGTTGACTGATTGGAGAATGGTCGGAAAATAGATGGTTGATCGACAAGTGGAAGTAAACGATGTATACGTTCATAAATACATGCATACAATTATACATACATAGATGCATACACCAATCTATGCATACGTAGCTCTAACCATAACCGTATGTTTTTAAATTTCACCTCAAACAGTTGAACACAAAAATAAGAAAACAGTTATACGAAAGATAATTATAGGGAAAGTAGAAATCCCCAACGGGGCGATTGATCCCGCCGACAGGGCCTACCCATTCCAATTTAATATTCGGCAACAGGCACAGAAAATTACAACATAATTCATTAAGATACATACATACATGCATACGGCCAAGCATGCATACACACATAAATACATACATACAAACATACATACATGCATACATTCATACATACATACATACATACATGCATGCATACATACATACATACATACATATATACATACATACATACATACATGCATACATATTTACATACGTACGTACATACATACATACATACATGCATACATATTTACATACGTACGTACGTACATACATACATACATACATACATACATGCACACACACATGCATACATACATACATGCATACATACATACATGCATACATACATATATACATACATACATACATAAATACATGCACACACACACATGCATACATACAAGAGATAGAGAGAGAGAGGGGCGAATGAGCCTAAACGAGGTGAGCGTTGAGGAGAAACAGACAGACAAGCGGGCAACCCCCGAAGCAGTGCCTGAGGATGAACTGGCAATAACATCTCATAGACAAGTTGACCCCACGCAGTCACTGATCGGATCGAATAGAGAACGATTGAAGTCGTTTTTAAAGTCGTTATAAATGCGCTGTTGTGCGCATTTTATTAATATATATGAAAAAAGAAATCACCTCCGTTATCTTCCGACGATTTACTACCCGCCAGCTAGAGGTCTCAGTCCCCCGAAGATTAAGCCACCCAAGTTCATCATCGCTCGCCACCAAGATAATATACCGTACTGGGAAAGACTGTGCTCGCAATGAGATGCCTTTGTTGAAACAGATGAGCCCAGTAACAGTCTTTTCTTCCAGCAGAGGGAGGTAGGAAGTGCTGTCAAAAACACAGGTTCTACAGTCGACATTCTGATGGCAAGTGCACAATCGCACCGGGTTTGGTACAATTTCGGCAACGTCGTGTGAAGGGAGTGAAGCTGGGACATTTAAAAAATATATAAAATTAAAAACATGACATAGGGTACCTTGATAATGAAGATGTAATAATGACATTCAAAGCAATTATGTTCATGCATTTTGCTTGTTGGTCGCACTAGGAAGTTTGGGAAAAGCCGATTATTGATTAAATAATCAGATTTATATATGTGTACATGCTCGATCGAATGTGACGTTGAGATATTTCAATGGGATATTTAACATTTCAAACACTACATAAGGCCCAGGTTGATATAGATAGACAGTATAAAGCTATGGACTGAACTACCATTCACCCGGTTATTACAAGAGTGCAGTAGGCCTAATAGAAACAGCCGGCGCAGATTTGTCCATGATGTAGCCAACTGCCCAACTTTCGGACCGAGGAAGGTTGAAGACAAGACAAGACACGCAAATATATTTACATTTCCACTATGGTGGACAAGGGTCAGGCTTCTCATCATGGCTATACATTGGTTAACTATCGACGAAGTATCGTTTGAAACGATCATTGGTATCCTTCATATCTTGGTGTGAGATGATAGAACATATTTAGGATGCGATTTGCACTATCGTTAAGTACATGGAAGCGGCCTATAGGCAATATCTTACTCGATCCGGTGAGATTTATTCATTCCCCACTAGATCTGATATCAAACTACACCATTCAGCTCTGCAGACTGCAGTTCCTCAGTTGAACGAACTACACGATGAACGGAAATCAATCACTACCTTATTCGATTCAATCCGCCTGTTTCTTCTTTTTTTCTAACTTCAACCAGTATTTGTGACGCTTCCAAGCACAGGAGAACAATATCAACGGAGCAATGGGGTCCAGTTGGTGCCTTCAGGAAGTCAGAGAACTTCAGCGGTGTGGACGAGAGACGCGTCTCTTAGTGAAGAGAGATTTATGACATTTCTATAGCGCTGTATTATTGAATCTTCCCTGAAAGAATTTTTCACTTTGAAAGGAGTTCTGTCGATTGAACTGCTGTACGTTAACCCTCGTTTTGTGAATTGACCGTTCGGCCTTCATAATTACCTTGAATCCCTCGACTGGATTAAGCTGCTTTTGATCTATTGATACGTTTATAAAAATTGCAGCTAAGATAATTGTGTTTCCCCGACGAGGCAGCAACTTGGTTCTAGATTCCTAGCCCAACTGCACTCCTATAGCCAACTCAACTATAATTAGTACACTGACCGTACACCGCCGGCAGGGAGATGAGACACCGAGGGATAAGACTGACCGTCCGCCCGATCAAGTGTCGCGCGATTATAGGTCGCGAGATTAAGCGTCGCGAGATTAAGTATCATCGAGATTAAGTGTTGTTTAAAAGACGCGCAATTAAGTTGTCGCGTGGTCAAATGTCATGTAACCATAGAAGTGATACCAATGGTCAGAGGAGAATCTAGATTGCAATCTGGTCGTGCTCGCCGTTTAATTTATTGGACACAGGCTCGCAGACACTTGACTCAAGGTGCTCATATGATAAGACAGATTCTAGACTTTGTTCGTAAGAATACAAGATAGGGCCTATAGTGAATGACACTTAATTCAGAATTCCGGTAGTTCAACAATTATAGCGAGCAGAATACACAGAACCCAGTTACAGTATCGAAAGCCAGTTCCTCCCCTTATTAATAGGTTTCACATGGCATTGGATACACTTAACCATTGTGGTTATAGCGTCATGGGCCGATCCTGAGCAGGAATATTACAGTACGATAAAAACTGACGGAGCTCTATACAAGGGGTGACTCATTTCTCGAAAATAAACACTCTTAGGGATTGATAACGCATTCGTGCTGGCACGCGGATGCACGTATTTGAATAGATAAAGGAAGACGAAGTAGGCATCTACATCAGACTACGTAGGCTAGTAGATTGACTTGCAAGCACGCAATCATCTGCTAATTTGACAGACTCAATACTTTCAATAATGATTAGATGTCTGGGGCTAATATCGATGATAGAGGCATTGCGTAAACTGAAATCAGAACTTGTAATTAGCACAGCCCAGGTCAAACCTAATACATGCACAGTTGCACACATATACATGCAAATGAACGGTCTGAAAAGAACCCGGCGTTTACTTTCTAATCTATTGTTTGCGAGTTGGGGTCACTATACCACGGGACTGTGGACGTCAAGTTAACGTTCTCTGAACATCTTCTGAACTAAGTGCGTTCTCGCTACTATCATTTGATGCGCTTGGTTGACCGGCCTGCTCTATAGCATTCTGCTTCTTATGTAATAGTCCACAATTTCGTTTATTGAAGCTGTGATCGATATATTGTTTTTAGCTGGCTATCGTCCTCTCCGCTCTTCTGACAGTCTTGATCTCCTTGTCCCTCGGGCAAGAACTACTACGGTCTAACAGCATGCTTTTACTTTCGTGGTACCTTCCTTATGGAACGACATCCACTCTTTTATATATGTAGACGATCTGAGAATTTGGCTGTGAGCTCAACGAATGGTATTTCTCAGAGATGTCAACGTTGAAAGAAGATTGACAACGTTTGCACACAAGAAATATTAAATTTGAAATGCGTGTGATATTTGTTTGCTATGTTTTTATGGGAACACTGACAGATATAGAAGGACTGGGCACGACGTAGTCCTACATCTAAATATAGATTATGCGCTTCAATATAGATGACTTGTGGTTGAAGTGGTTATTATTCAAGCATACATGTACATGAACGTGCCCGCCTCTACTCATTTATATTACAGACTCCATTTCTGAACCCGGAGTCACATGAGTGAGGCACAGTTGGGTGTTCTCTGATAAGCATAATCAGTATTAGGCCTATCGATCTGCAAAACTTAAAAGTACATGTATATGGTCTGTCAATAGAAGGCCTAATTTAAGCTAGGATAAACCTTAATGCTTAAATGCCCTGATTAAGCTTCTGACAGCCATGTTTAACTAGTCAGCAACAGGCTGAATACGCGCATCAACCTTTCAACGTTACAACATTACTGCCAGAACTTCTCTGAGAAAGATGTGCCCCTATGTACAAGTATGTGGAAGAGAACATACCCGTTACAGCCACTCGCCGCTACCTTTGCAAGCTGCATAAAGCTACATTAGCAGCTACCGGCTACTAAAGAGAGCCCTACAAGTAGAGGTATTCATACAGATACAAACAGGCACATTTGATCAAAGCCCCAGCAATAGAAACATAGATCTACAGGGTGGCTTAATAAAAAATATCCCAGCAGAAGAAATGCAATTTCTCAACAACCGATAGAGATCTTTTACCAAGCCTTTTCAGACTTACAGAGGAAAGATTTTGGAACAATTCCTAAAGATTTTGCTGAAAACCTTTCATTGCTTCAAATATTATAGCTGTATAAATTTAATATTCCGCATTATCACAATAACGCAGAAAAAATGGACAGGAACTTGTAATTTTCAATGTGAAATATCTCCACCTTTACTTGCAAATTCAAAAATTTGTTATCATCTTCGACCTCTCGCGCTTCTACTGCAAACACGTTCGTGGCCTCTGCCTCATCCGGTCCATGCTCGACTTGAAACTTCATTCATTGTTCACTCAAAGCTCAATTGCAGCGATTTCCTTCCTAATCCAAAATTCATTGCCCAGATCCATCACCAGAACACCAAAGCATCATCACATCATTACGATCCTCAAATCACACCATTGGCTCTGAATTGAATTGATAAAATGAGCATAGCGAATGTTGGTTTCATGGGGTTTATTATTCATATAACTAGTAATAATATAATTATTATTGCAAATGCTGTATTACTTTATCACGTGCACGATATGCTTAAGCATAAATTAGTCTAGTGCTGCATTTTATGGGCCAGGTTAATTGGACCTTGAGCTTTGGCATAATTTAAAAGACAAGGTTTCTAAATGTGGTCCGAGCCCCGAAACTAACACGTATACGCACTCGTCTACCAATCGTAAAATAGTTGTTACTAAACGCTAATAATTGTATGACTCGCGGTCTTTTTTTACGTAGGTCTATATCAAGCACATCGGTTGAAAGCAGAACGGCACACGAAATTAGTAGGTCTAGTTTGAAATGTGCGAAATATTATGTGTTGGTGTCTTTTATGTGTTTTATGCCGTAAGATGTCTTTACGCTGTTGCAATTGATTAATTTAGCGGGCCACAATTCAAAACCAATGACCTACAGTATACGTAATTGTGTATGCACCATAATAGCTGTTGTTTGTTCGACATGTAGGACGTGTGAGCAGCTACGTTGCACTTGAATTGGATCCGGACGCTGTCTAAAGGATTGAGAGCGATAGGGATATCTATAAGTATCCTGGAAACCTCATTGTTGACGAATCCATGAATGCTAAGTACGAAGACGTCATCAAAAGATAGCTCACCCGCTCAATGTCCATCCTAGCTTCGTCAGATCGCATTTTGCCTATTTTATTCATTTATAGAATAAAACATAAGAGTTACCAGTAGGTCTTTTGAAACTGTAATGTAGGCTAAGTTATTCATGAAGTAGCCTAAATGCTTGGATTTTGACATTGTAGTAATACTGTGAGTAACCAAATAAACAGTAAACTACAGGTCACCAACAATGTTGATTTTTGGTCATCGAGATATGGCTGAGTGGTTTAAGCAACTTAGAAATTGCTCATTAGATTTCCTCATCATGGTTTACACACTACGTTGGATGGATGGTTTCACATTTGGCCATACCTTTTCATTTTATTCCTATTCGGAGAATATAGGAACCCAGACTTTAAAATCGCCGAGGCAAATGTATATTGATTGCCAATAACTGTTGAGCGAGCGGGATCATGATCGTCTGGGGAACTAACCCAACACGTTGCAGATTAGTTTATTTGATAAACGAGACACTTAGCTTAGGCTGCATTAGTACATTCATGTCATCGTCACATTAAAACATAATTCTATCATGCAACTCGAACACAATGACGCAGGCATCTAGCCTACATGAAATTGAAGCATACATCCTCGTACAGTTAAGAAACGCCTTATCTGTGAGAATTTCCAGCATTTGAAATACTGAATAATTAAAGTTTTATCTTAAATAGAATCCTTGAAATTCTAATTGCATAGGTTTAGCCAAAGACGTTGTCACTTGGAACCGGCTAACGCCAAACGATCAACTGTCTTAAATTAATTATTGATTATGAAACAAACGCCTTGACTTCTATATCTTTATGCTATGAAAATATATGCAGTGGCGCGTTTACCTATAGGCGCACTAGGCGCGCGCCTAGGGCCCCAAATCTCAGGGGGGCCCAAAATGTTGAAAACATTAAATACAAAACAACATCTCAGCGGCCCCCAAATGAATGAAAACATTAAATACAAAATAACATCTCAGGGGCCCCCAAATCAATGCAAACATTTCATACAAAATAACGTTTCAGAGGTCTCCGAATGAATGAAAGCTTTTCATATAAAAATAGCATCTCTCACGTTTGAAATATATTAAATATAACATATTCTCTATTTTTGCAGCTAAGCCTTCACATGACAAGTGTATTGTAGTAATTCATAATTGCTTTATTAATGTTAATATCAATATCAGCTTGGTCAGCTGTGTTGGTAAGAGCTTAGTCTGCGTGTTACAAGCCTCCTCGCTTCCAGAAGTTGGCTAACTTTTTTAGTTTTGTGATTTTTTAAAATAAAGTTGCGTATTTCGATATTTGATGTGATGACGTTACGTCACATGTCTCAGACTCTCCTCTCCATCACAAATCGTCACAAGTGCATGATCCATCCAATAGGTGCGTAGACGGCCGTGACGTCATTCATGGACGGCCCCTCAGGCCTCAGATCAGTGTACAAATCCAGAAGGGCCCCAAAAATGTGTGCGCCTAGGGCCCCGTTTTCTGTAAACTCGCCGCTGAATATATGTTGTATTTAGGCTGTTTAATTAGTTAACATATGGAGTCAGATGACCTGTTGATTATCGTGTTGCATTATTAATCGATGGATCCTCACAACAGAAGCGTTGACCGCAATAGATTATTGACAGATCATTGAATGTCCAGACGGCTTCCCCCATTCGAGTCGCCATACATGGGATTTGAGTCGTGCCCTAAAGAGCTCAATCGAAGCTGCAGAACGCACTTCAGGCGGGAGGCTATTCCAGCAGCGCGGGCCGGCAACAGAGAAGGCGCGATGCATGTATGTATGTATGCATGTATGTATGTATTGTGGCATGTCTAGGCAAGTGATCGTAGGTCTTACTCTAAACAGACGACAAAGATGTGTTTTTAAGATGGAAATTATATTTTCACACCGGAAAGAGAACAAAACATACAACCTGAAAAGAGATTCTCACATGAGTTTCCAGACGGCTAAAACCCTATTCAAGCAGCTCGGTCAGCTAGCACGCATGGCACCGAGGGCAAACGAAAGCTAGTGTTTTTACAACTAGTCTTAACTATGCGACGGAACGGTGGACCTTCGCAATACCAGACACCTTGGTGTCGAAACGCGAAAACCACTATACCCAATACCTGTTCCACCGTTCCAAGCCACCAAACCGTCCCTAGGTTTTTTCTAAATGGCTTCGTCGCGCCTTCGCCTTACCTAAGTAACAGCAACCGAAAGCAAAGCACTGATATATAGTCAAGCACTCGCTTATATAGCCGATTTGACCATCCCTTTCTAGACAATGGTGCCCGACCTGTCTATATAGAGTCAAATACATAGTGTTGTCAAATATAGCGTTAGCGATTTAGCAGTAAGACGGTTAAGTGGGTGACCGGTTGAGTGGTTGAGCAGTCGAGTGGTTGATCTGTTGATAGGTCGAGCAGTAAATCTTATTGCGACATCCAACAGTATGTATGTATACCATTCAATTGCTCAGCCTTTCAACCTATCAGCTGCTCAACCACTTAACAGATCAACCACTCAACCGCTCAACCACTCAACTGGTCAACCACTCAACCGATCGACTGCTCAATTGCTTAGCCATTTAACCTATCAACTGCTTGACCTTCATGCCATTTTCATCAAAACACCAACATTGGAAAATAAGACAGAATTCACATGTTATCGAAACAAATTTAAATCTCTATGTAAAAAAACTGAAAGGAAATTCTATATTTCTGAATTTAATAAGCATATAAATGATCTTAAATATACATGGAGGGTCATTAAGTCGATTCTCAAAGTAAAAGCACTTGACACGACCATTTCCTGTTTAAGCTCTAATGGTAATGTTATCAAAGACCCCAAATTAATTGCTGAAAAATTAAACAATTATTTCACGGCTATTGCATAGGATCTGGTTGAAAAGATACCCTAAACCCATAATTCCCTTGTGACCTACCAAGGACCCTCCAATCCAAATTCTTTCGCCGTGTACCCTACTAGTTCAGAGGAATTGGTTACTCTTAGTCGTTCCTTGAAAATTACCCACACTACTGGTCCTGATGATTTTGAACCATCAATAATCAATCCAATAGTTCCTATTATTGCTAAGTCCCTTGCTAATATCATCAATTCTTCTTTGACAACGGGTATTGTTCCTGATGCAATGAAATTAGCCAAAATAATACCTATTTATAAACAGGGCCCTAAAGACCAGCCTAGTAATTATCGGCCCATTTCAATCCTACCGTTCTTTTCCAAGCTACTGGAGTGTATTGCCGTCTCTTTAATTTTATTGATAGTAATAACTTCTTATATTCTTATCAGCATGGCTTCCAACCGGGTCATTCTACAGCTATGTCCTTACTCGACTTACATGATCACGTTTCTGCTGCCATTGATCGAAATGAATTCTCTGTGGGAATTTTCATTGACATCGCCAAAGCCTTTGACGCTGTTAATCATGACATCTTATTAGTAATATTAAATAACTTAGGCATTCGTGGTTTGGCTCTGGACTGGTTCCAGAGCTACTTGTGTAATAGATTGCAATATGTATCTTGTAATGGCTCAATCTCCACAACCAAAGTAACAAAATATTGCGTTCCTCAGGGCTCCATTCTAGGACCTTTACTATTCCTACTTTTCATTAATGACCTAACGTTTCGTCGCTTCTACATTTCTTACTCTTCGCCGATGACACGAGCATTCTTGCTTCTGGCTCCTCTTATGTTGAATTACTTATACTCCTTAATCGGGAACTTATTCAGGTGAATAACTGGTTCATGGCTAACAGACTCACGCTTAATGCCACTAAAACTAACTATATTCTTTTTGCTTCGCATCGTAAAAACACTCCCCCCGACTGAAGTGGTCTTAATGATAAACAATGTTCCGTTGCCTAAAGTCATCTCCACCTAATTTCTAGACGTTTATGTTGACCAATCTCTTACATGGAAAACCCACGTTGATAAGATTGCATCCAAAATAGCAAAAAACATAGGAATTATGTCTCGCATTGCCTATTTATTACCTGCCACATTATGCACTAGCCTCTATTATTCTTTGGTCCATCCCTATTTGGCATACTGCAATTTAGTTTGGGCGTCTAACTATCCCTCGAGATTAAGTAGGCTCATGTACCCTCAAAACAGAGCGTTTAGAGTTATCTGCAACTGCTCTGTACCACATACATGTACACCTAACTTACACTATTCTCAACCTCTTTTCTTGAATGTTAATCAAATAACTCTAATGCAAACTAATGAGTTTATATACACATTTTTAAACAACCAATTACCTGCGGCTCATGCCAACTACTTCATGCCCGTCCAATCAACCAACCCGTATAACCTTCGAGATTTTAATAACTATAGACCGACCTACGCACGCACAAACACGCGCAAATTTTCAATCAGATGTGGTGGGACAATGGCTGTCTGTCAATCTACTAGTATTTCAAACTTGCATTTTCTATTCATGATTGTCAGTACTCAATAAAAAATCTTGGTTATGGTTGGTTATGATTATGTATGTATGTAGTATGTATGTATGTATGTATGTATGTATGTATGTATGTATGCATGCATGTATGTATGCATGCATGCATGTATGTATGTATGTATGAATGTATGTATGTATGTATGTATGTATGTATGTATGTATGTATGTATGTATGTATGTATGTATGTATATATGTATGTATGTATGTATGTATGTATGTATGTATGCATGTATGTATGTATGAATGCATGTATGTATGCATGTATCTATGTATGTATCTATGTATGTATGTATATCAGGAAAGTATGTATGTATGCTTGTATGTATATATGTTTGCATGTATGTATGTATGTATGTATGACATTGTATGTGTAAGTTAACTTATGTACACTGTGTCCGGATGAAAAGTAGTACCCAACAAAAAGTGTCACAACTCGTTCAAAACTGTAAGTATTTGCCTGAAATTTTAAACTCAACAACAGTGACCATATTTACACGAGATCCCAAAGTCGTTTGGAAATATTCGTGAAATTGTCGAATTTATGAGCGATTGCGATGGAACACTGAAAAATTAAAGTTTCCAAAATAGGCCCTTACTTACGCCGACGCTGTGACGTCGTCATCGATGATATACGTCACTTGGTTTGGTGTAAGCAATAAAAAAATTGGCGTTTACAGAAGAAGATAAAATTTTAATTAAAGTACTCAGGCAAGAACATGGTTATGGAGCGAAAAGGTTTCTGAAGGAATTTTCGAATAAAGGCTGGTGTCTTTCGTCTGTGATTAAGTTATTGAAGAAGATCGATGAAACGGGCACAGTGGAGCGAAAACCTGGCAGTGGCCAAAAACGCACGACACGCACTGTTGAAAACGTTGATTTGGTTGAAAGGCTGGCATTAAGCCAAGAAAATGCACCAGGAACCCATAGAACAGTGCGTCAGATTTCGAGGGATATTGGGATTCCGAAGACCGCGGTTCACGAAATCATTTCCAAGGACTTGAAACTGGTTTGTTTTAGGAAGAGGCGAGCACAAGAGCTAACAAGAGCAAAAAAACTGACACGTCTTGTACGCGCGAAGCAGCTGCTAAGGAAATACCCCGAACACACAGTTCCATTCATATGGTTTGCGGACGAAAATGTTTTTACCGTCGCTCCTCCTGTCAACCTCCAGAACAATCGCGTTTATGCGGCGGATGGAACGCGGAAGAAAAATATGCTTCACATTCCAACAAGACAGTGCCCCTGCGCACCGAGCACGTGAGACCATTGCTCTACTGTCCCGGGAGACACCAGACTTCATATCACCGCAGCTGTGGCCACCCAACAGTCCAGACCTCAATCCAGTTGACTATCAAATCTGGTGTGTACTGGAGGAACGCGTTTATCGTTCCCGTATTCGTGACATCGATCACCTGAGGGCACGTCTGGTTGAGGAGTGGCAGCTCCTTGACCACGTTATCATGACACGTGATATCTGACTTTACCTCGTCACTATTCTCCATATTGACGATTTCACTAAAAGATTCAATAGGTTCTATGACCACCGTCGCTGATAGAACAGAGGAGGTTACGACACTATGTGACCATATGCAATAATGCGATATCATGCCAAATTCTGCATTGTCACCACTTTCTCTGCCAGGATCTCGTATTCCCTCTTCGCTGCAAGACAATCTCATTTTAACAATAACAAAACATTTATGCAGCGCCTATATATTGAGGGAGCGTCGACATAACAAATCAGGGCACAGATTGACCTGCGATCGCGCCAAGTAATCTCTGCAGCCAACTTCCATGATGGATGCAAGTGGGGGAAGTTGGGATGAGGGTGGAAGCAGCGGGTGACCAGCCCTCGGTCGCCAGGTTATTTAGAGGGGCAACTCCCATCGACCAAGCCATTTTCTTATCACAGGAAGCCAAATGTTTCGTGACGGGCTGCGTGTCCCTTTTGGCATGCCTGTCTCTCCGTCCCGGTTTGCCTGCGACGTGCATACTTAGATACGTATGACCTTCATTTCCTCGTTCTCTGTGTGTGTGTGTGTGTGTGTGTCTTTCTCTCTCTCTCTCCCTCTCTTTCTCTCATTCTATCTCTCGTTCTGTCTTCCTCTTGTTTTCTATCTTTGCACGCTCTCTTGTTCTCTTTCTCGTTATTTCTTTTTCTCATTCTCATTCTCGTTCTTTATACTCGTTCTCTGTATTTCTCTGTCTGTTCTTAAATATCTAAATCTACTGATTATAACACTATTATTCAATCGGAAAGCATGTTTGTCTACGCATCGCTGTTCAATCTGTCCGTCTGTCATACTCTGACCGTCCATGTCTATCTCGATTCGTTAAGAAAATATCCTCGAGGATACTCGAGATCTCAGCATCTGTTCATCTTCCTTCTTTTCATCGTCTTCTTCAAAAACCAATTCCTTTCCGCTCTCTTTTCTTCCCCCTCCCCCTCCTCCTCCTCCTCCGCCTCTTTCTTTTCTCGTCGTCCTCTTTCTCCTCATCACCCTTCTTATCCCCAATACACACTACTGCTCCACCTTCTCCTCTTACCCACGGTTATAACCCAGAGATCCTCCGCCTGGTCCTACTCATACCGCTCCAACTCCGCTTATAATTAATTGTCCTCTCCTTCTGATATCTTCTCTCGTTGGCTTTTCATATTCCTTTCCTCAGTTCGTCTTCAGCGCTACCGTCCCACTTCCAACCTCCTCTCTTACAATCCTCATTCCTCTACCAATCTTCCTCCCTCTTTAAAGCCGACCTCATCTTCCACTCCTACTCATTCTCCCTCCTCCCTCTTCCACCCTAACCTTTCTTCCTCTTGCGAGCTTTTCTTCTACGCAATTCCCCTTCTTCCTCATAATCCATGTCCTCTTCTTCCAGAAGGATTAATTGAAACTGAGACTTTCTTCTTATTATGCTACTTGTATGCCATTTCAAAAAGTAAATCAACTAAACAAATCCCTTTTCAAGCAAAACAGTAGGCCTATTTCTGCAAAACACAATTTAGAGCGATCACCATAGATTAAACAGGTCAGTTATATTACATAAATTGAACCTGACATAACTGCTAGTATAGACTTAATTTTATAGATGATTGCTATTGGCGTTGGCAATATCGTGGATACTTCGACCTAATATAAAAGTAAAAAATAAATGGTGCCTATTATAATCGTAGACTGTTCTCAGTTTTTGGCTCAGACTATCGTCTGCTGTCGATACTTGAACGAATTTTATTGTCCGCCATCGCTCATTGAAACTGGATCATTGTGGACTTTCAGATAAGCTAAGTCAACTGTTTGAATGTCCATCACGTTTCTAGATGACTACTGGCACTGACAGTCTATACCAGCTCCTCTCGTTGAAGGATACACGCCATTGAATGTTCCGGCTGATCGATCTTCCGATTGGTGCACAGACCAACGAATCGGAAACCAGATAACAGGAGTAGGTCACAGAGCTTGGGACCGATTGGTCACATGCACATCGGGTTGGACTAGAAGCGCCGACGCATTAGCACTTGGAGGAGGTAGTATTCTTAGAAACGGCGTCTGTATTGAAACCTATCCCGTTACGGCCGATCACGTTGCAATGACGACATAGCCGGTTCGTGGTTACATAGTGACGCGGATAGTCGTCATGACGACGATTTTGGAAGTTCAAAGGTCAGAAAAAAGGTTGATTTGACGGTTGAGATAAAGGTTGATTTATGGGTGAATCCGATCGGATCGAAACTTAATCGATGAGTTACTGTCATGGGAAACCTTCGGTTCAATATCGATGGATGACCATTCCTGTTTCGATCGTTTAATTAATTCTCTGGATTTAGACAGACCTTCGATACTTGCAAGAAGGAATTTGATCAGCTGAGGAAACTGAGTGCCATCAAGTCGAAGGAATTGGAGAAACGGAAGAGCGTGGTCGACGAAAGAACGCGATTCGCGGAGGAAGTTTTCAGGGTGAATCGCGAGAAGCATGAAATAGAGGAAGCAATCCTGGATGCCGTTTTCCAGTATGTATTCAGTACAGCGCTGCACTCCAACGATTACAGGCGAACCCGCCTGAACGAACTCCGTGTTAAGCTCCTGAACAGGTTATCACGCGCGTATACTTGTCGGTCTCATGAGAAGCAGGGTTTGGTTTTAGAGCGATTAGGAAAGCAAAGAACAAGGTCTGCTTTGCAATGGGCAGATGTTGAGAGTCTCGGAGTTTGCTTTTATCCATTTTGAGGAACAAACACTAGAAATGTAGTGCCTTTGATGTATGTGAGGATTCGTTTTCATTGGATTGAGAGAAGCCTTCAATAGCGTTGACCACCGAGCGGCTGCAACTGCGACTGCATTCCGTCAGTGACCAAAATATGCGGCGTCATTTGGTCACCATGGAGATGGTGACGTCAGCTGAACGTCACGTTTTTGAGAAACTTGGACCATTTTGGAGAGCGATCAATGAACTATCTGAAATATGAAAATCAAAACACGACTTAAGCATCATTTGTTTTATCGCGTACAGATATTTCTAAATGATATACTGCATAGTATTGTATTGCATGTAATTGTATTGTATTGTACTGCATAGGATTAGTATTAGCCTAGGCCTACTCCAGCGATTCCCAACCTGTGGCCCACATGCCGAAAGTGGCTCGCCAGGCCTGAAAAAGTGTCCCTCAACCTATCAATGACATAAAAAAATATAGGCCTACATGCAAAAAGTGGTTAATTGACAGAATGATTATTCGCTATTATAAATTATTATATTTTGTTGACGTTTATAAGTAACATCAAATGTATTTATCTATGTGTAAGTCATTTGATTCTTTTCTAAAATAAAAATCTGTTAAAATTCAAAATAATTTTTTTAACCTTGTGGCCCATCATGTCCTCCAAATAAATTGCTAAATTAAAGTGGTCCTAAGTCGAAAACAGTTGGGAATCATTGGCCTACTCGTATCTGCTTAGTTCTGCCAAGCCGGCTATGTCATTGGCATTTCCGTCTATGCGGAAGACTTAAGCGTGTACCTGCTGCAGCTTATCATCTGTAGGCTTTATCTCTGTCGGTTAATGGCCCTGTCAGTTAATGTCCCTGACTACTTATAAAAGGCCGTAGTAAATTTGATTGCTAAGTTAAGTTGAGTCTTTCCTGCACTTTCGTGAAACACGGTTCTGTGCTTAAAAGGTTCATATAGGTTCCGGTACAAACCACGGGCGCGCGAACACTCACATATATACATATATACGCACACATACACACACCCACACCTACACACACACATACACACACACGCACATACACACACATCATTAATAATTAAATTTGTAACGAGCGAAAGGTCACACCGAACTGTACGCGGATAATCAATGAGTTGCCATACGTGAAGATGCACTCAGATCTCCAAATTTTTTTAGAAATGTCGAGTTTTGAGCCGATTTCAGAAGTAAAGAAGTTAATTTCATTCAGAAGAAAAAATAAGTAAATGCACATGTACATGCGTTAATGAATAATAATGTATACATACATGGTTCGACGTACACCAAAATGCATGACGTATATAATGGACGCCTTGCATGGCTGCCGACGGCTAAATTCGACTCCTGTTATAACTAGCCATCTTTTGTTCGTATAGGCCTATTGCACCTGTAAACATTCTGCTATTCTGATATATATATATACATATATATATATATCACTTTCAAATTAAACGAATATATATATATATATATACAGGGGCGTCCACATAGGGGTCCGGAGCAATTTCAGGCAGGGGATATTTTTTAGTCTTGGGGGTAATATCTTGTCTTCCTAGCACTGGGGACCAGGGTTTTTCCTCCATCACTCAGGGGTTTGATGCCCCTGTATAATGTATGTATATATATACATATATTATATATACACATCGACACATGACGTTTTAGATTATACTTCAGGGTTTAATAATGGAGCTCTTTCCAACTCAAGCTGATCCCAACAAGGCAGAATTAGAACCAGAGACTATACCCATGAAGCAGCAGCTATCTCGTCTGGAAACACCAAACGCGTACCATATATAGGCGTCGATTGAATGCAGAGCAAAAGGAAGACGACATCAATCGCAAGATATTCCGAAATGACGTCACGAGGACGGAAGTTGGCGCCTCGTAAATTGGACGACAGGCGGATCGTTAAAGAAGGCGGAGAGACATTCCCCTAGAGTGGAAAAGTCGGGTTAGTGAGAGTGGAAAAGGCGAGTAGGGGAGGGTTGGCCCCTGTGTCTTTCCTAATTATCAGATGGCGACACTCATAGTCGTCGCCAGGTTTTATGATCACTGATTTTGACCGTCTTCTCACTTCGGTGTGATATCTTTATTTCATGTCACCATATAAGATAACGATGGGAACATCGCACGGGGTGCCATCAGATTAACACTGGACAACGAATCTGGTTAATGTTTGGCTCTCGTTCAATTTAATTTATCATCCATCCAGCTTATTGAATTTAGTATACCGCTTGTTGTTTTTTCATTCATTGTGCTCTTTGGTTTACTTAAATTTGTTTTACTGCTGTCTGTTTTCTGTATTGTCTGTCTGTTGTCTGTCTGTCTCTCTTCATCATTCTCTATTCTTCCTTCTTCTATTGTTTATTTGTCGTTTTATTTTCGCTTCCGCTGTCTTCCATTATCTGCATGTATCTCTGCATGTATCTCTGCATGTATCTCTGCATGTATCTCTGCATGTATCTCTGCATGTATCTCTGCATGTATCTCTGCATGTATCTCTGCATGTATCTCTGCATGTATCTCTGCATGTATCTCTGCATGTATCTCTGCATGTATCTCTGCATGTATCTCTGCATGTATCTCTGCATGTATCTCTGCATGTATCTCTGCATGTATCTCTGCATGTATCTCTGCATGTATCTCTGCATGTATCTCTGCATGTATCTCTGCATGTATCTCTGCATGTATCTCTGCATGTATCTCTGCATGTATCTCTGCATGTTGCTCTACGTGTCTCTCTCTCTGTCGCTGCTTTTGTTTTGCTCATTCGGTTTCTTTTTCGTCTTCATTTCCCTACTTCTTTTCCTTTATCTACTCAATTCTTTCTCACCCTTCTTCGTCCTTCTTTCTTTCTTCTTCGCCTAATCTTAGCAAACCATTTTCTTTTCCTGACCTCACCAGGTGCTGTTGTCTCTATCGAGCGCTCGATTCTCATCCGCCTCTATAGGAAGGTGCGTGCGCTATATAAATTGCCCGTCGAACGATTGTTTCATTGGGTTTCCGGCTGAGCGGATTAATGCAGCCATCACGCGCTCATTTAAGAAAGTCGCGACCTCCACAGATCAAGTGCAATGGCCGATAAAATCAGACACTAGTGTGGCCCAAAGAGTTTCTGTAGACACGACTAATGTAACGCCTATGTTCGCTAGAGTAAAGCGCTGAATAAATGTTCAGATTCGGGCGAAACAATTTATAATGTGATACGTTTGACAGGGCTGTATGCAGTTTTGTAGGCCTACATATCGATACAAATAATATGACGTGTTTTGCATATCGCAACGCGGCGCCTGCGCTAGACTAAGCAACGATATCAAAATTCCAGAAAATAAAACGCTGGCCGGTTAGGAATGAATACTCAGATGAGTTAGTTTCAAGATGCAAATCAGTTCTGTGGCTAAGAAAATGATGTCTGCCTCTCAGGGTACCTTAACGGGGTGCTCCTCTTTTTCTTCGTCTTCTCTGCTGCAGAAGAAGTTGGGCCACGCTAACAGTCAAGTGTGCGAGGAATCAGTCACGTCTGTCAGACGACTAAAATGTTTTGATAATCGTTCAGCGACGATCGTGAACTGTCTGACGGGAGCAAGGACTAAAGAAAGGACTGGCAATGGACGATGGAAGCGAAGGACAGAGAAAGGGGCAACGGATGGCCTTGGTCGGTGGACTGGTTCCTGGTTGGACTGACCAAATGGCGTTTAGCGAATGGTCGCCTTAAGCCATGACCTATTGACCGTTAATTTTGAACCTAATGACTTAGTTTGTCGGGGTCGCAGTGAATTGTGGGGAAGATGTCTGATAAGATCGGTTCTGACCTTCCGTAGGGTGTGTTCTTTAATGGAAGATTTTAGTCTAAGCAGGTTCAAGGAGATGAAATCCAGTCGTGTAAAGATAATTATTACATTTCTAGATATATCCTGACCACTGCCATTTTGCCACGTGTCATGCAACAGTGCTTCAGTTCAATATATAGTCAAAAACCTTTTTGTAAGAGTCCTTTGTGTTGAGTTCACAACTTCACATCAACTTGACTCTTTGAACTGTCTCATATGAGTAACTGGATCTCACTCTCGTTGGTTTTACTCCTCTGCTTTTTTTATGTATCTATTTCACTTATTCTGTCTACCTCGTTCACTCAATTTGTCTGCTTAATAAATACAATCCTTCTTGTACCGCAGGATACTTAGAATATGATGGACTCAGAAGGTTAACAATGATGAACTGTACAGCAGAATCGGCTTGACAGCAACCCTCATGCAAATAGTGATTCAGAGAAAGCTAAGTTTATTTGGACATATATGCAAAATGAAAGGGGATAGAAAACTTCGAACGCTGGTTTTTGAAATAATGGATGGGACAAATAAAAGAGGAAGACCACATAGGTAATGGACAGATGACATTGTAGAATGGTGTGGAACAAATCATCAAGAATTGAGTCACGTGGCAATGAACAGAGACATGTGGAGAGATGTAACCAGAAAGGCATCAGACACCTACGGGCGATGAGCCCCATGGTTTTTGATTGATTGATTTGTATCTCAATCTTACCTAACTTCCTTTCAGATTCTTCTCTCTCATCAACTTTATTCCCACTATGTACATGCATTTGTGACTAGGAGTCATCCGTTTGTGTCACTACGTTCTGCTATGTTTTGCTATTCTACGCTATTTCATCTAACCTATCCTATGCTCTCCTGTGTTTAAAGCTCCAACAGAGTTGCAGTATGGGTGGGAAAAACACGTTGTTCTCAGCTCATAAATATTCGAAGTTAAAATTATGCACAGGCTGAGCTCTCTTCAGTCAGCACATCGTTCCTTCAGTAACAATAGTCGTAATTCTGCTGTCGGCTGTGAGAAGATGTCGGTCGGAGCGTTGCTGTTATTGCACGGTCGTAGAACCTGTCAAATCGGTTCCGGGGTGTAAACAGTGATGGAATATTGTGATTGGTTCACGTGACCAGATTGCGGATATTTGTTTGCGTAAAATAAAAGCGTTCTGTCTTGTTCATATACGACGGCAGACGTACAGATTAGTCTACCTTGCTACTGCGTGATCCTCAATATTTTTCATTGAGTAGGCCTAATGTAAGCCTATTATTTGATTTCTTCAGGCTTGAATTAATTCCTCCAACTTGAGGGGTCGGCCAAGTAAGATGTTGCTTTCTATCAAATTGACGAAGCGTTCACGATTGAGTATTTACCACGTGCATATAGCGTTAAAGCAGCCTTTCAGAAATTGTTGAGTTTACAATTCTAGTTACTCTGATTTGAAATTCGCCTTCTACGTCATGCGATTAAAAGATGGACGGAGTCTGATGATTGGGAACCAGCGTCGCATTCGGAATCGATTTGAAACCACATCGGGCACAGAAGCGAAGTCCTATGAGATTCATGGACAGCAATTTGTGCCATAATTCAACAGTTTACGGCACTTGCTTCGCCTAATCGTCGGACGGAGAAGAAGTGGCTGAAGGCGTCTGCTCAGAAATGTCATCAGTTCATCGTTTTCTCGACAACAAAGATTGACAGCTGACCTAGAATCAAAGAACGTTTGGAACAGATAAAAGACAAGAAGAACGACCGATGCTACAATTTTGTGGCTCACCAGCCAACAATAGAATTTTAATAAATGTCCTGATTCATTCGTGAACGAATCAATACGTTTATATAGCGCCTTTTAAGATTGAAGTCATGTCATGTATATTTGAATACGTGTTGTGTATGTGTGCATGTGAATGTACGGTATGCACGTTATACAATTTGATCGATCGAGTCACTAAGTCGGTTACTTTCACTGAGTCGGTTACTTTCACTGAGTCGGTTACTTTCACTGAGTCGGTTACTTTCACTAAGTCGGTTACTTTCACTGAGTCGGTTACTTTCACTGAGTCGGTTACTTTCACTGAGTCGGTTACTTTCACTGAGTCGGTTACTTTGACTAGGTCGGTTACTTTCACTGAGTCGGTTACTTTGACTAGGTCGGTTACTGTCACTAGGTCGGTTATTTTCACTAAGTCGGTTACTTTTATTAGGCCGGCAACTTTCACTAAGTCGGGTACTCTCACTAAGTCGGTTACTTTAACTGTGTCGGTTACTTGCACTAAGTCAGTTACTTTCAGTAGGTCGGCAACTTTGACTAAGTCGGTTACTTTGACTAAGTCGGTTACTTTGACTAAGTCTGTTACTTTCACTAGGTCGGTATCTGTGCAAAGGCGTTGAGCAAGTCCTTGGCGCAGAATTTCTAACCGCCATCGATTTATGCTTTCTAGGAATTTTTTACTAAATTATCAGCTCTGTTGTATTGATCGGTTTTTCGCAATTTTTTACGTAAAATCCCACAAGTTTAGATACTTCTAAATTTGTGACAATTTAACGCTTGTTAATTCAAGTGGACTGTGTCGCATGGACCTCGAAACCTTCGTATATACACAGATCGACTGGAAATATTTCAATCGGGTGCTTAAGAACTAATAAAAGAAATATGCCGAAAAGTAATAGCTAATAGCAAAAAAATAATCTAAGTTCAAGAGAACCGCGAAAAAAAACGATATCGTGAAATTCTCAAACAACGATATTTGTAGTAAGTCCTGACAAGCCGATTAACATCATGCCTGACCATAACCCCGCTTCCGGCCCTAGCCGTAGTCCTTGTCCTAACCCCAGTCGTGACCGCAGTCTTAACCACACATTTGTACGAAATTTAAGGAGGCATAACTATGAAATACGACGCGCAGTTTGAAATGCCAACTGTTTATATAGCAACGACCCTAACCGTTGATACTGTATCTGTCAACCTTTGTAGATCTCGCTTTCCCCGACAAGCGCCACTTCCACGGATAAATCTTACCATCGAACCTAACCCTGACGCTGACCCTAACCATACATCCCTGACTCCAACCGTCTGCCTGCATTTAGCCACGCCCAGTTTCCACGGAATTCCGCCCTCTTTCTGATCTCAATCCCATAGCGGTCTATGAAGATGGACATCGCGTAAGTACAGCTGCTGCTGCCTCTGACAAATGCGGAATCGCTCGGCCAGAACGGAACTCACAACAATGCTAATATTTCACGAAGTCTCAGGCGCCCGCCAGAGAGCGCTACATATAGGCACCCGAAGCGATAATGAAGGATGACCAACGCCCAGCTATAAGAGCACTGGAGAACACATTTCAATCAATACAGCAACTAAAGGATTTGCGTATTCGACTGCAGTGACTGTTCAGTTATAATGTATCCAATTGTAAGTGTAGTCGTAGGCTCAAGATGTCTAAAACACCCACGTAGCCTAGGTTTCTAGGAGCGGTTTAGTCCCAGTCAATAGAAAGTTGTCGGAAAGTCTGCTTAACCCTTGAACTACCAGCATTATTGATTATGCCTTACTTTTTACTACGCGCTGGTTTTTAAAGAGTTAAGTTCTGATTTCAGATCGAGAAGAAAAAGGTCGATTGTAAAGACGGTTCACAATTTGATGAGTTAAGAAAAAATGTCAATGACTTGCAGTAGAACCAATAATAACGGTCTTACAGATGAAACCATTGAATAGGAGATTGATGGACGGAGATTGAGGGAATTAATAAGGTAGAATAGAGAATGGAACAGGAGAATAATAGCCGAATAGAGAGGCAATAGTGTTGGAATAGAGAATGTAATATGTAAATAATAGACGATAATAGGTTGTTCAAAGCTTGGAATGGAGAATGGAATACAATAATGATCATAATAGACAAATAAGAAGGTAAAAGTTTTAGAGTAGAAAATAAATTAGGTAAATGATAGACGAATGATAGGAAGGCTACAACGCTGGGTCCATGTGTATGGCATTGGAATGCCTATTCGCTGATTAAGGTTCACACCCGAAGTAACTATTCATCGCATAGGCCGTGGCCGTCGTTGCTATGCATTAGCGAGGAATGACCGTGGAGTAGTTGCATCTGACATAACGTTCGCGTAGGCCAGTTTTGTGTCAGAGGTAAGAGTTACACCCTGGCTATTCTAAGCCCATGCATATGGCCCATGGAATTGAGAATTGAATATGGAGGGAAAATGTTGAAATACAGAATATAATTTGACGAATATTAGACGAATAAGGAGGTGAAAATGTTTGTGTTAAGAAGGGAATTGGTTAATTAATTATAGACGAATAACTGGGATTTAAAAGCGTTGCAACAGAGGATAGAATACGTACAGGTGACTCTATATCTGAATGAGGAGGCTAAAGATGGAGAGACGATGAAGGACAAGCACAGCAGCAGCAGCAGCAACTGTAGTATAATCCATTATCAGCTGTAGGATGTCGTCAGGATATGACCGAATTAGCTTCTCTCACAAAATCCTACTGACGACGAATCGAGAAGCAACGAAGAAGAAGCCAACGACGATAGTGGCTTTTATAGGTATCGAACGGAAGTCTATTAGCAAGACGACAGACCTCTCTCACACGCTCTGTCTGTCTGCCTGTCTGTCTCTCTCTCTCTGTCTCTCTCTCTCTGTCTCTCTCTCTGTCTCTCTCTCTGTCTCTCTCTCTATAAATATATACACATATATATAAAGTTTATATATATAAAAATCCTTAGCATATACATTATGTGCATATACATGTATTTACCATATATATATATGCTTATATAAGCTACATATATAAAATGAATATATATAAATTAAACATATATATATAATTTCTATATACATACATAGTTCATGGGTGCCGTAGGGTAATGAATAACACACTGGCGTGTTGAGCTGAGAGACTAAGTTCGATTCCCGCATTCCTCGCCGTCTATTTTTCTTTCGCTAGGTAGTGGCGTCGTTAAATAAGATGTGTATGACGTAATGAGCGCCTTGAATGGCAGCCGAAAGTTATATTCGAATCCTGTAGCAACTTGTCATCATTCGTTCTTACCATGTTTATTATCAGACTGCGTGGCTTGTCAGTTTGAAATTAATTGAAAAGGATAAATAACTAATTTTATAATAGGACAATCTGTCTGACCGTAGCAAGTTACATGTAATAAAAATGAAATATTGGTTGTCTAAGGCCGGGGGCCTGTGTTTGTCAGCTTAATGCTAGATTGGTATCTTTTAAAGAAACAGTTTTATCAATTGTTTTTAATTAGCATAGTGTTCTCTGGATTAAGTTCCTGTCATCTTTTGTCGGTCGGCCAAAAGGTGTGCCCTAGGATGGATATTGTAGACTAGTATCTCAATACAAGAGAGGGAACAGTCGCCATAGAGTATGAGCCTCTGTCGCCATCACCGCCTGCAGGGGCCAACCGTCTGCCACTTCAACCATTACAGTTATGGACCCTTCATTGGAAGGATGGAAGATCAGCCTTTGTAGCATTGTTAAGGTCTTAAGACGGGATTGATGCTCTGCGGTTGTAGGCACCCGCCATGCTGGAAAGAGGCAGAGAAGACGAAAGAGATCGTGGTAGCCTTGGCAACTGAAGGGAGCAGAAGAATAACAAGAAATTAAATGGAGCAAAAGAAGAAGAAGAAGATAAAAAGAATAAGATAAAAAAGGAGCAAGATAAGGACTAAGGTAAAAAGTTGAACAGGAAAAGAGAAGGAGGAAGATGAAAAGGAAACTTAAAATGACGAGATGAAGATGATGTCGATGAAGAAGAAGGAGAAGAAGAAGAAGAAGAAGAAGAAGAAAAAAGAAGAAGAAGAAGAAGAAGGAGAAGAAGAAGAAGAAAAGAAGAAGAAGATGGAATGGGACGCAAGGGGGGGCCGAGGAGGGAATAATTTGGCTAAAACGGCGAATCGTATCTTGTCATTCGGACGGACGATAGATGGCAACGTCATTCTCTTTCGACCAACAATCGCTTTATCTGCGGGCATCTGTTGACCTACTCTGCCTGATGGGTAAGGATGCATGCGTGGCTCCGTCTATTTGCCTCCGTCTCTCTCTCTCTCTCTCTCTCTCTCTCTCACTGCCTCTGCCTCCCGCTGTATTCCTCTGCCTCTCTTTGTTTCTGTTTGTCTCTGTATGTCTCTCTCTCTCTGTTTCTATCTGCCTCTGTCTGCCTCTGTATATCTCTATCTCTTTCTCTCATTGACTATCTCTCTGACTCTTTCCAGCTCTATCTGTCTCTGAACGCCTCTCTGTCGTTCAGTCTGTCTGTCCCCTGTCTTTGTTCCTGTCTTATTCATTCTCTTTATCCTTCTGTCCTTCTCTTCCTCTCTCTCTCTCTCTCTCTCTCTCTGTCTTGTCTCTTTCGTCTTCTTATATTTCACTGCCTGCATCTGTCTGTGCCTATCTCTGTTCATGTCTGTCTGTTTGTCTCTCCCTATCTTTGCCTTTCTGTCCCTCTTTCCAAATTCTCTTTTTTCTTTGTCCGTGTCTGTCTTTGTCTATATATCTGTCAGTCTACCTCTCCCTCTCTCTGTCTGTTCTTAGTTGCATTCTCTCTCTGTCTCTCTCTCTCTGTCTCTCTGCGTGTCTCTCTCTGTCTCTCTCTGCATCTTTGTCTCTCTTTGTATCTGTCTGTCTGTCTGTCTCTGTCTGTCTCTGTCTGTCTCTGTCTGTCTCTGTCTGTCTCTGTCTGTCTCTGTCTGTCTCTGTCTCTCCCTCTCTGTCTCTCTGTCTCTCTTTCCGTGTTATCCGCTTCCTAGTTTTCTCTGATCACCTTGTAGCACTCTGTCGGTCTGTCTGTCTTCCGCTGTCGCTGTCTTTATCCGTCTGCCTCCCTCTCCGATGTCTTTCCATCATTCCGTCTGTTCTGCCTCTCTTCATACTTCTACTTATCACTCGAAATGTCTCTCTTCCTCTTCCTTCTGTCCTCGTTTATCCCTATGTAAGTCCTGTTGAGTCTCGCCTCTCTCTCTCTCTCCCTGCATCGTTCTCATTTGCATTCTGAGTTCATATAGCGCTAAACGAATTATTCCACTGGCATTCATCTACCGCTTAGCAGCCGCTTCCGGTATGCTTGCTTTTTGTCTGTGTCTGTCACTGTCTGTGCCTTTCTCTGTCACTGTCTCTGTCACTGTCTGTGCCTACCTCTGCCTCTGTCTGTTCTCCTTGACACTTTCCGTCTCTGTCTTCATCAAAGCAGTTAGGTTCATCATCGTGAGCGTCTGCCTAATTCGCGGCACTTTGCACCTGTAATGCATAATCTGTGTGAGGTTGCGAAGAGACCCTTTATATATCTATATATGCACGCGCACACACACACATACTCATATCCACACCACACAACACACACCTACATACACACCTACACACACACACGCACACACACACACAAACACACACATATATATATAAGTAAGTAAGTCGATAAGTCAGTCGGTAAGTCAGTCGGTAAGTCAGTCTGAAAGTTAGTCGGTCATCCAGTTACACTAACGGCTGCTTCAGTCCAATAACAGAAGATGCAAAGCCATTCAATTTCAGATATTGCTACATCCGACCAACCCTCCAAGGGCCGTCGTCGTTGGCTTCCCTTCGAATGGGGGAGGCCTGGCTTTCGTTGGCTCCTCTTCGAATGGGGGAGGCCTGGCTCTCGTTGACCAATATCGACGCAGAAATTGCGCTATATAAATTGTGCGTTGTAAATAAATGGCTTCACCAGAAGAGGATTCGCTTTTGTTTTCAGCGCAGAGAAGAACCATAGGATTCGTTGATTGTCGGAGGACATATTGATTGATACCTCAATCGACTGATTAACTAATAAATCCTGACCTGGGAAAGTTAAAATCCATAGAAGGCTTGAATGGTTGTGACGTGTCTGGATGGAGCGAATGAAATATGGGTAAACAACACTTCGAACAAACGATGTGCAACACTTTCTATCGATATATCTATGGACGATGGCAAGATACATTTCAAGGCTTCTTTGTCACTTGCCAGCGCCCGAGAGAACACTCAGCTGCTAAGAGTGAATGCGGTGATGAATATCAATGTAGTTTTTGAGGTTAAAAATGTGTGGCGATCAGACGGTGACGGAAAGACTCGCCAACCGACTCTTATTGTGTCGGTGCGTTCGGATTGAAATCACTCACACGCATGGCTGGGCTCCCTGAGTCGATTAACGAACTGCAGTTTCGCTTCTTCTTCTTCTTTTGCTTCTTCTTCCTCCTCGTCTTCTAGTTGACCCTCGAATTCCTGTTCTCCCCATCCTCTTCCTTCTCTTCTTCCTCCTCCTCTTCCTCCTCCTGTTCTTCCTCCTTCACTTCAATTTCCTCTTCTTCTTCTTCTTCTTCTTCTTCTTCTTCTTTCCATTCGTCTTCTCATTCTTCCACTGCATCTTATTCATCAATATCTTTTGCCTCGGATCCTTCTTCCTTTTTTCCCTGTTCGTCTTCGCATTTTTCATCGTTTTTCTCTTCCTCTTTTTCTTTTTCTTCATCTTCCTCTTCCTATTCTAACTACTTCTTACCCCCTCTTCCATTTCATCCTCTTTCACTTCCCCTCATATTCTACTTTTATCTTGCCTCCTATTCTTTTTCCTATTTTCATCTTCATAGTCATCTTCTTCTTTATCATCATCTTCTTCTTCATCATCATCTTCTTCTCATTCTTCCAAGACATCTTCCCCATCTTCTACCTTTTCTTCTTTTTCTTCTATTTCTCCCTCTTCTTCTTCTTCCACTCCTCCTTCATCTTCTACTATTTCTTCTCCTTCGTATTTTTCTTCATCGCATTCTTCTTCACATTATTGTTCTCTCCTCCTCCTCTTCATCCTCCTCCTGAGGCTAGTGGTCGAATGGATTAATCGCGTTCCTTTCACCACTGTCTCTTGCGTTCGATTTGCGTTGCATCATATGGAAATATGAGTATATGACCCTGGCGAGGCGCTGGATATCAACAATCCGTCTATGTCCTTAGCTAGACACGATATTGCCCAGCGATGGGACTCGTGTCAATCGACCGTAGGCCAGGAAGGTTAAAGCGCTGATCGGCATCATCAATACCACTGTGTTCTTCTACAGCATGGCATTGATCCCTGCATTTTCAGTAATTCTATCATGTCTCGTCGCCAGTCGTCGCTCCTCTTCTTCGAACGTGTGTTTGCTGTGAGCCGTGGATGAGGATCCATCATAGGATGGACTCTGCGCGTCGTCTTCAGAGGCTTTTGTCAGTCGAGACTCTATCAGTTATCTCGACAACAATGTTCACTCGTTGATTAATGCTTTGTTCTTTACACAGTATCAGCTAGATTGGGCGCATGCAGAGCCTTCGTAAGATGGTTCAAACTTCAACTCACTATAGTGGGGTCTTTATGCATACGTATATACATATATATATTCTATGATGCCTCCTATATATATATATATATGAGACGTAGCGGAGTGTTCTATGCAGATTCGAACCCACCTGGAGTCGTTGCGTAGCGACCTTGGACAAGTTGCTCACCCATAATAATTGTCCGTGAGGAAGACAACGGGAAACCACCTCACTCATTCCAACCCCGGGTGGCATGGAGCCAATAGACCTGCCTTCGGAAAGAGAACTCGTCATCATCACATGATGTGTAGGCTTATTGGCGCCTGATAATAACCTTTCAAACAGGCGACTGTGATCTGAACGTACCCGATGCGGTTTGCCGCTTTCAAACTGGACGCCATTCGTCTGATGCACAACGCGTTAACAAAACAAAAGCTCAAAGTAGGATTGAGGAGCTTTAATTAAGCGGTTGATCGTAAAAAATATTAATCGAATAATTTTGTAGGCACTTATTTCATGATGTCGAATGGTCCAATAGAGCAAATAATGATAGCGTTAAAGGTTTGAGTGGAAGTGAAGGGCAATCGTTTTGAAATTGTTTTAAATGCTGATGGAATGCTTAAGAACACAGCTGTGTTTTGTTTTTTAGTTTTTTTTATTTCACTTGGTTTTTTTGTTTTTAGTTTTCCTTTGGACCCCCTGTCATAACAGTTTTGTTATAAAAAGCATCAAACAGAGCATGAAAAAGAGCTTCAACTTGTTTATATTATTGATTTAGCTTGATTTCCGACTGAATAAACACACAATTAGTAATACAATAGTAGTAAATTAAAATATATATATATATTAAAAAACAAAACAAAATTGCCAATTTTGGTTTTTTGCAAAAAAACAAAAAACCAAATAACCAAAAGACCAACATGTCTGCAGCCCTGAACATGACAGACACCAGATTAGTATAATTTAATTGATTCATCGTAGTTGATTTGTGAGATTAATCGATTCATCAGCAATAATAATTAGCTAACGTTGTCATGCTATAACGTTTCACATATTCACAGGGCGTTAATGAAACCTGTTGAATCAGATGCCGTTGCGTCCTTCCGTATACTATCAGCAGAAAGCTCACGACCGACTGAAAAGTCTACAGAACTATCGAACCGCAAGGCATGCAGATCATTAAGACGTTCTCGACAGCCCAACCGGTGTAATTATACCGATTTATATTTGGAGCCGTCAGACCGTGTCCGTAAGGAGCGTCAGTCATTAAAGCAAGGACCGTCTGCTAACCGCTTCGCCGTTGATTTGGCGTGCTTCAAATCTCGCGGCGGGGTTTCGTATAATGTACATGTAAATAAAGTCCTAATAATGTGCCACCTGTGATTTCTCACGGATATCTCGTGTAATGTAAGTATATTTCCAGTTATTAAAACATAAATGGAAACTTAATGGATGAAACTCGTCAAGACCGCCAGTTGCGGTTCAATCGTCAGCGATGGACAGCACCCGACAAAGTCAACAAACTTCAGCGACCTATTATTTGTCATGGGTTAAGTAGCCTACGACCTGTGATATTTGACGGGTAAAGTAGCCTACGACCTGTGATATTTGACGGGTAAAGTAGCCTACGACCTGTGATATTTCACGGGTAAAGTAGCCTAAGACCTGTGATATTTCACGGGTAAAGTAGCCTACGACCTGTGATTTTTAACGGGTACAGTAGTCTACGACCTGTGATATTTCACGGGTAAAGTAGCCTACGACCTGTGATATTTCCCGGGTAAAGTAGCCTACGACCTGTGATATTTCACGGGTAAAGTAGCCTACGACCTGTGATTTTTAACGGGTACAGTAGCCTACGACCTGTGATTTTTAACGGGTTAAGTAGCCTACGACCTGTGATTTTTAACGGATTAAGTAGGCTACGACCTGTGATTTTTCACCTGTCAGCAGTTAGTTTTTTAATAACTACCATGTCCTAGCTAGTTTAACGTGTTTCAGAAGAGAGTGTGAGTTTTGTTTGAATTACTAGATTTCCCATCCGTCCGAAATTCCTTTTTAAAGCTGCGATAGCGTTGATTGACACTCATGCAAACAAACCCACAAGTCTACAAAAGAACTCTTGCACTAAGGCATTTCTGTCATAATGCTCTTTTCGTTTTCTAAAACAATGTATGATTAGGCCTAAGACCTCGAGTCGCCTTGCTTGCTTCTAAGTCTAATATAACTTATTATCTGTGTCGCGTTCACGGTGCAGAGTGTACACGCATTTCAAGGTGTTATGCGTTTCTTTTTCTTCTGAAATTGCGCGCTGACTAGTCTCTAAGGATGAAGGCGCTCCATTAATTTTTAGAATGGGTACAATAATGCTAAGATCTTTTTCCTCGGTGTTGCCTCCATTACACTAGTAATTTCATTACTTTCAATCAGGTCTCATCTTCTAAAACTTTTTTCTATAGTGTGGTTAGTCCACACCCTTTCAACCTTTCTTCAAAGCCCGAAATCATTTTCGTAGCGCTTCTTTGCATTTTCTCCGGTTGCTCCATGTTTATGCTTCATATATTGAATTCCATAACTAGATGCTGTAGTCAAATTGTGGTCAAACAAGTTATCTGCACAACTTCAGTGATTTTCATTGTTTTTGTTAACCATTGTCCTCTTCATTCTGTCGTGCCGTGAATTGAGCTAGACAAGCGTTTGTTTCATGTTTTTGAGCACTGTCTCAAATTGTAAACATCGGTTAAATATGTAACTGTCTCGCCGATTCATGAAACAATGTCTGTAGCTGGCTCCCGCAGAAGGATAGTTTGTGAAGGCAGTGGCTTGTGTCTCGTCCGATAGTTATTATTTGTGTTTGTTATGCAGGTCACATTTTGCTAGCTGACGGATATGATTTTTGAATAAAGTAGTTAATTATTTTAAGTAATTAGACTTAACTATTTTAGAACTAACACAAACCATAAAAACTAGTAATTCGTAAACTTGAATGCAACGCATACCGCGAAATAGTTATTAAACAATTTGCAACTAACGCAAAAAAGAAGTAAATTAATCTTCGATTGTACACTACATCCTTTCTCTACGTGATGTGTTTAGGACAAAAAGACACAGAGACATTATAAAATGAAACCTTAAAAACCCGCCCAAAAGTTCCTGGATATGCAGACATCATGCAAAAAGACAACTGTTTCGTCTGGTATACGTAATTTATTGTAATTACTGAGAGTGATTATGCTTAGAAGCGAACTAGAATTGATACATTGCATAGGTAGAAAAACGGCGCTAAATAAATCAGAAGATGAAATTAAATATTTCCATCATACGCCATCGATAACAATTGTGGTTGAAGAATCCAACGGTTTCACTCTGTTAAAAATGGCGCTATAAAATTCCGAAATACATAAGCAAAACAAATGCTGATTTCTTGTATAAAAAAAGTTCATTTTTTGTGAATTTGGAACGTGTTATTGGTTGGACGCGACCGTCGGTTAATGATTCTGAATCAGTTCATTAGCACGACACTGTCCCTGTGGATCTTCCTGATTGGATTAGTCTAAATTAATTTGAGCTAAGAGGCTCACAGTTCGAATCCTGTCATTGAGAAGCTGCGTATTGCATGAAATTGCCTGCCAGTCATTGACGCGTAAGTCGCAGCAGCACTCGAAGGAAACAATTGTATCGGCGACAGAATTCTTCTGCAATTTGGTCTGCGCTCTGCTCTGACGGAGTAGTTTCAGAGTAAACAGTCGTCGGAATTATTGGGAGCTTTCGGCTACAGATAGAATAGATACCACGATTACGAGAGCTGCTTCAGTCTTCGCAAGAAACAAACAAGTCAGCAAACGAGTTCTGGGCAGATGTCACGAAAACCAGTCCTCTCTGTTCCGTTGAAGCCAGAGGCGAGCAGAACAGAATCCGGTTCATTCCCGTCAATCAGAAAATTGATTACTGCACCGGGTAGAATCACTGAATCAGCTAAGAGTGGTGCGTATCCAGATTGGATCGATGAGCAGTTGATCTAGGTTATTTATTATTTGGGTGATTTATTATCTAGGCTATTTACTATTTAGGTCATTTATTCTAAAACTGTTTTGTTATGCTGCTGACGCTTAGGATTTCAACCACTGAGACCCAGATTCCAATCCCGACTTTTACCATCGACTGACGATATTAGTAGGCCTATATTTACCATCAATTGATACAGTGAGCATTTATTACCATCGATCGATACAATTCGTGTTGTTGTAGGCCTATTATGGGGTGGTCAGAATGGCCGCCTGTTTCATAGCGATAATCTTTGTTAATCATTTCATTAAAGGACAATTCGACAATTTTCATTCGTTCATATACTTCTATATGACTCTATAGTGTGCGTTTTATCGTATCGTATCTCTAGAATTATGGAGCGCTTCTCTCGAAATAACTATTAAGAGGCGTTCTCAGAACAATATCTACGCGGAAAAGGAAACATCTTTAAAGAGCGCGAAGCCGAATTTTAGTATTCTATTTCCAGTCGTCTCTGAATGTTTTTGACGGTGTTCGGTTGTACATAAAGTCTGTCTATCTGTTCGTCTGTTTGTATGGGCATTTGTGTATATGTTTCAATCTGTCTGCATCTATGTACCTATGCATATACTTTACGACACTGTACGTGTAAATCTGTAAAGACACCACCTGCATTGCGTTTTGGGTCGTGCGATCGTCCACTCAAAGGTATTTAAGTGTACCAACTGGACGACGTCTAAAATCCATTTGTTTGAGAAGGTCAAGAGAATTATTGAATTCTGTCAAACCTCTCTGCAACGTGGAGCTCTATGACCAATATTTTGTGCCACACAGGGATGCCAGGCGAGTGGCTAACCGTCTCCCCGGCCGCCTAATCCTCCCACTGACCGATTAAACCCAGCGAACTCGTTTTAGAGCGAAATAGAGACATAGACAGAGATAGCGACTCAGCGAGGCAAAGACAGGAACAGCGATACGAAGACAGAGAGACGCAGACAGAGAAACATATACAGAGAGAGAGAGACATTTCGAAATTACAATGTCTGGCCTGGCGGGCCTTTGAAACCCTCTCTCAATGACTTGTTGACAATTGTGCCTAACCATGCAATATGCAATCTAACTGGAGTGTTTAAACAAAACGCTTTCAACGTACTTCTCTAATTCTGTCTGTATTACAATAACGACGCTTTCAGATCTGATGAGAGTTCAATCTGTTGTGACCGCATAGTTATCTATTGACATATCTCGATAGCAGTATTATTAAAATACGTGGGGCTCTGAGGGGCGCCCTAGAACCTCATCAGCTGCGGCATTATCTTTCATAATTTATCTCTCATCGATTGATCAACGGCCGATGGCGGAAAATGAGATTCTCCCCAGGTTTCATTATCGGTCACGGAAGCCTTGCTGTTTTTAATCCAATCGCGCCTAACCAGCGTCCCCCATTAGCAGACGATTCATACCAGTATACATGGTCGACAGTTAGACAGTATACTGTCTTTGGGCGCCTACCGTTCTCCTCTTCATCAACTGGTCTATTGATTGCAGACATGCATGACAACCTTCTTTAATAATTAAGTCTGTCAATCACAGATGCTCATTGGCAGACGCGAAATTATTTCGCAGTTTTATATTCATTCAGAAATTATGGATTACTCGCTAGATGTCGAGACGATGTAAGATCTTCGTCAGAGTGCCAGTCTCAAGCCTAAAACAAAGTAGGAGTGGAGGAGGGCGACGCTGATGATCGTTCTTATCAAACGGTGCTGTAAAACTGAAATTAGTACACTACGACGACGTAAACGAGATCATTTTTCGGAGCCATAAAGTGCGCCTCGCAAATGGAAGATGTGGTTTTTTTATGCTACAAAACTTTGTGTAAAAGAAAATACGAACTTATAAAGCATAAAAATCCGTTGCTTGGGTAATTCGATAAAGTATGTCTGTCTGTCTGTCTGACTGCCTACTTATCTGCGTACCGATGTTGCCTTTAATATTATCTGTATTTGACTATCTGTTTCTTCATATTGCATGCATGCATACATACATACATACAGACATACATACGTACATACGTACATACGTACATACGTACATGCATACATGCATACATGCATACATGCACGCACGCACGCACGCACACACGCACACACATACACACATACATACACACATTCATACAAATATAGCGAAAGTCTTCCATAGAAACTGGAAGACAATTTGTCAGCGCCTTTGTGGTCTGAGGAGACAGGTCTTTATCCCGACCGACCGGAGAGAGAGGCTGAATGACAGAAACGGAAGTGACGCTACCGAACGACTGACCACCTAGCGACGAAACGACAAATTAACAGAAGACTACGACGACGATGAGAGCTTCAATTAAATGTCGGACATTAGCCGTTGTCTATACGTAACACAATTCGATCCTAAGTAGCCGGACTAAGAGGGTAAGAGCAGAAGAGAAGAATGGGGCGGACGGAGAAGGGGATTCGGTTGGACTAGTAAATAGGAGAAAATGCCTATGTCTCTGCATTTGTTTCTCTGTCTGCGTCTCTCTGTCTTCGTCTCGCTGCTTCTGTCTTTGTCTCGCTGAGTCGCTGGAACTCTGAGGAATGAGCAAAGGCAGAGAAATGGGATTCTGTAAGATGAGCGAAGGATGGGAAAATGATGGAGGATCGCAGATGGGGGCAAATTTAATTGGAGGATGAGTAGGACAAAAAATAAATTCTGGCGATGAGGGACAGAACATAGAGAATGAAACTTGAAGGAAGAGAATAGGATTATGGAGAATGAATTCTCTAAGAAAAAAATTGGAGGAAAGAACAGAGAATCCGAAGGAAGGGTGATCTAAAGTGGAGTGGTCCTTGGCAAATATATACACAAGGAATACAAGAATTCTTAAAGGGGATTATTGTGTGATGAATTTGTGATAAAGAAATTAGGTATTCTGTAGAATGAGTTGGAAAAGAGTGAGGAAAAGGGAAAATAGGGGATCTGGAAGATAAATATTGATCGATGGAGAAATGGCATTGGATGTGGTTGACGATTTTCGGAGCTTCAATCTAGAGGAGCTTTTATTCAATTACTGTTGGCTATCGTCCTCACATATCGATCTATGTCTTGCTTTCCTCATTCCTAGACTGAAGGCCTCCTCCATCCTCTAATATTCCTCCTTCTCCTCCATGTCCTACCCATCACTTAATTCTCTCGTCCCTCGTGTACCTTCTCATCTCTTCGATCTGACACATCTTAATTTGCCTACATTCTCTTCATCCGCAACTTCCTAGCAATCGTGTTCATGATTAGACTCGTTTTCAATCAATCAAAATTTTTTATCCCGTAAGTGGTTGTACAAAGTTATTACATAATAAAAAAAACGTAGGGGCCATACAAGACAATATTTCAGCTTTACAGATAAATCTATGAGACCAGACAATAAGGGAAAAAGAAGAACCCTAACGAACCAAAAGGGTCTCGCTGGCTGGGCTTACCCTTTCCATGAAATATTACCCAGCAGCAGGTCAAAGAAATTAAGTCGCGGCTATTTGACACTCATGGCTTCCACTTCATACACGGGAGATAGAGAAAGGGAAGTGGTAAGGCAAACTAATATCAACTGCACGCGTAACGTAATTTATCTAAGGCTTGTAGCGAATTTTAGTAGTCATCCAAGGTTGATCAAAGAATCGACGACTTCGTCTGTTAATTTGTTTCATCGAAAAGGTTGAATTGTATGCCTTCGTACACATGTCAAGGAATGCTCCAAACAAGCTTCATTTTGGTCTCTCTCAGTACACATGACTGAGATTGAAGTGAAGTTCAATTGCGATAGGAGCATTCTAAATTGGTCTATTGACTGGCCATTTGTATCTCTAGAAGCAATTGTTTATGGTTTGTTAGGCTTTGTCGATTGCACAGAATACCAAACAATGATGGGCAAGCGATCAGAGACACCAGCAACAAAGTAACAAAGAAACGTAGAGATTATACAACAGAACATTTTAGGAATTCACAATTCTGGGCCAAATATTGTAAACACACTATCAATTATAGGATGGAGGTATTGTCAGTAATGCGTGTACACGTTGCAGCATGGCAGGTAGAAAATGATGAGACGAGATACAGTCGAGGAAGTTGTTTCTAAGTGCATGATCACCATGTTTTCCTCTAAGACCCAACTGATCTGGTTTGGAATAAAACAACGGCTCCATAAACTCAACCTTCCACTTCTCACGTCAATGTATCCAGATGTCACATTTGCTACTAGTGTCCGTGACTTAGGTGTAACCCTTGATAGCACCCTGTCCTTCTCAAAGCACCTCTTGCAGCTGACACGCTCATGTTACTACCACCTGAGGCGTCTGAGAATCATCAGAAGATCTGTATCCTCTCCTGTATTCACAACAATAGTCCATGCCTTCATCTGCTGTCGCATTGACTACTGCAATTCACTATTTGCGGGGCTCCCCAAGGCACGCTTATCCTCCCTGCAGCCTGTTATGGACTCGGCAGCCAGGCTCATTTCTACCTACATGACCGACGTCCTACACTGGCTTCCAATTCCCTCTCGCATCCAATACAAGGTACTCCTCTTTGTCCTTAGAACTCAACAGGGTAAA
The DNA here is from genome assembly GCA_959347315.1 of Bimastos eiseni. Taxonomy (NCBI): domain Eukaryota; kingdom Metazoa; phylum Annelida; class Clitellata; order Crassiclitellata; family Lumbricidae; genus Bimastos; species Bimastos eiseni. The sequence continues at coordinate 15,943,983 of OY365815.1, forward strand.
GCTCCTCAATATCTCTGCCACTTAATGCGAAAACCTCCGTCTGCTGTCTCCACCCGCCCTCTCCGGTCTGCGGATCGACTTGATCTTCTTGTTCCACGGGCAAGAACTGCTATGACTCAACATCGTGCCTTTGCCATCGTGGGTCCTTCTATGTGGAATGACCTGCCCCCCATTATCCGTAGCAAGCTTTTAATCGGGCTTCCACCCTCATCCCATCGTTGCCTGAAGACTTTCTTACTTCCTCGGAGCTGTCACGCTGAGAGCGCTTCTGAATAGCTAGTACTGTAAGAAGCGTTATATAAATAACCAGATACTATACGATACGATGTTTTAACAGATCAACATTGAAATCACCCTTCAAAACATATAATGCGTACGTAGGCCTACATGTATAGATATGGAAACATACATGCATGCATAGTGCTCACATGCAAATATACCTACATTCACGTACATACACATATATAATAATGTGTTTATATATACATGTGTGTAGGTATATATATATAGATTATATGCGCTAAAAGAAAACACGTTCGGAAGAGTGATGATGCGTACGTGAATGGCTTTGTGCAGTGGCGATGATCAGCTCCAGACCATTCGTGTCTTCACTTCGTCTGTGCACGTAATTCAATAATTCTAAGACTGGCTGAGGGGGTCGCCCTGCGCCGTGGACACTCCTCCTGCAGCCAGAGGCCAAACCAGACGGAGTGAGTTGGAGTGTAAATTGAATTGTCCAATCACATCGAGCGACTGCAAAAGGCGCAACAGAAATTCCGACGTGGTTCGTATATTATATGCGTTTATCTTAAATTGTGTTATAAGCCTCGAGGATGCAACAGCAGAAATTTCAAAACCGGCACAAGTCTCCCCTGCCCCACATTGCAATAGCTATATAGTGGGTGCCTTTAAACCCCCAATAATCTGAAGTTAAGGGCCAATCGCGTAGACAAAACCACACATACCCCACACTCAAACTGAACTCAAATAGCACTCGAGGCATTCAGACCGCACTTACAACCACGAGTTCAAGTCAAACTATAACACAACGCTTTAAACTACAATCGAGCCACACTCAACCACTCTTAGACCACACTCGAACTATATGCACTCAAATCACACTCAATCCGAACTCAAATCACACTCAAACCCCGCTCAATCCAAACTCAAATCACACACAAACCCCACTCAATCCAAACTCAAATCACACTCAAACCCCGCTCAATCCAAACTCAAATCGCACTTAAACCGCATTCAAGCCGCACACAAGCCACATTCAAACCCCGCTCAATCCAAACTCAAATCGCACTTAAACCGCATTCAAGCCTCACACAAGCCACATTCAAGCCACACCATTCGCCATGGCGGTCACATTCTCGTGACAAATGAAGAATCTAATCTCAAACTGAATTCGTATTTTAGCCACTACTAAGTTAACTATAACCACAACCAACCATTTTTATTGACTTTCTCAAACGAACAAAATATTTGGACATGAAACATAAACAACTATAATGAAAAGGACAACAATCGTTTGTGAACCCTTCTATGTTTTAATGACCTGCCCCTATTATCCATAGCAGGCTTTTCATGAGGCTCCCACCCTCATCCCATCGTTTCCTGAAGACTTTCTTATTTTCTCGGGGCTGTCACGCTGAGAGCGCTTCTGAATAGCTAGTACTGTAAGAAGCGCTATATAAATAACCAGATACGATACGATACGACCAATAGGGAGATATAAGTAAACTTCTACATATTAAAGTATCTGAGGACAAGAAGACGAGCTATAGCAGGATTTAAAATGTAGTCCATGACTAAACGAAACTGCCTAGAGGCAAAGAAGCTGTGCATACATACCAAATAATGCAATTGCTTAGAGCTTCGAAAGACTTTGAAAACTGCTGCTTCAAGAAGCCACTTAACCTTAGTGCTTAAAATTCATCAATTCTCGCGACGAAGCTTGTCATTCCAGAGTAATCGGCTAATCTATTTTGAATCATTGTTTTCACTTTGAAAAATAAAGAATAAATGATCCTTACGATAATTGCATTTGCTAAAACTGCACCCAATCTCTTAAACGTTTTTTTTACCTCAGTCTCGAAATATGAAATATTGCATCAGCAGCACGGCTAATCGAAGCACTCTTATTAAATTCATGACACATAGAAATATTTCTGTATATTGACAACTAGAAACAAAGACAACGTTGTAAACAAAATCACCAAACACATTGTAACACAGTCATTGGCTCAGCTGAGCGACTGAGTCTGTTTATTTTACTGCACGTCAATATCTCACCAGTCTGGATTGTCTTCGCCGTCTTCCCTCCTATACACCTTCTATCACTCGCTCTCCAGTCCTCACAGAATTCGTTATAGTCTGTTACAGCAGATGATCGAGTAGATTAGCCGTGTTTTTAACGGCTATGGGCTGGCCAGTGGCCATATATTTATCTTCCCATCATTAATCTCAATACCGCTGATTATACACGAACTTTTATATGCAACTGATTCGTGCTTGAAATGCCCTCAGTCAACGTGACGACGACGACGACGACTATGATGATGATGATGATGATGATTTTCGCTTAATATTAAGACAAGGTTGGCAAACCGCAACCTAGTTACAAGATACTTAATTAAGAATAGTATTTGATTTTGATGACAAGGGCCAATCTATCGCATATGATTGAACAGTACTATTGGAAATTTGAGATACAATGTTTTTTACGGATCTAGGGTAAAGTCGTGAGGCCTTGGACGAACGACTTTAAAAATCTTGAGCAGCCGCAAGGAGTAGAGACATTAAATTTTGATTACCAAATTAGTTTTCTGATAATAGTTTTTATATCTAATTATCTGAGCTCCTGTATACTGTAACTATGACTGGTTTTCACTTGTACTTGCACAGTGGAGAAATAGCCTTTCGTTTCGACTTTTTCCTTCGGTATGCGTTTCGTCTCGATTATTGTCTCGGCAATTTATCCTATAGGAAATGATTAACGACCATTTTAATCCTAAGAAACGATCAGTGCACAGTCGACGCTAAGAAGATCTCAAGAAAGCCACTGTCATAATCGACAGAAAATTGTTTATTGAGAAACTGTCGATTCTTGGCAGAAACGGTCGGCAACTGTCGGAGTGCATAATCGTCAGAATGCGATTTAACTCCCATAGGGTCCATAAGCATGTGCTTAGATAAGTGGAAAGGGTCAGTTCGGTGCATTGAACGGCTCAGGGTAAAAGGATTTTATGGGATCATCTCAGATGGACGGGGAGAAGTAATGGACGTGAAAATGGGGCACTAAGCGTTCTAAAGTACCCGTTTATGCAGTCAAGTTCGATTTAAGAGAATGGAGATGATGATGACGTTGCGGATTCTGACGTTGACAATGACAACAACGGGAGCGATAATGACGTCGAATGTGACGACGAGAACGATAACGATGGTGACGTTGATATTGCTTTTGCTTGACAACGATTGACCTTAACAGAGATGATGATGATGACATAAAAAAGCAACAGCTTCGATGACGACGATATTGTTAATGTTGACACTAATCAGTATAATCGATGATGAAGATGACGACGACGGCGACGATGATGATGATGCCGATGATGAAAATAACGGTAACGGTGTTGGAGATGATGATGATGATGGTGAAAACAACGACAACGGTGTTGGAGATGATGATCATGTTGATGATGATAATGACGATATGCCGGATTGCCGGTGGCCCTTCTTTATATCATTGGAAATGGCGTTTTCAGACAGATTTCTCTTCTATTGATTGTGTTTACAATAACGTTAATCTATTTTTCAAGTTATTTAGCTGCATTCAAAAATACGGCGTTGCATCAATCATTTGAACAACCGCTTCAATCAATAAAAATCCATAACTAACATTTAATTGATCACTTTATCTATCGTCGGTTTATTGCGAGAGGAACGGAAGAGGGAACGGAGAAGTTGATAACCGTCGAAGAGAAGGGAAGAGTAGGACCAATGGCAGTGGGAAGGGAGGAGTGGGATCTCCCCTCGGAGAGGGAAGGGAAAAGTGGTAGAACCGGGTGAGGGAAGGGAAGAATGGGAGCAACGGCAGAGTTGAACAACCAAATGAACAGACTAGGTTGATGAGAATACATACCGTGGGTGAGACCAAAGTCTTTCAACGAACGTTTTCTCAGTAACAGGAGCAGCAGTAGCAGCAGCAGCGACGAGAGATGGAGAGATGTTGCCACAGGAAAATCATCAGCCATTAATACGTCGCTTTATGAGGAAAGAAAGGGACCACGGACCATTTCCTCCTTTTTTCCATTCCTACACCCCACCCGTCTGCTCTCCCAATATCCAGTTCCCTTTGGGATATCCTCACCGGAATTCGGATCAGACGTCCATTCCGGATGCAATACACCCACCCATGTATCTAAAATCCGCAGCCAACCTTCCATCATTTCCGCGTCCCTTGTCCGTGCTGATCATGTTTCGTTTGCTGTAATCATAGTTACGTTGTCATAATCATAGACTCTGTAGTTGTTGTTGTCGTCGTCGTCGTCGTCGTCGTCTTCACCACTTCATTTCTAGTAATTCCTAGTCACCATAATTTCCAATGAAAAATCACGATCACCTCTGATGTCGCCATAGTCATCGTGAAATCCATATGCGGTGTAGTCATAATCACTTTTTTTTCGTCGTAATGATTTTCCGTCATCACATTCATTGGATGATAATGATCGTCTTGAATCCCTGTGCGTTTTATGTATGTGTTGGACGGTGGTCTATTCGGTTCGGTTCAATTCAATTGTTTTAATTCGATGACTAAGGGAGATTAAGCCATCAGAAGATCAGTGTTTTCTGATTTGGTAGAAACAGAATAGGGGGTGGAATTGGAGAGGAACGAAAGGCAGTCCTGATCGGCGTTTGTCTGACTAGTCAGCGGCTGAGAGCGAAGATTTCTTGTATGATACAGTCTTAGTCTGACTAGTCAGCAGCTCAGAACGAAGACTCCTAGCAGGATGCAGTCCTAGTCTGACTAGTTAGCGGCTCAGAGCGAAGACTCCTCGTAACTTAGTCGTAAGATATAGTCCTTGTCTGACGAGTCAGCGGCTCAGAGCGAAGACTCCTTGTAGGATATGGACAGCATAACCTTGCGCCTCATACTACTCGCCTGCGTCCTCCTGCACCGGATGGCGTCATTGAGCATGCGCCGGAACTTCTTTCCGAAGAAGAACATCAGCAGAAAGTTGATGGCCGAGTTGAGAATGACGAGCACGTTGACGATAGCCGTGTAGACCTGCAGCCAGCGCTGGGAATTGACAAAGACGGCGTCGAGAATGAAACCAAGCAGGGACTCAGTTCCACAGACGAAGAATACGGTGACTATAACGAGTGGGAGCTTCGTCGCTTTCATCTCCCTCTTCTGGTTCGTGTTCAGGAACCTCCAGTTGCGTCGCGCCGTCTTCAGGGCTCGTACCAAACGAACGTTCAGGTAGGTGAGCGTTAGTAGTGGCAGGGCGTAGATGACGAGGCAGTAGAGCGCCGTGTTGTAGAAATATCGATAGACGGCGTCGTGGCGTATCGTCGTCTCGCCGAGTACGATTCGCGAGAGGTTCCGATCGGGAACCGGTTCCACCTTCGGAACGAACTCGAAGAAACGCGGAACGTTGAAGACGACGGAACAGGCAGCGATCAGGACGATGATCCGTCTGATCTTGCTCCTCTGCCCGGGACGGGGTGCCCGCAGCGGAGCACAGATGGCTACGAACCTCTCGGCCGATATGAGGACGGTCATCCAGATGGAGGCCATCTGAGCGATACAGACGACGGGCCAGGTGTAGACGCGTAGATATCCGGCCCACCAGAGACAGAAGCGGTCGGTCCGTTCTCCTATCTCGCAGAACATCGGTACGATCTGTTGGAGCAAGGCACAGACAAGCAGGAGGAGGTCAGAGACAGCAAGGGCCTTGAGCGACGTGAACGTTATCGATCCTTCTGGGTCCCGGGACAAGACCCACAGCGATAGAACGTTCCCTATGATCCCAAAGACGCTGATCAGACCGGGGACCCAGACGCCCATCAGGATGTCGAATAGGTCCAGCCCCCCATCCTCAATAAAGACCTCCACGACCTGCTCGGACGTCTGCGTCTCGAAGATGTCGTAGTCAGTCAGTACCTTGTAGACCGTATCCTGCATCTTGCAACGTCTAATGCTCCCTAACGATACAGTCAGGAGCAATCAAAGGCCATCCTTAAGTAAACTACTTGGTATAGCATCACATAAGCGGGCGTTTTTATTGCGCCTTTGTTTGCATGCGAATCCTGGAGTGATCTGTCGGGTGTGCATCTTTCATCAGTGCCCGTGTGATACCCATAGAAACCGCTGAGCGAGTTAATAAAACAATTGTGCGGATTACGGAGACGTATCCATAAAAACGATGACGTATCCACTGCAACGCAGCTACATGACGAGTTAGAATGGCTTGACTGGTGTAGGTCTACTCGTATACGACCTAAATACTAAAACACTATTTTATTGACCACGCCTTGTTACCCAAGCAGCTTCATGGTTACTTTGCTAATACCAATCATTGACTAATATAACTATCAATTACCTAAAATCCATTAGCATACCATACACAGACACAAGTACCTGATACAAGTACTTGACACAAGTACCTGTTGCGATGTGGAAAAGCTATACGCGAGCAGTCACTTAAAATAAATCGAGACAGATTTGTCCATATAGAAAAATATAACGCATTGATGAATTTTCTACCGTGACGAAGCAACCATTTGCAATTCTGATCGGCATTGAAGACTCGCCGTGCTAAGACTCAGCGGAACAAATGTAATGGCTTCTAAAGCGCCGGTTTGTATGAATCGAACAATGAGACTTCCTTGGCGACGGAGCATTGTTCTTTTGCGGTTCCCATCTGCAAAGCAAAGCGCAGCAGAAAACAATAAGAAAGATGTTCAATCATTATTCATCAACTCAGAAGAAAAGAAAATCCTCCCTTTGAGGCTCATCGCCAGGAGACCGCTGCGTTTATGAAGTCTTAGCGACTTCATTTGCCGTCGTTTAGAGCAACTTTGCCAGTTTAGTCTATACAACTTACAGTATCTAATGCGCTGTATTTAAGAGCTATCATATTAAGTGTCCTTAATAACTCATAACATACACGCATACATACATGCATGCAAAATCACTTTTGAAAGTCTAGCATACAATTATACATTATGACTACACGCATATATACCATATGTGACACACATACATACCTACATACATACATACATACATACAATGTCATACATACATACATACACACATACATACATACATACATACATACATACATACATACATACAATGTCATACATACATACATACATACATACATACATACATACATACATACATACATACATACATACATACATACATACATACATACATACATACATACATACATACATACATACATACATGCGCGCATACATATATACGCGCCAAAGATACGTGCACAGATGTATGCACGTATCTGACAGGCGATTCAAACAAGTCAATTAAAATGATTAATAAAATTAGTAAAATTATATAAAAATCTGTTATTGATAATCTGCTAAGTCAGCGTTTCCCAAACTGTGTTCCGCGGAACCTAAGGGTTCCGTGAGGTGAAGACAAGAGTTCCGCGGAAAGCTTTCAGTGTGAACAACAAGCTTAAAACAATTAGAAGTAATGCATACGAATTTTTCATACGAGGCTTCTTGCTTAAAATCTGTAAATAAATCTATGTGTAAGAGAATTCATATGTCATTGTCATCGATATTTGTGTCTTTATTAACTTAATGTGTGCCCAGACCGATAACTGTATCGAGCGTTTGTAGTTTGTACCTACATCAGAATATGTTTAGTTTTGGACGGTGGTTCCGTCAGAACCTTTTTAGATCACAATGGTTCCACGGCCAAAAAAAAATTGGGAAACGCTGTGCTAAGTATTTACTGAGTCTGAAAATAGTCAACGAGGTCGGTTTAAGACGTTGATCAAATTTACACCTCCATCTTGCAAAGCTAAAATAGGGTAAGCCTATATCCAGACAGTAGTCAAGTCGAATAGGTTTGCTAAAGAGACAAGACTGATGAGTGAGTCTTGTCTCAACAGGCAAGGACCAATGTGCACAGGACTGGAAACTCCCTGTGTTCCTTCGTGTCACTAGTTATTGAGCGATAATCTGGAGGAAGAAATTTTCACATTTTATTTACATAGCAAGCTGATTCGTAAAGTTTTAGCCATGAAGGAAAATTGATAAATAACTTTGTCAACAAAATAAAAAAAAATAAGTCTGGAAGTTTAGAACGTCATTATTTAAATAAAAGCAAAATAATTTAAATAAAAGGCGACATCTATGTTTAAAAGTGAAACGGGTACACGGAAATTTGACGAATAGCCATTCCTCTAATACAGATTTCTTGGTCAAAAGTTAGCCCTATCCTGAAATGCCAAAGTGAAGTAAATGCCCCAGACACGCATTCACCGAACAGGTAAATGGTTCAACAGAAGTCGATGGCGGATCTCTTTTGCCAGACGAAGCTTTACGTCTTTCTGACTAATGTTCGACTAATACTCGCTATTCGCATAAAACTAAAAAAACGTACGAAAATGATGCATACCATCGACAATTGCGACCCTTGAGGTTACGGTCAGACAGATCACACATTTGACTTGACGAACCTCTGATCAAAGGTCCCACGTCTCAGATCCGAAGGCACGAGGTTTAATTTGACCAATGATAGAACACAAACTGGGTAAGTCGATTTTTTTCAAAAGTCGCAGTTTCGTCACTTTAAGATAAATCCGAACTCGGCATTCCTGTGACAGACGATGATGACAACGATGACGACGACGATGACGAATGAACGCCACCAGAGAAATAATAATTCTGAGTCAAGCTCGCTCGATCTGCGTTTGACGCAGAGCCTGCCCTTCAAACCAGTTAAAGCACTTCGTCGCCCTTCTACTACTAGGCTCTGTAGCCGCTTTGCGTCTCAGCTGATGCATAGGGCAGTCTTCCTCCGCAGCCGATTTGGGCATGACAGCTCCGGACGATCGCCGCTGCAAGAACGATCGCAAGAGCGCCGCCTGGGTATTATCAGCAAAAGACAAACCGCACCGTGAGAAGTAAGCTCGTTTGACTCCAGCCAATATCTAGTTCTCATGCTCATCTCTTTAGCGTCTGTGCCTCCTCTGTCTTTATCTCTGTCTTTATCTATGCAAGTGTCTCTTTCTCTGTCTCTGTCTTTATCTGTGTCCCTGTCTCTAGGCTACATATGCATCTGTTGTTATTTATGCCTCTTTATCTATCTATATTTCTGTATTTATCTATGTCTCTGTCTCTATGTATGTGCCGCTGTCTTCGTCCATCTCTTTGTTTCTATCTATGTCTCTACCTTTATCAATGCCTCTGTCTTTGTCTTCATTTCTTGGTCGTAAGCTTTTGCTTCCATTTTGGTTATTGTGACTTTAAATAACAGTGTTCTCTGCTGTTGCTGTTCTCCTAACAACTCGCAACAAAATCGATTTTCGAAATATCAGCAGCTGATCGACTTCGGCAAAGACGAACACGAACTAAGCAAGTAAACGAGATCTCCTCTGAAGGAAGTAGGCCTACGTCGACAAAGACGGCGTTATACTGCGCTTAATATCCCCCCCCCCACACACACACACCTACACATACTCACACATACATACATACATACATGCACACACACACACATACACACACACACGAAATTACACCCACATTATATAGCATATGTTTTGCGCAAATACTTTATGACCCTAAGTACGAATGCATATTCGTTAACTGTTGATAGAGGAGTATATATATTTAGCCATGAGTGCACACAGATTACACACGGTTGCTCGAACGTATGAAGTAAACAGCGACATCCAGCATCAGACAGAAAAACGACGTCAAGTTCACAAAAGAATATTTTCAATTTCCTGCGATTTATGCAGCAATATTGTATTTTTAAAGGGTGCTTTGTCATCAGCACTTGACACGTTGTTGTTGTTGGCATGTAGCGTAACAATTGTCTGAATTGTCGCGATGACCTAGTTTACGGGTCTCAGACCTGGCTGCATTGGTGAACTTTATGAGCCAAGAAGAAGAAGTAGAAGAAGAAGAAGAAAGGGGTGGTCATGTATAGCCCATTAAGCTAACTCCCGATGGGTGGCCGTGATCATAAAGCCTAAGCGCACAAGATCATATAAATTAATAAATTAAAAAATGCAATACAATATGATATTTAAAATACAATAAATGAAGGTGGATATTGCTCTCATTGGGCGCTTTATAGAGCTAAAAATAGCAACATCGTGATCTAGAATTCCAAAATTAGCCTATTTGAAGCTCAACGCAGGGCATCTGCTTGCTCATGAGCGTTGCATCGTATCAGAGGACTTTTGCAGAGAACGATGCCAGTGGAGAGCTGCCAGAGGGGCCAAAGATAGAGACAGAAACAGGAACAGACAGAGACAAAAACAGACAGAGCCAAACAGAGACAGGGACAGAGACAGAGAAGGCGAGAGAAGGTAAGACAGCTGCCAGGGCGAGTATCTTGAGGATGTGAAAGCTTGAGCAGCTGAGTATAAGAGTAGGAATTCTTGAAAGATGACACTTCATTTAGAATGGAAAACCTGTAGGTTGATAGAGGAACAGGATGAGGCAGGCAATCCGCCGATAATGTACGCTCAATGTACACGCTTTATAGCCGAGCTCGCAAGGGGCGTGAATTCTTTTATGTATATATATATAAACAAGACGAAAGCAGTTTTATTTTGCCAGTAACAGTTGCTATAGAAGTGGTAGCAGTAGTAGTAATAGTAGCAGGGAAGTAGTAGTAGTGGTAGTAGTAGGTGGAGTAGGTGTAGTAGGTGGAGTAGTAGTAGTAGTAGTAGATGGTGGAGTTGACGTAGTAGTGGAAGTAGTTGTAGTATATAGTAGTGTAGATATAAATCCTATCAGGAATGTTAAAGTGGTGCTTGTTGATCACACAATAATTATTTGAATCGTGTCTCACATAATAATTTAGGTTCTGGGTCAATAACATCAATAGGCAGCGTTCAAAGGACACTAACTTTATTCAATCTTACCCAACGCAGTGCGATTTTGCTATTTCCATTCTGTTGAACTGAGGCAGAACGAAAATCGAATCGAAGGTCGTTAAACCATTGATTATTTGGGGGTGGTTACTTTGCGGACATCTTTTATGGAATGCGATTTCTGTCTTTTATTTAGACAATTAAATTAGGAATTTTCATTAGATTTCGTGAATTGAAATGAAACATCGAAAGAACGGTGACCTTGGTGGTTCCAGTTTTTCTTTTGAAAAGCTCTGAATAGTTTTGTGTTGTATACGAGTAAATGCGTGTTCAGCGGAATTTTGCACTTAACAATAATTAAGGAACTACCTATGGGTAGAAGAAATGCTTTGTATGTAAGAAAGAGAATTTTGAACTGAATCCTATCAGTTAGGGGAAGCCAATGAAGATTTTCAGTCATGAAAGTAGAAATTTGTGAGAAACGAGGAAGACGGACGATCAGACGAGCAGCTGCATCGAGTACAGACTGGAGCGAGTGAGGCGGAGTTTTGATAGGCACATAGTTGCAGAGTGCAATAATGGGAGTGAGTTTCTCCATTCTCTGAATATTTGACTCTGATTCGGCCAAAGAGTATTGGCCGATGCATCACGTCAGTAGATTTCACTCTGACAGAGACTTAAATATATAGCGAAACTCACTTTCATGCTAAGTAAATGTGCATTATGCGTAGGTCCGGTATCTTGCGTTCGGAAGATCGCAGGTTTGAATCCACCTCGAGTCACTGCGTAGCGACCATGGACAAGTTGCTCACCCATAATTGTCTGTGAGGAAGGCAACGGGAAACCACCTCAATCATCTCATCCCCGGGTGGTGTAAAGCCAATGGACCTGTCTTCGGGCAGAGCACTCATCATCACCTGGATACAGAAAATTATATGTAAAGAAATCATGCTGAAATAGATATGCTGCTGGGGTGGGAGACAGAGACGGAACGACGTAGATAGAAATAGACAGAGAGACACAGACCTAGAGAGGTAAGAATAAATAGAGAGCCACAGAAGCAAAGGCAGACAGAGACAGACAGAGACGGAGAGAGAGGCAGAGACAGAGAGAGAGAGAGAGAGTAAGAAAGAGAGAGACAGACAGACAGAAAGTGCGCAAGTGACGGATAAATAAAAAATCAGTTGGAGAGGATTGACGTTGTTCGGTGTTATCGTCGCGTCAACCATGTCAACCGGTGATATTTCATTCTGTCAACACGGCGATTAGTTGACCATCGTCGTCGTCGTCATCGTCGTCTTCGATTCGACTGACGTGTGACGGGGGGTAGGTTCGGTGAAAGGCACCGCTGGGAGCAATGGCTGTTCCTGCCTGACACTTTAGTGGCGCGCCGCAGTAGAACACTTGCAGTCAGGACGACCCAATGGAGACTCGTTATGAGGCCGAGGGATCATTCGACTTAAGGGCAGGCTGACACGTCCTCAGCGATCAAAGCATTGGACACCTCTTCATGTAATCTTAACTATAAATCAAAACATTCCTTTTTGTATCTAAGCAACTTTGCAATGCGCTCTTGTGCGAATTTATAGGTTAACGCGAGTATTATCAGCAAAATTTACTTTATATTCTAATACTTAAAAGTGTTTACGATGGAATTCCGAATTGAATATAATTCTTCGACATTCGATATGCGTATGACCGTTATTTACATTCGCATCATCTGAAAACTGTGCTATTTATAATATGCAAATCAGAAGCGTTTGCTAGAAGTCAGGGCCTCACCCGGAATCGTAACTGAGAGCGCTGACGAAAAAACACTTGCGATCGAGAAGACAGCGTGGTGCTAAAAGCGATTAGTGATTACCGTCGATAAGTGACTATAAGGACGACATATCCTCTCTACCGTTTGTTCTAGATGCTGCAACCATAGATTTATGTCCCGACTTCCTCGGTCTTCCGACATATCTTCTTTTATGTTTGATCACCTCCATTGGCTCTCCTTTCATGCTCGGGTGCAACTCAACTCTCATCAATCATCCGGTCGATCAAAATGGCCAAGCTCGCAAGTATCAACGTGACCTCATCATCTACGCGCCTTCCTCTGCCTACTTATCTTCGCCTGCTACGCTCCCTTGACCGGCATAACCTCTTTGTCTTGCAAGCGAGGGCTGCTATGGCTAAAACGCGTACCTATGGCTTCATTGGCTTTTCACTATGTTCACAGCTCCCTCCTTTGACACGTTCCTTCTTACCAGTTATTGAGCCAAGCACCTCTCTTCGTTGTCTCAAGACCACTTTACTTATGGTTTCTCGCACTGGAAGCGCCTCTGATTGGAGTGCTCTGCGAAAGGTGCTATATAAATGTATATGTAGACAATACAATGTGATGAATATAATGACCACGTGATGGTTGTATTCTCCAGTCGACTCTAATCGAACGCTTTTTGATAGTCAACAAAGCATATATATACCTCTAGATCATTCTCACAGCTGTTAGTACTCTTAGCGCCCCTACAGCGTCTCTAGTCCCCATGCCCTTTCCAAACCCAAATTGATCGTCTCCTAGTTCTTTGACTGCTTCTGTCTTTACCTGTACTCTCTTTTTATCTTTCTTGTATTCATCTTGCATTTACTTGTGATGAGTAGAGAGTTGGTCTCCCAAGTCCTTCCTCTCGGTCGGTGTCTTTCACGATCGATGAGATGGAAAATAAACAAAGAACTAAGTAAAAGACTAATAAAGACACTGGCATGGAGTGTAGTATTTTACTGCTAAGAGATATGGACAACGAGGAAGGAATGTATAAAAAGATTGGAAGCATTCGAGATGTGGATAGGGAGGAGAATAGAGAGAATCAGTTGGACAGAGCATGTAACAAACGAGGAGGTGCTGGGAATAATAGGAGAAGAAAGAACCCTACTACGCACGATATATAAGACAGAGACAACGGAGATGGATAGGGCATGTTCTAAGAGGAAACTCAATCATGAAAACGATCATAGAAGGGAAGATGGAAGGAAAACACGGAAGAGGAAAACAAGACGAATGATGCTGGACTGGATGATGCCAGATGGCTACCAGAGACTTAAAGAGGAGCGCAGAGGAGAGAGGAGTGGCGAAGTCGAACATTTGAACCTGCATGGAAAAGCAGAGAACAACAAGAAGAAGATGGTTGTATGATGACAACGGTTGTCGTTGTTCTTTAGCGGTATTTAACGGCTTTCGAAGGGCTAGGTAACGTCGGACTCAGTTCAAAGGTCACACTAATTGTATCGGATTTGAAGGTCATCATCATGGCTCTCATCTTTCTACCATAATTTGGTCAAATGGCAGTGATGGATGGAGACAGAGACAGATGGACAAACGCAAAGACAGAGAGACATAATCAGAGACACGGAAACAGAGTGGTAGTCAGAGAGGAAGTAGGATATATACACCGACAGCGAGGTGGACTGAATTGTGGGCTAGAAAGACGGACAACTGAAATCTGATAGAAGAAAATTGATGGGAAATTACAAGCAGAGACAGATAGAGACAGTCAAGGCTGGATAGAAAGAGAGACAGACAGAGAGACTGAGACAGTCAAAGCGAGGTACAAAGAAGACAGAGAGACATAGAGAGCTATATAGACAGTCAAAGACAGATAGAAAAAGAGACGAATAGACAGAGGTATAGAGCCAGTCGGAGCGGGATGGAAAGAGAGACAGACTGACATAGAGATAGAGACAGTCAAAGGGGACAGAAAGAGAGACAGACAGCCAGAAAGATAGAGCCATTCAAAGCGAAACAGCTAAAGAGAGAGACAGAGAGACATAGAAAGGTGGAGCCAGACAATGCGGGATGGACAGAGCATGTAGCAAACGAAGAGGTGCTAGGTATAATAGGAGAAGAAAGAGACAGATAGAAACCACGACCAGACAGAAGTCGAGAGATGAGAGAGAGACAGAAATATAAAGGGACAAACACTGAGACAGTGGTACAGACAGAGACAGAATCACAGACATAGAAACAGACGCAGGCACAGACACGGACACGGACAGAGGTTTATACTGAATTGAATTTCTCTCCGCTGACCACTGTAATGTCCATCCGTCCGACGGTCAGACATCAGCCGGCGACTGACCTCACAATCCGTCACTTATGAGGTTATGGATCTTATGACATCCGATTACGTTCGACGCTTACTTCTCACGACGAACCGCAGAAACGACCAGACCATCGCATTAGGTACGATAAGACAAGCTTAATTTAAGCAAAGCATGGCTTAAAGATTGCGGAGGAGTCAGTAACCTAAAGGTATACAGGAAATACAGTGTAAAAGATACGATCATAGGTGCGGTAATGTAAGAATCACATCCAAATGCACAATATATATAATGTCGCCTAGTTGGACCTAATTATATGGTTATCTAATTATATGGTTGCTGGTCCTACAACGTTGAATGATCTCTCGCCTGTCATCCACTTCATTACTAGGGACCTAGGGTACCCTCTGAAACATTTAATCGACACCTCAAGACTTTTCTTTTCGCTCGGGAGCGCCTCTGAGTAGTCGTCTTGAAGGGGCGCTATAATAAATTCATATAAATTCAATTCAGTTAATTACCTAAGACAGGACATGCAATATCCGTGGTTAGAAAATACAAAGCAATTACAGGTAAGTTGGCGCAAAATTTTGGTAAAAATGGTGTGGCGTTTTCGCCGGTTTGAATTGAGAAGCATTCTGTGCTACGCCTCTGTAGCAATGCTACGCCCAGTGGCAATCTGTGCTACAGGTGTAGCATTGCTACGTGTAGCATTGTTCCGTAGCATTGCTACGTAGCATTGCTACGCCCTGAAGACTATATAAGGTACTGCAGTGTTCAGTCCAGAGGGAAAATCAGTCAGAGGCGGTTCAATAGTCGAGTCGAGTAGAGTTACGAGAAAATCTGGTGTCGATTAATTATTTAATTGTGACAATTATTCGTTGGCTGTTCGCCGCTGTTGTTCAACGTTAATAAAGAAAGTTTGTCGAGCAACGCATGTGACTTCATCGACTTTGATCCTAGCACCGGGACAGTCTCAAATTCTGCGCCAGACCGGGTAGGTCACACCCAGCGGACATTCAAGAAGAAAGACGGGGAAAACCTCGGAGCTCGGCCTTCCGAGGTACCAGAAGAAGACGGGAAGGAACTCAAGGTTTTCCAGGGCGTTCGACCCAACTGCTGCTGCTACGAGACGCCCGGCGTTGGACCATCTGGAGGTCCGCCATAGTATCCAGTATAGTGTCACCTAGAGTTGGTTGAGATTCGGCTGGTTATATGCGATAAGTAGGGCCTACACAGTTACATGTACATGTATGTGCGTGGGGCTATGTGAAATAAACAATACGTAGTGAATGTTTGTGAAATCGCTTGAAAATAATTGATGCCAATAAATAATTATATTCTTTATGCAGTAGGTATTTGCAAATTAGCGAGGAATATAACTGGACGTGAGCAATTTGTGCTCGCGATGTTTGAGCTTCAAAGCATTCGTCTCTAACCTTTGAGCCATAGTCAATGGACCATTATTACTGATCTTTCTATAGTTTCTCATTCTTTATGACCGTCTGTATTAACGACTGCAAACTACGGTGTGTATTCCAGCATAGCCTCTTTTCGATGATAAGACTTATCGTCATTATTAACAAAGAATATACTAGGTTTACTTACTTACTTACAATAGAGGCTAACAGATAATTCAGACTGCATCCTAAAAATGACAAACGTTGGTACTTTGCTAAAGGCAAAAATGACGTCGTGATTACGTCATCGTATTATCTTCAGCCTCTGACTCAATTAATTTGTCAATTGCAGCGCAGATCGCAAAGAAGATGGACGTGTTCCAGATTTTTGCGAAGTTTTCGCAAATCTGCAACTATTCGTTGAATTTCTTCCGTATTCTGCTTCTGTTTCGATTGAATTTTCTTCAAGGGGTAGCAGGTAAACTTAACTGATTACAAAACGACGATTTCTTATCGAATTTTTCAATCTAGGGATCGAGTTAGCCATTGCTAGCTACAAACCTTGATTTTAACTGCCAATTTATAGACGAGTTTAAAAACTTCTGCGCCAAAAGAGCTGACGAGACTGGATCGAGGCCTAGATAGAGACGATGAGTAAATGTTGGCTTTAACCGAGTGTCAATGTGAGCTAAGTCAGTAAGGTGTGTCACTGAGAATCACTATAGATATTCGAATATCAATTGTAGATTGAAAATTTCATGAAATTGAACATGTTTTTTAGTGCTTAAAATACTAATACTGAGTTAATTACGCGGTTCAATGTGACAATAATGTTGATATTCAACTTGTCAATTGTCATTGTACTCGCGGTACAGGGGTTTGGTTAAGAACCCTAATGGTTAGGACCATTTTACAGTTCCTGGCCACCAGATCCTTTTGTTTGTGCTGGCCTATCTTGCTGGCCTCTGTGACGGGTCACGTGTTTTAAAGAACTAGTGCTGGAAACTTCCAGCGTTGGATTGTATGGACTTACGACTGTTCCTAGGAGGTCTATTCTTTTTATTCGAACAATAACCCAAGTATTTCCAAGATGGCAGCGGTTAGCAGCCATAGCAAAAGACAGGCACTTCGAGTTTCAGAATGCCAGACGATTGTGGCGCCAAGTATGCAAAAATAAGTCTGCGATTTTGATCTATTCATCACATGTTTGCAATGTTTTATTGATTTAATTAGCTCTAGGCCTGCTCAAGTAAGGCACCGTGTAGATTTAGACAACAACAGCAGGTTTATACATTACGCAGGTCAGAGAACTCCGGCTGTTTTGGAACCGCCCATCCTGGCAGTGTCAGGCCAGAGAAGTCCGGCTGTTTTGGCACCGTCCATCCTGGCAGCCTCTGTCCAGAGAACTCCGGCAGCTTTGGCACCGTCCATCCTGGTAGAGGCGCTGTGGTATCTGACATGGAGTGCTACCTGTTGTCTTCGAGCTGTCTCCGGCTGCAATGGTCGTGTGAAGCTCTTCACTTGAAGGGTCTCAGCTCCAGTCCGGAGCAACTAACATGATCCAGTTGACCGACTGTCGTGCAAGCAGCTAGGTTAGTTTCAGTTTTTATGAATGTTTTTACTATAAATCCCAGAGATTGGTTGCTAATAAAATCGTCAGGTCGTTTGGAAGATGCTTATTATGTAGCAAAATATCGAAATAGTGAAACACAGAGGGCTTTCTGTCTTGTTTGCCTGTTTCGATGCTAAATTTCTCTTCTGCTTGTCTCAAGTCTGTCTACAGTCTATGTCTATTTTCCCTCTTCTTAGGTCTGCTGAACCTATTTTCTCTTTTCTTGCGCCCAAAATGTTGAATTAGGTCTGGCTGCCCCCTGTCGTGGAGGAATGGAACAAGATTTTTTACGAAAACTTTCCCTATGCTTTTCCGTTGAAAAAATTATTTTCTCATTTTGCAGCTCAGTTTAAATGATAAAGTTACTGTTTGATCAATTCCAATCTATCCTACTCTACATCTCTTTCTCCCTGTTATCTAGTTCAGTTTCTTTCTTAACTTTATGACATTTTGCATTATTGTTTTATCTTTAAGAATTAGCTGGAACCTGGGATGCCTGGAGAGTGGAGGTGTCATGGGACGAGACCAAGAAGGAGCTGGCGATGGACAGAGGAGACGAGTGGAGGATGAGTTGCGTTGCTCAATACGAAGACCTACACGGAAGGACTACAGTACTGAGTTAAGTTTTAGAATTCTAAGTTACAGAATTATTAAATGCTTTATACTATATAGTTAGATGAACGTGGGATACGGTGGTGTAGCGGTATGCGTTCTATGCCGTGTTACTGGAAGGTCGCAGATTCGTATCTGTCTCAAACCACTGCATAGTGAACCTAGTCAAGTTGATTGCCTAGAATTGCCTGTGAGGAAGTAAGGCAATGGACAATCACCTAACTCGTGTTAAACATGGGCGCCATATATGTAGTCCGGCAGTTTTGTATACGTGGACCTGTATGAGGGCTAAGTACTCATCATCATCAGCATGTTTCATTACTTTCTATCTCCATTCTCGGTGCATTCTGTGTTTTTTAATGTCCTACTCTCAGTTTTACTCTAGATTTCTTTTTCTTTTCTGCTAATATACTTTGGTCAGTTTCGGTATAGATCAGTTTAAGATCCATGTATCTTCCTTTTGTTAAGTTCTGATAATTAATTGCCTCCATAAGTAAACAATTCAACACGAATATGTTCCATCTAAATGCACAGACGAAAAGAGAATGGTGTACTGTATGAAAAGTCTGCTGTGAACTCTAATCAAAATCGTTAACTTATGAAAACTTCTAAAGCGCCACTCAAAACCCAAGTGCAGGACACCAGCAAATTCAAGAGAGCTTCAGAGAGGCGTTGAATGAATATGTTGCATTCAGTCTGATACGAGAAGATTAAGGTGTTCGAAGATAGTTGACCTGAGGTCAACACAGAACTATCTTCAAACTGCTTGCTTGAGAAAATGTATGAGCCAAATGCGTCACATTTTCTCTGTAGGGCCCTGGCTTTGAGATAATATTAAGTAGGGTACATTTGGGTAGTCACTCATTACAAGTCTCTCAGGCAGTTCATTGTGTCCTTTAAACTGACCTAGTTGTCTGTGATTAAACGTATGAGACGTTACAATCAAAGGGGATAAGCAGAAATATCTGCTTCGTATACTCTTAATCTTTCGCTCACTTTAACCGTTGCCTACCTCTCAATCTTAAATACTGGCTCTGCTCCTACCATATTCTTTCAGTTCAGATCCTAATATCATTTCCTGTTCGTCTTACTTTTTCTCAACCAAACGGTATTCTTTCTTCAGTATACTAATTTCTTTGTGTGTATTCCTAACTAACAATAATAACATCGATCCACTTATCTATATGTCTTTTCAAGTGTCTCCCTATCTATCAATCGATCTATAATAATCACGCGTCTAGCAAGCTATCTAATCTTTTTATCTCTGCCATATCTATCTATCTATCTATCTATCTATCTATCTATCTATCTATCTATCTATCTATCTATCTATCTATCTATCTATCTATCTATCTATCTATCTATCTATCTATCTATCTATCTATCTATCTATCTATCTATCTATCTATCTATCTATCTATCTATCTATCTATCTATCTATCTATGCAATCTGTCTTTAAATAGCCGCCCTTTAAATCTATCTATCTATCTAATTCCGTTCATCATCTACTTCGGTCTCTCTCTCGCCTGCTGTTACACTATCGATATAACCCTGTTTTTCGTACTCAATCTTCAAGCTCCGTGTCTCTGTTTCACTCTATCGAAATCGTTGTCAACTTTGTTTTCTCACTCTCCTCCGTTTTATCTCTCTTTAAATTTTGCTCTCATAGACTTTGTTTTCGTTCACTCATTCGAAGTCTTTGATTTATAGGCCTATGCTTGTGTAGTATGTAATTTCCGAACTTTCTCTGGCTATTTCTACGCACAATCAATCATGTCTCCGATTTGCGTCTTTTCGCGTTTTGTCCCACGCCACCGTTTGCCTTGCATTTCAATCCAAAGCAATTAACTGAATTTGAGACATTTCTAAAATTGGTCTATTTGTGGGTGATGCCAAACTTGTTCTGACTTTCTACTGCCTGAGAGCTGCAGTGAATGGCCTACGGAGACCTTTGTCAACACCTCCTCGTGGTGGTCTCTGGGCGTGCAGTTAATCCAACTGGTTGACTGCATGGCGAAAATTGTCAGCAGCACGTTGCCATTCTCTGTCCGTTTTCAGGATAGTGTGCTGTACTATCTGATGACCAAGTTAGTTCTTAATTTATCGACGATGGCGACAATATCTCATTTTGGTAAGCTTACTTCTAAGCGTGAACGTTTCGCAGCAAAGTTATGCACAGTAATGGCAATACTAGTAAGTTACTAATTAATAACCTGTAAGTCTGTAGCAATCAATAACTCAAATCTGACAGAATTTTTAACTATAGCAAGCACCAAGTTTTCTACACAATGACGTCTTTCGTCCATCAACAGTAAATATAGAGGCATGCCTTTTCCTTTAATCAAAAGTACATTAGTAAATTTTAGTATTTTAGAGTGGCATGGTGAAAAGTTACTTATGTAGCCGATTGATTGTCCACAATAGCATAGTATTAGGTTGAAACTATGCACTCAACCCAGGACCTTGCAAAGTGAGACTGGAGAGTACTGGGGCAAAAGTCCCTGTTGCTTCTGTGGTTTCAGCGCTTACAGCTTCTCTTGAGCTAAATTAGACACGACCCTAAAGGTCACATTATCTTCAGTCTACACACAGCCCACCACTGCTCCAGTTGTTAGTATATCAGATGGCGTGACATTGAACTCATCGTAATGGTTTCCTTCTTTTCCGACCCCATCCACCTCTCCATTTCTGTTTTATCATGGTTCTGTTTCGATACCCAGGATCAAGTAGTACATTGGACTTATCAGCCATGGCAATCCTAGCACTAAATTGTTGACAGAGATGTTTACGACACTCTGCCATACGTATGATATGGGGACTGCATCATACCTTTATTTGACTACTGAGTCCCATCAACACACGTCTTCATGAGAATATTGGCAGGTTAGGTAATAGCTATCTTACATAGTTTAAACATAAACACGCACAAAACAGGTTTAGCATGCAGGCCTAGTATTTGACAGCTGCATTCAAAACATTCAGAACAATTATGATCAATTTGTTGATCAAAGCCGAGAAATCCGGCAGTTTTGACACTGTGACATCTGACATGGTTGTCGTGGAGCTGTCTCCGCCAGCAGTACTTCCATCGATACCCATGACGCCATCAACCGCTGTCCGTATGAAGCTCTTCACTCGAAGGATCTCCAGACATACATGTAAGCGACTACAATGATCCAGTTGACCGACTGTCGTGCAAGCGGCTATCTGTTAATATCAGTTTCATGAAGGTTTGCAACAAATCCGATTGACTGGTTGCTGATAAAATGACCAGGTCGTTTGGAAGATGCCATGTAGCGGAATGTCGATCAAGATATGAATGTCTTGTATTTGTTATTTGTCTTCCTCTTATCTTTGCTATTTCTCTTCTCTTGTCTGTCTACAGCTCAATTGTATCTCTTTATCCCTCGTCTAAATCTACTGACCATATTTTATCTCCTTCTCTTGCCCAAGATTCTGTCTTAGGTATCTTTGCCTCTCTGTTGTGGATGATAAACCAGATTTCGACGAAAGTTATTGAATATATAGCCCCCATGTTTTGCCATTGATAAAATTGTTTTTGGCATATTTTCACAGCCTAGTAGACCTGTAACAACAAAGTAGCCATTTGCTCGCAATCGCTCTATTATACGCCAGGTCTTTCTCTCTCGGTCGCCTGGTTCACTCCCTTTCTTGCTTCACGACTTATGCGCAACACTGTTTTGTCTTTTTCAACTGGCCTGATACCATCACAGACGACCTGAGATGATGCCTGGAGATGTCGTGGGAAGAGACCGAGGCCAAGTAAAATGGCGGTTGACAGAGGAGACGAGTGGAGGAGAAGATCGTTGCCCGATGTACAGACATAAACGGGAAGGACTACAGTACTGTACTGAGTAAATTTGAACCTAAGACTCATATCTTTCTAATTATTTTTTCCATCGTCATCTGGCTTCTGGTGTCACCGGTCTATATATATATATATAGAATTAATTGCATTAGGTCTGTACTGGGTTAGATGAATGTAGGACGTGGTGGTATAGCGATATGTTCTGTGCCTTGTAACTGGAAGACAGCTGGTTCGAATCAGCATAAAGCCACTGCAGAGCGACCCTGGACAAGTTAATCAGCCAGAATTCTATGTGAGGAAGGCCACGGGAAACCACCTCACCCGGCTCATCCCCCGGCTGGCATAAAAGCTAATGGACATGCCTACGGGCAGAGAGCTCATCATCATCATCATCATCATCATCATCATCATCATCATCATCATCATCGTCTTGTCGATGCTTTCTATTCCCATTTCAGAGCATTCTCCGTGTTTTCTGTTCTGTCTCAATGTCCTACACTCTCAGTTTTACTTTAACTCTATTTTCTCCTTTCTCTTGTTCTATCTGTTTTGCAGTTCATTTACTTTAGGTAGATTGCGGCACATGTCAGTTAAAAGATCCGTAGATCCTCATTTGGGTAAGTTCTGTTAATTGCCCACATACTTAAACAATTAAAGTCAAGAATAAATGCAATCTCAATGCAACGAAGAAAGGAGAATGGCGCACCGTTAGAAATATGCTATACATTCTAATCGTAATCGTGAACTCAAATCTTCTAAAGCGCCACTCGAAAGCCAAGTACAATATTACACCAGTTTATTTAAGAGCGCTGCGTCGTTTCAGAGGTGATGAATATGTTGCATTCAGTCTGAAATGGAGAGATTAAAGTGTTCAGAGATAGCTTTGTGTTAACCTCAGACCCGAGGTTGACACAAAACTACCTCCAAGTAATAGCAAATTACAAAAATTCAGAAATTTTTAATGGGATTCTATGTGCACATGGACGATACCAAGCTGGTGATGACATTCCACTGTCCGAGAGCTGCGATGAATGGCCTACGGAGACCTCTGCCAACTCCTTCTCGTGGTAGTCTCGGCGTGCAGTTAATCCAACCGGTTGACATGGCAAAGATTGGCACTTACATGTAACTGTCGACTGGAATCCGCCGGTTGGTTCCGCGTGTATGCGCGGCCCACCATTGTTGACTCTTCTAGTTAGCTAACTGATGTAATGCTATAGTTCTAAGTGACATTTAACCTCCTAAAGACTATAGCCGTAGAGACCACCTATGATTAGTTATGCGCTTTGAGCGGCGCTATACGAATTATCAATGAGCGTAGGCTATGTCTTTTTGATAGAAATAGCGACACACAGAGAGATGGAGGCAGTCAAAGCGGGATATAAAGAGAGATAGACAGACATAGAGATATAAAGACCATCAGAGCGGGATAGATGGGAATGCATCTGTCCGTGTCTGTCTTCCTGGTGACCTTTGACAAAGTCAAAATGATGAAGGGGTGGTTCACAGCTCGGGTCACTTTCCTGGGGAACCATAACCGACGTGTGACGTGAGCAGCTGTTCCCAGAGGGAATGGGGTTAGGAGAAGCGCCACCGGTAACTGCCGAGGTGTGGAATTGTGGTGAATATTGGACGACTGGTAATAGAGGTATAATGATCCCACTGGTCATTGCTAGAGGGAGGGATGACGTTCCTCTAAACGACGACTCAATCAGTGATCCTTGTTCTTCTTTTCCGTTGAATTGAAGGAGTGG
The DNA here is from genome assembly GCA_959347315.1 of Bimastos eiseni. NCBI lineage: Eukaryota > Metazoa > Annelida > Clitellata > Crassiclitellata > Lumbricidae > Bimastos > Bimastos eiseni. Next base: position 15,968,379 of record OY365815.1, read on the forward strand.
GGTAGGAACGATGGAAGGGAGGCAGGCGTTGAGGCGGCAAGAGAGAGAGATGGAGGCAGAGACAGAGACAGAGACGGAGACAGATACAGACAGAGAGACAGATAGAGAGAGACAAACCGAGACAGAGACAGACAGAGACACAGACAGAGAGACAGACAGTGACAGACAAAGACAGAGACAGAAACAAAGAGAGACAGAGACAGAGACAGAGAAAGGTGGAGGCTGGAACAGAGAAAGGGAGAATCGGAGAGAGTCAGAAGTCGAATGATGGCATGGAGAGAGACATCGAGAGAAGGGCCAGACAGAGTGATATTATTTAAACTTATGTATATATATATGTATAGAGAGAAAGAGAGACAGACAGACAGACAGACAGACAGAGAGACAGAAAGAGCGACGAAGTGAATGGGGAGGGAATACGCTAAATTAGCTAATCGAGGGATAGAGGGAGTCATTTCATCATGACGATGACAGTGATGTCCTAGACAAAGACGCCATCTGTCGACAGATCAATGCCTGGATATGGAAGAGGAGGAAGTAGAAGAGGAGGAGGAAGAAGAAATAGAGGAAGAGGAGGAGGAAAAAGAAGAGGAGAGGCAGGAGAGGAGAGGAAACAGGAGTATAAATGAAAGATGGGGCGGAGGAGTATAAGGACGGGAGTGAGGAATGAAAGGAGAAGGAGATTTAGGGAGCGAAAGAAGGAAAGAAGAGGAAGGAGCTTATATTAAAGAACAATGAAGAGGTTGGAAGGGCGTCAAAGAATGTGAATCCGGATAAAGAGCAGAATAGCAGTAATAGTGGAGCCAGGAATATAATGATAGAGATTGGCAGAAAGGAGTAGGCCTTGCGAAAGTAATGGGAAGCCAGAGAAAGGA
>OY365815.1:15969453-16271953 GCA_959347315.1 Bimastos eiseni
AAGTGCACACGCCTCGACGGCGCAATTGTATTGCAGAACAATTGTACGCGAAGGACTTACTAAAGGTCCCAACACAGTGACTGACGCCTCGGACGAGGGTCGTACCCGCTCACTCAGCGCACACTGAGCGTTACGGTTCGACCGCTGTAACCGATCAGCCACCATGCCACAATATGTATGGTGAGGTATCGTATTTCGCTGTGATTGCAAGACAGTTCAATTAGGGTAAGTTCACGCAAGATGATGGTGTGTAATAGTAATTAGTAAGATATGATCGTGCAAATTTTTATTAGAAATACTATGGTATAATTATTATGGTAATGTGCCACGTTTGCTGTGCATGCTGGTTCAAGGTAAATGAAGGTTCAGTAAGGTACACGGTAAAAAGTAACTTTTAAGGTAACTGTATGAGAAACGTGAAGTGATCCTAGGTTATGGATCACGTTTCTGTTTAGATGTGCTGTCCGTTGTACCTGGTTTTTAAAAGAAAATGACTCTAAAAAATGACGCAAAAGAAATGATGTCTAAGAATAAAGGCACTGAATGACGCTATAGAATGACACTGTAGAATGACGCTATAGAATGACGCTTTTATTGCAGGGCCTAGCATTCCGCTGCAGAATGGCGTTAAGGATTATATTAGGCCTACGCAGCAGAATGGCATTGCAGTATGATGCTCAATATTGACACTACAGACAAAATAAGACTATCTTCAGGCTATTGATGTCTTCTAGATGTTCCAGCTTAGATGGTAAAACCTAGAATAGCGTAAATCATGAAGTAAAATGTGAGACTTATATACATGTAGCTCACCTACCTATTTTAGACTTCTAGAACTACCGGAAACTTTTCTCGTCAAGCAATAATTTCAAAAGTGGCAAGTCATGTAGACATAAGACACGCCACCGCCTACCCAGAAGGAAGAAAATTAACACCGAAAATTTATACATTATGTATAGACCTATAGTTGTAGTTTGACGCGGAAGAGACTGCTAAGTATCGTACGGGATTCAGAGCTCTTATTGACCAATGTTCCACAGTTCCAAGGTGAGCGGGAGGAACTAGGTCTAAGTAAGTATGTATATACTTGGGCAACGCAAGACATTCTAACCGACTCTCACCATAACATAAAACAGTTGATGCAAGTGAAATTTGCAGAGCGCCAGGCAATCCGTGGTACATCGAAATCGTAGTATAACATTATAGTCGCAAGACAAAATATTATATTTGTTACGGAGAATTAAAGATATTACAAGACCTGTGTCAACCCACAACCTGTGTCAACGCCGTAAAATTTAGTGAATTTTTACGGCAATCTAGATGTAATTGAACACATGACGTTTGAAATAATTAGCATCGATTGGTGCAAGTTTAGTTCACAGTGTAGATTTTGAGTTAAGATATCCATGCTTCGCTACGGTTGAAACACGTCTGCGCAGCATAGCTACAGAACGTCTTCCACACTCGGTCTACCGTTTCCGCTTCCAGTTACATGGCTTGAACTATAGTTTGCTATAATAGTTGCCAAGGTCTCCCGCGCTTAGCTTACTGAACTGTAAGCACAGAGGTCAGAGGTTCATATATCCGTTGTCGCTTCCGCTACATATGTAGCGCCCTCTGGCAGACTCCTCCACAAAAGGAGTTGAACGTATAAACGACATCGGCAAACTGCCAGAAAATAAAAATTATTATGTTCGTTATATTTCAAACTGACCAACCAGAGTGTGCTTACAAAACAGTATGAACGAATGATGACAAGTTATTATAAGAGTCGAATTAAACTGTCGGCAGTCATGCAAGGCGGCCATTACGTTATGCATCTCATTTTAACAAGCGCGAAAGAAGTCAGCCTTACGGGGGATACGGGTATCGAACTCGGATCCTCAGCTCGGCGGCCCAGTATGCAGGGGTGTGGTCTCGAGACCGGAAAACTGCGGTATTGGTCCTGGTCTTGGTCTCGAACTTGGTCTCGAATGCGCCGGTTTTAGTTTTAAAGGAACGGTCTTGCCATGGGATTGCTAAATTAGCGTTCTTGGTCATTTACCGTATCAAAGCAATTTTTTTCGAAATGTGTCGATTATTTTCAATTAGATGGCGGCACATGGTAACAATTGATTACATAGGCTCAGATGGGAAACAGAGTTATTTTATATTCTATTATGCTATAATGACATGTGACTTACTTATAAATTGCATTATATTGTATACTTTCATATTTCGAAGTAACTTTTCTGTGAATGACCGAATTAAATAGTTATTAACGTTAGTACGATTTGTCATTGAAAACTTTTTTTAGATGCCCAGGCAAGCTATATAAGACCTCTGGATAATACGTCGTTATCGCTTCTTAACCCATTGGCTAAGATCAAAGCGTTTATTTGTCAGCTTAATACCTGATACGTACATTAACCACGGTTGCGTGACGCCGATGTTACTGGCTCTCGGCCTAGGCTGGTGATAAGATAATCCCTGATTCGCTATCCCTGGTTTTAGTACGTTGTTGGCGTTGAGATGATGGGGAGAAGCTACGGTATCCTCGGGTTTCTCATTCTCCCAGGTGGTTCCCCACTGAGGGAGATTATTTTCGATTATTAGAGACACCGGATGTTTAGGTCCTAAACATCCGGTGATTGTTATCGATTCACGACGTGCTGGCCAAACTGATGGATCTTCATATACTACATGTATGGGCAGAAATAAATGCATTTGCAACGGAGCCAGCCATTTCAAAATTTGCTTTCACAAATTTTAAGGTTTTGAAACAATCTAATAATTATGTGGTCGTGGTCCGTGGTACAAGTACACCATTTAAACGGAACGTTAATCTACTTGTTCAGACGTCTTAGAGTATTTAATCTACCTATCGTATACTATAAGTCACTTATATTGTGAAATTCTTAGGCCGAAGTCATAGATGAACCGGAAAAAGTTAAGGTAAAACTGTTTTCTGGACCACTATTAAGGCTAGTATTCTTCAGCAATAAAATTAACATTTCAAGCGTGTTATTCTGTCTTAGCGTGTTAATAAATCGAATTGTTTATAAAAAAATAGAGTGTCGGTCTTGGTCTTGGTCTCGGACCATCGGTCTTGGTCTTGGTCCTCTCGGTCTTGGTCTTGGTCTCAGTCTAGAGTTTTTGGTATCGTGCCCAACACTGCCAGTATGTTCTTCAATACTCTACGGTATCTCGTAGATAAGAGATCAGACGGCGAAGAAAATGATTTGTCACGCATCTGCATAATATGCCACTGCTAAAGCAAAGTAGCCAACACGACATACCCAAATCCACCTCTTAAGGGACTATTCTTAGTTTTTATTAGAGTTTAAGCCCTCGAGTAGGTTACCAAGTCGTCGTCGTCATTATCAGCAGAGAGAAACAGCTCAACGTTATGAAGTTCAATTATTCCAAATGTCAGAAAACTTTCTGTCGCAATGTTCAGCAACGTGTTTTGCAGCGCTTTAGATAGCAGGCCTCTTGTGTTTCATTTTAGGTTGACCCATAATATTGGTATCATGTAAAAACGCTAGGTCTTTGAAATTGTGTATGTGGACATTGTAAAATCTTGTGTTTTATTGTCGTTATAATCATCGTCGTCGTCGTCATCATTATCGCCGTCGTCGTCATTATCATTACTACCATTTTATATGTTACTACAATTATAATAATAATAATTATTATTATCGTCGTCAACATCATCATCACTGTCGTCGTCGTCTTCCAGCCCACTGTTGAGTGGATGATTAGCCGATTTCATATCTTCCACGGATCTTCAACTGTTTTATTCCAGTTTCTAATTAGGAGTTTGGGAATAAAACTGTTCCGTGCTGCACCGAATTGTATTACATTGCATTGCATTGTATGGGATTCTCTTATTTCTCTCGTACTACGAATGAGAAGCTATTATCATCAACCCAATGTAAGTAGTCTTCTCTTATTAATTATAAACTCCGTGACCTGGTTCGCATAGGCTAATATGTTGTGGGTGTCAGTTGTAGCCGTAATGTATAGACTATAGTCTTAGCCGCCAACACTATCATCTGATTTTACCTTTATGGAAACCACCATGATTGGAAACCACCTTGATTTCGATTCCTAATTATTGTAATAACCACAGTGCACACGTGATGCTTGCGTCATGAGGTGCTGCAATCTGCTGATGAGCAAGTGATTAGCGAACGTTACATGGGCCACTTATACCACAACCGTCTGTTAATCGACACACCGCAATAGAGAGGTTAAGAGGACAACATGACTGGCCATAAAACATTGATGTTAATCGCCGTCGAATGCCACTGTTTGGACTTTGACAGTGCCAGTCCCAAACCTGGAGAAAGGAGGAGGGCGACACCAAATCGTCTGCGATATGGAACGGTGTCGTTGAAAAATCAACACACGCCGTCGAATGAGAGCCGTTGATGCTGCGGACCAGGTTATCAATCGCCCTCTTCTCAAAGACAGAGAATTTATTTTCATCAGCCCATAAACACCTGAAAATGTGCATATTCTCCTCATAATGTACTGTTTCGAAAGTTGTGACGTTTGGTTGGGTGTCAATGTTTCATGAGTAATTGCTGCCTAGCCTGTTAACTATGCACTGAATTACCTCAACTCGACTTTCTTAGCCATACTTTACCAGTTACCATACTATGACATGCCTTAGGTTACAAGTTAGGAGTCAGCGCTCGTGAATAAGCTGTTGTCTTGCGCTCGGCTTTCAAGTGGTGCTATAGAAATTTGGAGATTACGATTACAATTACGATTACCTTAACATGCCTGAATTTACACCCTCTACGTTATCCCTTCACCTACCTTAGCTTATCTTACCTTAACTTGCCATGTCTCATCTAAGCACACTTTGTCTAGCTGTGAGTAATATAAAATGTTTCATCCCTTTCAGTCGGCCATAGGCCTACACTATAGTAGATTGAGAGCATCTCCACGGTTCTAATCTCTAATGGGTCTATTTAGACTAGCATAGACAGCGTTTGATGAGCAAAACATTCAGCATATCAAGTCAATATTATAAATATTATGTGCATATTATATCATACTATAATTTATTACATCGATCACTGGAATTGACGTTGGGTAATGCGTAGACAGACACTTAACTCTTCAAATGAGCAAACATTCTCATAACATGCAGACGAGGTGGCTCTGAAAACCTGACATGCGGGGTCAATGACAAGTTGGTTACAATATACAAAGATAATTTGACTCATATATGTTGTTAGCGCACCCGTATAAGATGCTCTGAAGCAAATAGGTCAATGTAGTGCACTTGTGGATATAGGTCAAACTAGTGCTCAAATGGGTAAAATGTAATGCACTTGTTTAACTAGGTAAACGTAATGCTCAAATAGGTCAACGTAAAAACTTATTGAACTAGTCAAATGTAATACACTTAATGAAATAGGTAAATGTATTAGTCAAGTAGGTAAATGTAAGGAACTTGTTGTAGGGAATAATGATATAGGAAAATACAATGTTCAAATAGGTAAATGTAGGATATCTTTCGAAATAGGAAATGTAATGCTCAAATAGGTAGATGTAATAGACTTGTTAACTAGGTGAATGTAATGCCTAAATAGCCCAACAAATTTTTTACATAATTGGCAAATGCAACGCTCAAATGGGTTAATGTAATATACTTATTCAAATGTAAATTAAGAAGTTGCTCATGAACATTAAGGTGGCTGTAGTTTTAACATGATTCTGATGTCCGGTGTCGATTCTAGGACGTTTCATCACCGGACGATTAATCACGGACGTTTCGCTATGTGGACTGTTCATCATACCTCGGACGTTTCATCAAGTGGACTGTCCATCATAAGACGCTTCATGATAGGGCGTCTCATCACGTTTTATTTCTTCACTATTTCGTATTAATTAATTCTTTTTCAAGAAATGTAAAACAGCGTTTGAAAAGCTTTGAAATTTTTTAAAAATTTAGCTTTAAAATTTTTATAAATTTTCAAAGTTGCAGGCGAATATTGAATGCTTACTAATTACTTTTACGAACATGCGATTTATATAAAGTTATGACAAATAAATAAAATAAAATAATACTGAAGTAAATAGATATAAACCAAGCGAGTAATTTTATTTTTCGGTATAATTAAGGGTCTATGTATGTTATATTAAATCAGTAAGAACTAATTGATTTACTAAAGTTTTGACCCGATTTCGCAAACATTTCCAACTAAATTAAAAGATGTGCAAACTTTAATTTGCCCCACTAATTAAGACTTTACAATACAATACAACTGAAATTTGATATCGCCCTTCTTCCAACTTTTTTGCTCATAAGTGCACACGCCTCGACGACGCAACTGCAGTTATAATGCAGAGCAATTGTGATCGAAGGACTTGCTCGAGGTCCCTACACAGTGATGCCTCAAACGAGGGTCAAACCCGTACACATAGAGCACTCTGAGCGTTTCGGGCCGACCGCTCCAACCAAACGGCCACCGTGCCACACATACACCATGGTCACAAATCAAGTGAATATGTCAACTTTAATTTGCTTAAATTAAGACTTGATCAAGAACTCAATGGCTGAAGTAGTGGCATGAAGAGAGATGAAACGTGTGATGAACAGTCCTTTGATGTTCGTAATACAGTCATTAGTAGACATTCCTTTAATAAATATTCGCCTGCAATATACCATTTTAATGTTATTCAAAAGTTGTTCTGCATTTCTTTAATAATTAAATTGATACGAAGTACTGAGTCAATAAAATATTAATTATTCGTGATGAAGCGTCCTATGACGAACAGTCCACTTGATGAAACGTCTTATGTTGAACCTTCCTATGATGAACAGTCCACTTGATGAAACGTTTTATGTTGAACCGTCCTATGACGAACAGTCCACTTGATGAAACGTCTTATGTTGAACCGCCCTATGATGAGCAATCCACTTGATGAACCGTCTTATGATGAACCGTCCTATGATGAACAGTCCACTTGATGAAACGTCTTATGTTGAACCGTCCTATGATGAGCAATCCACTTGATGAACCGTCTTATGATGAACCGTCCTATGATGAACAGTCCACTTGATCAAACGTCTTATGTTGAACCGTCCTATGATGAACAGTCCACTTGATGAAACGTCTTATGTTGAACCGTCCTATGATGAACAGTCCACTTGATGAAACGTTTTATGTTGAACCGTCCTATGATGAACAGTCCACTTGATGAACCGTCCTATGATGAATCGTCCTATGATGAACAGCCCACTTGATTAAACGTATGATGATCATTTGATGAACTGTCCTAAGATGAACAATCCACTTGATAAAACGTCCTATGATGAATAGTCCACTTTATAAATCGTCCAGTGATGAAACGTGCGCATGACCCTGTATCACGAGGCTTGTGTGATACATTTCAGAGCACGCTCCTAAAGAGGGCACACAGAGGCAAGATTTAAAATCCTTGCTTCTACATCACCATGGAAACAACCTCAAAACATGAAGGTAAAGATAGACGTTCCTTCGAAAGGTGGTTCGAGAGATCCTTCGACGAAGTTTAAACAAGACCACCATCCAAGGAGGGCGTTGCTACTCCCAAATTCACCAGTAGATGACGAGCCTCTAAGTTGGCGCCTGCAGACGGCATCGGTCTGTCACTCATCGTGGTTCACACCGGACCTGATGCTGTTTGACTCACACCGGACCTGATGCTGTTTGACTTCACTGTATCCACATAAATAATGGCTCACCGTAGTATTGTGCTCTACATCTGACTCTGTGGCTTTAGTTTTACCTTCGTGATGAGCCTCGATTCATGGCTCTTCTCCTGGCTCTGAGAAATAGAAATAGCGTGACAGAATATGCGCTTTTCAGCAAAAACGCTCGCCATCCGCAAGATGTCCGTAGAAGCGTTATGAATCGATGTTCCGATATATATTCCTATCATCTCATCTCCTTCTCTCTGAACGGTGCTCCCTCCTTGTTGGTCAGATAAAAGCAAATCGCAATATCGAATATGAGCGCCATCGGACTTAAAGTCAAGCGCTCAGTTACGATGCCTCAGGCACTCCGTTCTTGGCTTCAGCGATCGTTCGACTGAAGCCAACGCCCAACAACGACGGTGTTCCTCACAATCGGGTAACCGTTCATTTACGCTGGCTCCACTATTGGCGCAATAGTAATGAATGTCAATGTACGAACTGTAACCTATGACGTTGGAACTCGAACCCGCGACAGACGATCGGCGATTGGTCTAATGAAACAGCGAAGGTTACGATCTTGCAGCAGAACCGCTACTTGCTGTGACAGAATGCGTCATCGTCGCCATGGAAACGTTTGTGTAGGATGACGTAGGCCCATCAATTTTCGCCTTGCGATCGAGTTCCAGAAGATAAGGCTTCGAGATGGCATAGATCGGTTCCTTAACGGTGATCCGATAGAGAATCGTTCCGTTTAGAACCAAACTCTCTTCTATACACGTTCCGCTGACTTCACGATGGACGAATGGATAAAAAGGACTGACAAGTTCGCAATTGAAACGGGAGACGCTTCCCGGATGTCTCTCTGTCCTATGAACCCAGGAGAGCGTGACGCACGTGGGATCGCTGTAGAGGAGTTGGAGTACGGCGAAGGCATCGTGGGGCGATTTCATCATCAGCATCTCGAAGGGTCGCCGATGGAGCGGAAAGATGAGCGTCTTCGGAATGACGTGGTACCTGTACACATCTCCGTCTCGTTCCCATACGTGGGTGGAGTTTTCGTCGTAGAAGGAAATGTCGATCGTCGGCCAACGATAGCGCCAGCCTTTTACGGCAATACTACGATACTTGTGAAAGATCTTCAATCGAGCCTGATTGGCAGTCTCCACTCGTATCTCGTTCGTCTTCGAGTAGTTCCGGAATACCCGAAGAATATTATCACGCTCCGCGAATCGCATAAGAATGTCGACATCGTCATCCCAGGGCATCAGACCGTGATGTCGGTAGGACCCGAGCAGCGTCCCACTGATGAGGAAATGAGTGAAGTTGTGCGAATCTGCAATGTCGCTAAAGATGCTCAGAATCCGACGCAGCGTCCGCTTCTCTGAGGTCGTCATGGCTGGTTTGATTCGGTTCCAGAGCCTTGGGTTCAGCGAGGTTTTCTCTCGAGCACTCCTCTTGAAGATGGCGCTCTCTTCGTAGCGTATCTCCTGCAGAGAGGCCGGCGTGTCCATTCCGCACGGGATAATCTGGGGCTGGTCTAGCGTCATATCGTGACCAGGGTACTTGAGCATCGTGGAAAGAAAGACGACGACGAATGAAGCAGTGGAGACGATGAGAAGCGGGAAGAAAAAGCGCCGGATCCGACAGGAACCGAACAGGCATTCTGGTATAGAACGAATTTGCCGACAGGACGCTAGTGAACCGAAACCCAACATCTGGACATGAGATTCACAGGCGATATCCTTGCCAAGACGAATCGTTAGGTGAAGGAGAAGGGATGGTCACATATAGAGAGCTGACTAGAAAATCCTTTTAGCGGGTCTGGCCTCCGTTTACTGACGGGAACAAAAAAGTAGAAAATCAAATTTATTTTAGTAATTTTCAAAATGTTCCAGGAAAAAATTCGTTTGCAGATTATTGGAAGATTATTGGAAGTATATTAACATCTCCGTCAATACAGCGACAGTTCTATTTGACTCAGACAGCGAAATAGATTTAAATACCTGTCGGAATATCCTGAAATATGACAGTGATCCTGAATTTCCTTTTCCAAAGACCGTCTGCATCAGAATGGCATCACCAAGAGTTGAGAAATACCGAAGAAATCATTGTTTCCAGGCGTTACTTTCTCTGCCGCGTGTCTTCAGGCTATTGACACAGATATCCTAAACAGACGAGCAACTGTATCACAATTTTCTAGTCGGGCGGTGACAAAATATGAATGAGACGAAGACCGTATAACAGATGTACTGAGCTGTCGCAGGCAGCCTGTAACATCTGAATTCGAGATCAATCAACCTTTGTCGATTTTCACCAGTCGATTCAAGTGGCGTCATCTACTCCTGATTTTACGACCGTGCGTCTTTCCGATTGGTCGCTATTGAAATTGGTCAATTCGTTCGGTGACATCGCACAGATTGTTTATGGCTAATTATCTAAGGAAGTAATTACAGACGTTACAGACGTTTAATTAATTAAAACGTCTCTCAGCGACTGCTTTTTTGTCGCGACGCTTCGCCAAACGCCGGCTGTTTGACGAAGATGTCTCGCCACAGAACTTGCGAGCGAATCCAACACACTAAATTAATCAAAGCGATGTCAAACCATATCAAAGTATTGCAAGACGGTCGATAGTGTTTAGCGGGCTTGACTGCTAATTTGTTGATCACGGTTCAATCTCCTCTAAGGCAGGCTGTTTACATCACACCGCTAGTGCACATACGCGCCCACAAAAATGAGGAGACAGACAGTACGCTGTTGATGCAGAGATGAAGGGGCAATGGATAGGATGGAACCTGCGCCCTAACCTGATAAGGGTATGATAAGTGTCTGAGCTTGCCAGCGCTTCATAAATGCTTTCTGCGTTAGCATACAAAACTGTTCTATGTCTTCTTCTTGTCCTGTTTCTTGTTTTAGTTCTTCTTGTTTATGATTTGATTTTATTGTTCTTATCTTTCTAACTATTATATCTATCGATTTATGAATTCAATATATCGCCCTTCAAGACGACTACTCCGAGGCGCTCCAGATCCGGACACGAGCAAAAAGAACAGTCTTGAGGTATCGATGTACCCTAGGAATGGAGTGATTGACCGGAGAGAGGCCATTCCACGCTGTGGGATCAGCAATGGAGAACGCCCTGGACTGTGCCATGGTTGTGCGAGAACATGGTGCAAAGAGATTATGTTGAGAGGCTGGGCGTAAAGATGGGCGACCCGGATATGTTGTGACAGGAATAAGGAAGGATTGTAAATAGACTGGAGCCAAGGCCAATAAACGGCCACTCCATTGCAATGAACATAATCTGAAGCGAAGGCGTAACAGGCAGGGAACCAATGCAACGTGTCTCGCATGTAATCAGAGAGCAGAGCAAATTTAGGAAGACAACCAATCAGTCGCGCATGCAGCCGCAAATAAGACGAGCTCAAGGCAGAGAAGGCGAGAGACTGAGGAGTGACGAAGGCCTACAGGGATAGCGTTTTTCTGCTCTTGTACTCCTTCATCCTCTCGCGTATACATGACGTAACTCGGGTCATCTTGTTTGGCCTGCCTTCTCAGAGGAATGCCCGCATCTTAAAAGGAATATGTCTGCCTCCTCCAGCTGGAAACTTGCTGGCGCGAATCCATACTCTCCTCTTTTGCAAGGCAAACGCTTTAGCCGATCGGCTACTGTGCTCACAAGACGACCACGAACAAATTGGTGGCAAGTGCGGTATCGTGTTTCAGATTCATATTAACTTTCCATTGATATTTGTCGTAATCATTGGCAGATAAATTAATATATAGAACAAATATTTTCAATGGTAGAATAAAGTAATTAAAATAATTAAATGAGTCCTGCACCCACCTTGTCAGAAGAGACCGCTGATTACAAATATCTACGATGCGTAAAACTATGGCCTTTAAAGCCTATCAGTCACAGTACTTCTGTCTTCACTTCAGTGTAGGCCTACTCTTAATAGACTGAAGACGAGACCTATTGCGACCTGTTCTGTTTCCGCAGTTGTGCTATTACCATTGTAGACATTGAATTTTGTGGTTGAATAAATTACAATTTCAGCCATGCACTGTGTCTTCAAGTCTTGTATAAAGCCTTGCTATAGTCGACTGAGGTCGCGTCGTCAAAATAATAATTTTGAACCTAGATAGGCCCACGTAAAAAATTCATTCCTCCTATTAAATCATTTGTATGAATATAGGATATTGATTTCTATCATAATCGTAAACAATGATTTGAATTAAATACGAGGCTTATTGTCATGGAATTTGTGCGCTGTTGCAAAACAGACAGCGTTTACGGTAGGCTTATATGACTGAAAAGCTAAGTGATGGCTGGATAAGTACATCAGCATTGTATGACCTTGTCAAATGCTTGCAGTAAAAGTATTTGCAATAATAATAATAATAATAATAATAATAATAACAATAATAATGACGATGAGGAGGAGGAGGAGGAGGAGGAGGATGCTGTTGACGTGGTTGGTCTGGGAGCGCCTGTGAGTAGATTTCTTGAACTTGAAGAGGCGTTATATCAAGTTTCATAGATTGACTGATTGATTGATGATGATGATGATGATGATGATGATGATGATAATGATGATGATGATGATGATGATGATGATGATGATGATGATGATGATGATGATGATGATGATGCGTGAGTAATTATTATCTATGCGAAGGCTTAAGCATTGCAGTCGTAAGTGTAGAATATAGTAGCGTATTATTCATAAAGTTCTATGTCCTCTTTGCTCCTCATATAATGTGCTCCCCAGATTGACATCACAGGATCACAGCCAAATAGAAGGACTTCAACCAATGGCGACAAAAGACTCAGATGAAGGATACTTAAATTATATAATTACGGGTTGGCTACGCAAATTGTAATGTTTGCTTGGGCGCCATTGTAACGAAAGTGCTGTGTCACATTGCGCTAGAAATTGTCGTTGTTGATTGAAACCTCCATATACTGCATTCTGCAAGTACACATCAGAAGATAATGAATATTCAATTATGCATGAAGTGCGATCTGATTGGTCCATCCGATCCCACTTTATGCATAAATAAGCATTAATTAACGTATAATGTTGGGTCTAAACAGATTGCATTTAATTTATATTTTATAGTTGTTTTCTTCTGAATTTTTGACTAATTATATATATTTTCTGCTCCCATCACCTGCTGTGTACTTGCACAGACGACGTTGAAATTCAGTCAGAAGAAAGCAGGCTCCACGTTGCATAATTATACTTTCCGTCTCATCACATTACGCCAGGTGCGATGTGACGAGAATGATAGTAATCGATGATGCGATCGATGTAGTAAATAATTGGTCGACGGCGTTCTAATGCGATGTATTATATCGAATAGGCCCTACAGAGTTTACTGGCCTGCAGATCAGGGCCACAAATAGTTACCACGCTTTCCCCTATCGCTGTTGTGTTATCATTTACCCTGATCCGGGAAGAGCTCTGGATTCATTATACAGGCTGTGTAAGTCTGTATTCCATATTATACATCGCATTAGAACTCTGTCGACCACTCATCTACAACCTCGATTGCTCTCAACGCTGGCAGAGATCTAATCGAGTATCAATCTTCCTCCAAGGACAACAAACCAAATACAAATGGCCTCGATTCTAGACAGATGATGCCCTCTGTTAATTTTATTAAGAATTCTTTATCATCCACGGGGATGCTAAGTCTCAGAAAGAAGTCTATTTCCAGACCTCCGTTAAGGCAAAATCGATGGACATGTGAGATTTTGTATCAGGTCAAAATCGTAAGGGTCGAGCAGAGAGACAGTCACAACACTGCCGTATGACAGAGAGACAGTCAGAAGACTAAGGGCAGGGAGACAAGACAGTCAGATGACGACTAAGGAAGAGAGGCAGTCAGAAGACTACGGCAAGGAAACAATCAGATGTTTTGAATTATGTGGCGAGACAGGAGAGGTGGTGGTGGTGGTTGTTGCAGCTTAACAACACTGTGTGATAACGAAGATCACTAGCGTCGCCCTCCCCTTTATTCAGGCTTGGGACTGGCACGGGCAGAATAAAACCAGTGGCGGAGACAGGATAGGAAACGATGGGGCCGTTTAAGTGTAGTCGTAGTCCTTGCTTTCAGGCAGTCATCTCATGTCATTCAGTGTGTATGTGCGTGGGTCCCTGTTTGCGTGTTTGGATTAGTGTGTGTGTGTGTGTGTGTTGCAGTATGTATAGGTGTGGGTGCGTGCGTTACCATTGCTGGTGTGCGTATGGGTGCACGGTGAGTGAATTGAGTCAATGTGTGGGTATGTGTATGTGCGTGTCCATGGGTGTCTGTAGGTGCATGAAGGTTTGCATGTATGTGTGTGGGTGTATGTAGGACGGTGGGTACATGTGTGCGCGGCTGCGTGTGCGCTTGCGTGCATGTGTATCTAATGTCTATGTGCCATATGTGGGTGTATGTAGTTACGTCTTTGCTAGCTAATGCGTGTGTTTAGGTATATGTGGGTGCGTCCATGGGTGTAGGTGTGTTCGTGTCTTTTGGTGGGTGTTGTCGTGTAAAGGTGTGTGTCTGTGCATGTGTTTGTGAGTGATCGTGTGTGACTGTGTCTAAACATCATTGAGGCGCCAGGTTAAAATGACTGCATCTGACAAGTATTATTAAATCATAATAAGCTCATTAAATTGAGCGGTCTTTAGCACAATATATTCAGAGTTACACGCCCACATACATACACACACGTATAGAGACACTAGCACAGACACACACACATATATAAAATATATATCTAATGCTTATCCTCCGTTGGTCTTGGCTACAGAAGGAGATAGCTTCAACCCCTCCTTTCACTCAGCATATTTTATTTACCTGTCGTATCAAGGTCTAGGCCTATATATTTTCACAAGTAATACAAGTTTCCCCAATGTCTTTAATTTATATGCGTTTGAGCTAAGGCATAGATGTGATATATATATTTATGCATATATGTATATATATACGGGGAAAGACGTAGATGATTTTGTATATATATTCGTTTATTGAAAAATGACACTCGTTGACAACGCACCACATCAGGTGTTGCATTGTAATATGAACCTGTTCTACAGAGGATGTAACAGCTTGTCCATATTTTAGAGCGTAAACTAGGGATAGACGGCGCATCTGTATTAGAGCGCTGCACCAACCGCGCCTATGACGCCGACATTTTTTTCGTTGGCTTCTCTTTCTTAAGTTTGTATGATTTCGCGAAAACTGTCTGCTTCAGATCGAAATAGAGACAACATTTAGTGTTTTCTTTCTTTCCATTATCTTTCTGAGATTCTTTGCGAAACGTGAGTGGCGACCTTCTTTTGCGAGAATGCTATGACCGTTAGATGTCTCCGTTCTCCAATCGTCTTGAATTTTGTAGTGCAAGTGTTGGAGGGTTTGTTATAGAAGGTTACTAGCTAGTTAGTTTTATAATTCGATTTGAAGCATGGCAACAAACCGAATTTCAGGCGCTTGAAAAATTGCGTCGAATTTAGAAGAAGTATTTTTTTTAAGTTGGAAATACTCGACAGTGTTCCATGATGACTTGGTGCAGATGCTATTTCTGATTATTTTTCATCATCATGACGATGCTTAAAGACAACCTTATTTATCGGTGACCGCTCATTTTGTCGCACATACTTACCTTATTTCGTCGCAGTTCGTTTCGTCGCATTTTTAGTTCATTATAAATCACAAATTAAACACTTACGCATACAACCAGTTCGGCATTTTCTTTCAATAAAAATGCGAAGAAATGTACTTTGACAAAATGAAATTGCGAAGAAATGAACTACGACAAAATTAAATGCGACGAGATGAGCTGCGACGAAAAGAACGGGAACCTTATTTATCAGAGTCTATCGCACTGGATGTGCCTCTGATCGGTGCCGCCTTGTGTGTGGCGCTATATAAATTCACGGATACTGCACAATGTGGCATTAAATGTTGGAGACCAGCAAAATGCACACCCTAAAAGATTCAACTTTGTAGAGCAGCCCCTAAATGCTAATGCAATTGAGTCAAATTTGTAGGCCCACATGTCATTACTTTTTCCGTAGGAACAAGTTTAGGGGTGAGACTGAGAAATCTGGGGTTGAAAAATAAGCAGCTTCCTATCATACATACATGTATACATTACTATATACATACATGATTACATGCATACGTAATTACGTATACGTGAATAATTATTAATTACATACATGAGTACCACGAGGTGGGGACACCCAATGAGAGGGGTAAGAAATGTGAGGGAGACAAAAGTATAACGTGTCCCCACTCTGTCTGAGGTGAGGGGACTTGTCCACCTTGACCCCCCTAGGATCGCCTCCCCTGCCCTACTTCCATATAACTGTCCCCTAACATTTCACATTTGTCTCACAAAACTGACTACCTTATTGTCGACAGGGAGGTTTGATTCAATCCCTGCCAGGGTGTGAATTTATTTCGACATTTCTGTGTTGTTTGCAGTCACTTTGCACCCACTATCAGCAATGAAATGATTAAACCGACCTTGAGATGTCGATGTGAAGATCGGTCGGCGATGGGAGAACTGTTCAACCACTGTCGTGATATATTATATTGAGTCAAGTCTCAATTTACCATTTAGGCCTAGCTATTAAATACAAAGGTCACGGTCTCACGATCCGCAGTGGCTTCAAAAAGACTGTAGGTTAATTGCATTAGCGAATGTTAAATTGCATTTAAGTATTGTCGCCGGCCCATCCTCTATTTCTAAAAATCTATAGTAGAGAGATCAAGTCAGGCAAATGATAAATACGCAATCATTTAATGCATTCATGTGAAAATAATTGGAATTTTTCTCTATGAATGTTCTGCGTTATTAATTATTTACGTTAAGTTTGTGAAGCCATCTGGTGTAATTTTAAATATGGGGCCTCCGAGCTATAGACACCGTGGCTTAGGGTCTCACCAAGCATAAACCTGGCATGCACAGGCATGTGCCGAGGCTGTGAAAATGAAGTCGTACCTATGGCTGCCTCTACTCCGGGTAAGTTCAATGAGATTCTAGTAGTAGTTGCAGTTTCACGACACTGTGCGATAACAATGATCATTGGCGTCGCCCTCCTCTTTATTCAGGCTTGGAACTGGCAGAGTGCAGACCGTGGCAGAGTTAATGGGATTTTCGTCTGTAGGGCCTACTTCAACATAAATACGACCGAATAAAAAACATTTACCTTTTCCAATTATTCTGTTAATCCATGCTGACGCTGCCTGCATCGTCATCAGAAGTCAAAAATGCCCGAACCTTTAATAATTAAACCCCCCAAACTCACCCTAGATGGACTCCTCCTTCGGATGGAGACTGTATTCATTTCGGCTTGCTCATATCCTTCGAGCCTGTGTACGAGACAAATATTGGAGCAGATGGTGAGGAGCCACAAGCGAACTACTAATAAACTATCCATCACTTACTAATCTGTTGCTACTCCCGCCACGTGTGTCTCTCTATCTCAGCATACACCCTGCGAGTGTCCGCATGCGTATATACATATACATGTAGGTACAATTTAAATACGGTATGTTTGTATATACTTGTACAGCCATATATTGTAATGTCAGGTATATGGGAGATATAATAATTAATTTACAAATTAAACGATGTATGTACAAAAGGATTGATTTTCCAAATACGTTATATATATACATTATACATTATGCATATACGCTTATATTTATGTCAGTATCTGTATATAAGGAGAAATCGATATGTAGTAAGCAATAACGTATATATATATAGCCTATATATAATTATCCAAAATATTCTGTCCTAAGGTCATCATCATCTCTGTCACTGTCTTGTTGTGTCAATGTCTACAAGTATGTGTGTATTTGCACTATGTGTGTGTCTGTGGGTGTGTATCTGTGTGTCCGTGTACGTGTGTGCCTGTGTGTGAATTTTGACTGTATGTGTTTGTGCTTCTCTTTGCTTCCGTCTGTATCTGAAGGTTTCTGTCTGTCTACTTGATTCTCTGTTTGGTTGTATTTCTACGCCTCTGTCTGAATCTGTGCACGTATCTCTCTATCTGTCAAACATCTGTCTGTCTGTCTGTATGTCTGGTCTGTCTCCTATGTCTGTCTTTGTCTGTATTTGGTACTTAGGCATATGTTATGACCTCGCATTCTCCCATCTGCATGTGGTGATTGCAGGCGAGTGGTGTAGACACTTCTTGGTTGCCTCTTGTCGTTCCTGATGCGTTGTGCAAGAGATGATAATACGTCAGTTCTTGAAGCGATTGGCTGACTAGAGTCGACGGTGTTTATCATATAACAGGAGCACCACAGGAGGCAGAGGGAAGGGAGGCGCGGGAAAGGTGGGAGGGAGTGGAGGAGGGTCAGCCAGATAGCCAAACAATGAGCAAGCAGACGGATGCCCTTGTAGCGACATGGCCTAGTTACGGCACCACATAAACTTTCGCTTTCATCATCATCATCATCATCATCCTCATCATCATTATTATCATCATCATCATCATCATCATCATCATCATCATCATCATCATCATCATCATCATCATCATCATCGTCATCGTCATCGTCATCGTCATCGTCGTCGTCGTCGTCGTTGTCGTCGTCGTCGTCTTCGTCGTCGTCGTCATCGTCATCGTCATCGTCGTCGTCGTCGTCATCATCATCATAGTCATCATTAATATTATTTTCATTATTATTATTTTATTATTATTATTATTATTATTATTATTTGAATAATACAATTATTACTACTGTCATGATTATTTTTATTATTATCATAATTATGATCATTATTATCATCATTATTATTTATCCAATTATTATTATCATAATTATTATTATTACTATATTAATAATAATAGTCACAATTATTATTGTTATCAATATTATTATTAGTAGTAGTATTATCATTATTATCACCATCATCATTGCTATAAGTATAATCGAACAATTTAGTGTTGTTGCAGGTGCTCGAAAGGGTTCCCGTTCATTTCTTCGCAGTTCATTTCTTCGCATTTTTATCCTTTGATCATTACCGCTACCATTTAAACAATGCAATATAATACAACTGTTATTTGATATCGTCCTCCTTACAGTCGGCTCAGAAGTGCACACATGCCTCGACGGCGCAACTGCAGTTGTAATGCAGAGCAATTGTGCGCAAAGGACTTGCTCAAGGTCCCTACACAGTGACGCCCCGGCCGAGGATCGAACCAGCTCACTCAGAGCACACTGAGCGTTACAGGCCAACCAATCTAACCAATCGGCAACCGTACCACACCATCGGTATCCTTTTCATCAATCCAGCTTCTAGCAAAACAGAATTCTTTTCATCAATTCTCCTTCCTGTCAGAAACTTTTCTTCAATCCCGCTTCCATTAAAACGACATTCTTAACATTAATTCAGCTTCTAGTTAAGTTTGTCTACTAGGCGTAGCAAGACTGCGAATTGTTTAAAACGAGCGAAATCAGGAACTGGGACAGCAATTCTCGGGCTTTTTAGTGCTTGATAAAATTTTCTATGTTGTGAGGAACAAACAATGGTGAATTGATTCAGTTATTACTCTGCGTCGCATTTTGGATACCTCTACGATGTATTTTACTTGTTATCCATTTTATAATCCATTATCGACGTGATAATAATAACATAATCAATCTGTGAATAGCAGAACAATGTGCAGGCTATTGCTTGGTAATATTTATTGAAAATTTCGTGTAAGCACATTGAGAATTAGAAAATGAAATATTTTAAAATGAAGTTTAATATTTATTGTGCGTTGCATTATATACAACTGATAGTTACACATTTCAATGGCAGCAGCTACATTTAAAGTTTATTCATTACTTAAGATTCAAAAATAAAAAAAAGCTAGAAGTCCAACAATAATAAAACATATTATTATCTTAATTATTATACTTTGAGAAATAATGGAGTTTCGCTAACCAAAGAAACGCGTAAAGGATACTGGATTCATTTGAATGAAAATAATCAGCTCCAAACATCATTTGACAATGTCCTTAGTTGTTGGCAACAGCAAGTCCTCGGGAACTGCGTTGAAGTTTCTTAGCTGTTGCGATTATGTTGCAACCGAATGTGAAGTCGCAACAGATGCCATGTTTTGCAGTTGATATCTCTGCATCAAGTTTCCATTCTTTATAACGCCATTAGCTTTTCTGCTCTTTAAATACTAGGTCACATGCAAACATACATTCTAGCATACATACCATACAAACATAACTACAGTAGGCCGTATATACATACATCTATAGACACAACCTATATACTTACATGACTACATACACACGTAGGCCTATACATTCATACAGAGTTACACACATACACATATATATGCTATTATGCATACGGACACACATACAAACATACATTTATGGGTTCGTACGTACGTGCATACATAAATACATGTATTGTACATAGAGGCCTACTTGTCTCGCTATAACTTAGTGATTTGGGTCATTTTAAGAAATTCGGTGATTGTTATTAGGATTTGCTAAGTAGCTGAGCATTATCACCGCACAACATGCCACTTAGACTTACAAGCAACTGATCTGAACAGCTGAATCTACATAAGCCTATTATATTACAAGTGTTATATTGCTTCCTATGTGCTCGTTAACATATGACCTTTGCGGTCAGTAGACAACAATCTGTTGTTGACCAAGCTCTCTTTCTGTCACTAATATTCTTGTTGCGCCTCTGGCAGATTGCCTATATCAAGTTTTCTTGATTGTTTGAAGTGGTTTGTGGTGAGCTGTAACCGTTGCACTACAATGTCATTCAAATGTTGAGATATATATTACTAAACTAATTTCATATAGTCATATATTCGTTAATTGATATGAGCAGTAAGACGCGTCGTTATGAGATGATGTCAAGAATGAGTTGTTTTCAGGCGATCGATGTCAGAACAAATCACCAAGAAAGCCTCAATATAGGTCGCGAGCTTGGATAAAATGTCTAGGCTTTGTAGGCAGCCAATGGAGTTGGGGTCGCTTTTCAATAGTTACCACAAAAGGGCTTTATAAAAATTGATAGCTTAAGTACCCGACTTCTCCCGGGTTGAACTACATTTATTGCTTTTCATCCCGGAACCAAAACATAGCCTTTTTATGTTCCTACTCTTGAGCATGCCACATAAAACTGGCCATGAGAGAAGCCAGGACTTTGTTATTTATTTTGGCAGATATTAGCACATATTGTAAATGCCTCCTCAAAGCATGGGATATGGGTAAAAACATGGGGATGGGATAACATTTTGTGATCGCGAACCCCTATGTTGTTGTCGGTTGCCAAAAAGTATTTGCGAAAAATTTGAGAGCAATCGCTCGAGTTGATCAAGAGTTTTTGTGGAACATATATAGATATTTACATACATGCTTTTCTTCTTTATATGTGTGTAGATTTATTGAAGGGATTAATATAGTGCTCAGTATTTCCTTTGTAGGTTCGAAATTCGGTCCAACCTTTCTGGACAAGGATACGATGAATAGCCCGAACAAGCACAAACCATATCTTTCGACCCAAACATCACTTGAGAGAGGTTTCATTTTCTTGTTCATAGAGCCCCATCTCTATCTTTGAGTGCGCTCTCGT
Organism: Bimastos eiseni; assembly: GCA_959347315.1. Classification (NCBI taxonomy): domain Eukaryota; kingdom Metazoa; phylum Annelida; class Clitellata; order Crassiclitellata; family Lumbricidae; genus Bimastos; species Bimastos eiseni. The sequence goes on from OY365815.1 coordinate 15,990,756, forward strand.
CCTACGTTCTATCCCTGCCATGATGATTTCCTATTACATCCAGACAAGTGGTAGGTTTAGCACGAATGCAGCTCAATGATACATAATTGTACCAACGAAATCTAATCTGACTCTCGTTATCTCAACAGTTGTACAGACGGGCATCAGCTTTTCTTCCTTTTAGAGTCGCTGAGCTGCAGCGTTGCTTCAGAACTAGACTCTTGATAGGCTACTTTGGATTTGATGTGATCTGGAAGCGATCCCTTTTGGACAGCACTTCCACTGCAAAGTAGATTAACTCGACGCAACGAGTAGATTTCCTGAATTATGTTGGCTAATGTTACATTGTTACATTAATGTAACGTTACATTCTCTGTAATGTAACGAGCATTTCTTGCAATTACTCCGCTGTAGAGTGCGTGAAGTGATACCCTGAACGGCGTCTTTCTATCAACAGCCGTTGCCATATCTATAGATCTGTCCGTGTGTCCACCTGTGCTTCTGCCTGTCTTTCTACCCCTCTTAGAATAAGTCGTCTTTCTGCCTGTGTACACGCTATTACAGTAATAGTTGTGCTGACTATTTAGGCAGAAAATACTTGCTACGTCTTCAGATTGTGACAGCATACATTAAGGCTATGGTATGTATTTATGTATGTATGTATGTATGAATGTATGTTTGTATTTGCATGTATCAATTCGTCTGCCTGTATGGAAATTTATGCATGCATGCATATTTCAAATCTCCGCTAGCATGGAACTGATTGATGGAACCACTGGGCGTTTTTGCACCTGCATTAGCCAACTATTTGGTGATTTTCGACATAAACGGACTTATTTGGATCAATTAGATGGTCATTGAGCAACGCCTTTGTGGAGTAAGCCTACTTAAACTAGTACGTTTCTTCGCACCTACTTGTGAAGCTGTTTAAAAGCAATGTCTGGCGCCCACTTGCGAACTCCGTGGAAAGATCAGACCGTTTTCGGCGGGCCATCAGTTGATACCTTATTTGACACCGGCACAATAGAAGTTACCAATTATAATTATTACGTTACGACCGCGCTCATGAACCTAAGCTAAAAGCGAACTTAGTAAGGCCAATATCCATGGCTGCTTAACTGCTTCAACGCAGAAGAAGTATAACTACACAGACGCAGAGAGACACAATGAATAGATGCAAAAAGACTTGATGTTCATTGCCTGTTAACCGGCGCTGAAATATATCCTACACTAAGGCTACATTTACAGCAGCGTCCATTATGGGCTAATCTTTCGAATGCTTCTAAGATAAACAATTGATGAAAAACATGCTAATAAATTGTATATAATTATCATAATAAATATTTTTTTTTTTTACATACTTCCAAGCTGATGTTTCCATTGCATTAAGGCAAAAATAATCTCGAAGACGTGGTGATCCATTTTATATCATCAGAGGCCCATTAAAATTTATGATTTACCTTACCAACAGCGTGTGGCCTGTTGTGCCTAATATTCCAAATAGGTTTGTCGATCTTTTGACCATCTGCAAATGATTGTTTCTTAAATTCTTAAAATTTGGCGCGAGCAACGGTTTAACAATGAGAGGAGCAAAATTTAATTTTTTACTGATATTATCAGGACATGTAGCCTATCGGATGATGATAAATTGGTAATAAGCGCATTTGAATTGACCTAGCTACTTGTGATTCAGTGGCGTCATGGGTAAAATGCGATGACATTAGTGAAAGGCCCCAAAGGCCAAACCATTGCTATGTCTATTTACTTGTCAAAGCAGCAGATTTCAAACATGGTGTACTTTTAAAATTAAGGTCTATACTAGATTAGCGAGCGGATTTGGTATTCGTTGTCAAAAGTTCATCTGATTTGCCTAGTTTTGATTCAAGCGTTGTGCAGCTGTGGTATGAGGTCTATCTGCGCTTGCGAACAATGCTGATATCTCAAGAAGCTAATTAAAAATATTCAAATAAAAGACGAAGTAGCAATGTTTCCGTCAAATGAAGCCTTCCAAAACTCGACTGGCGCAATGGAAGGAGGTTGCTCCTCTCCAGATAGCCAGATGTAGTTGATAAACCACTATCTTATTAGCAATCCATGATATTAACAAAACCTTGACTATTGGCCTGAAGTTAATCGGGCTACATTGATAAAGACAATAGTTTTTCAGAGTCGGGGTCAGCATAGATCTATTCTGCGACGGTGGTTAGACACCCTACCGGATAGAACGGTTATATATATCTCTGTGATGAGTGGAAGCAATAAATGAGCCACCACATGTTCTTTAAGTTGGAACGTCGGGAGGGTCGAGTTCACACAATTTAGGAGGTGAATCAATGATGCGCCACAGTTCCCCGGAACGGGTATCGAACCCAGTTCCTCAGCTCTGCACCCCAGTGTGTTCCATCATTCTGCGGCCCCTCGTCCGTAGAATAATGGATAATACACTGTGGCGCAGAGCTTCATTTACAAATCATAATTAAAATTGCAGTTGAATAGTGCAATGGGAACGTCTCTTGGTGACGATTCTCCATCATGTATAAGAAACTTATGCCTTTCAATGCATCATTTATCTATGTTTCGTCATTTAGTTAGTGACATATTATGTTTCAAAACTACGTCATCTCAAGTTATCGTGTAATGCACCTATGGAGTATGGATCCGCCTGCGAAATGTTTTTGATAAAGCATCTCGATGCCACTTAGTCGCCGAGTTACTTCATTGGACGTCACGAATGACGCTATGGCTGATCCCATATGGCCACAGTTGGCTCTATTACATTGTAGTTGGTTCACCTTTGTTGTGTCTTACAGCTTATGAACTTGTAATACCTCAAATGGTACTGCGTGTAGAATTGTTTTCGACCTTGGGGTCAACTTTAGTTGTAAGGCCATGGTCGTTGATAAAGGACATTTTGTTACATCAATAAAGTCGACCAGTGGCGACTCCACATGGGGGCCCAAGAGAGGACCATGGCCCCAACTGAGCTTGTGCTCCCCCCCCCCTATTGGCCCCCAGATTTTTCCCCATTGTGCTGTGAAATATGGTGTCATTTAGATTTGATAATTGCTTGCTAAGATATAATACATGATGAAATTCAGAATTTTTTTCAGGGTATTCTCAAAGGCACGAAGTAATAATTTGCATAAAGAAATCTGAAATTATTTTTCCTGAACATTCTCCCATGATCATTTACTTAATTTTTAGTGACAGTTATGTTCAAGGATCAGGTAATAAAAGAGGTAAATGAATCTATATAGTTTTCCAGAAGCTAGAGATGTTTGCATTACTTATAATTGAAAGGTTATACGTTTTTGCTTCAAGTTCTATTGTGCATAAGAAATTGGTTGAAGTACTTATTGAGTTATATTCTATGGAGTTCCAGCACATCAGTGATGCTCGATGGGCTAGCCGTATTGATGCTTGCCGTAATATCAGTTATCAATTAGATGCATTGGTATAATATGCTAGAGAATGTTGACGAGGCAAAATGTTGAAAGAGCATTTGAAGGCTTGAAGCTAAATGCTTGTTATTATTACCAGACATTATGTACGTACAATTGTACATATTGCATCAATTCAACTCCAATCTTCAAGTGTTGACTTATCTGCTACTGCCGACGTTGTCAGACATAAAACGGCCTCTTTCAAAGAAAATAGACATGAAGCAGAGGTCTTTGTAAAGGCAGAAGAGTAATATGAGAATTGCTAAATTGATACCGTATTATCTATAAGCAAGGTGTCCGACTGTCCGCTTAATGCCTATCCGTTTTTTTTAGCTCGGCAGTTGATGAAACAGTGGGACAACGTTCTCAAGTGAACACACAAGCCACATCTGTAGGCAGCACATTTATGAACTAGATAGACGATTCTCTGGGCATTTACTTATTGCTATGACAGGCATTTATGCCAAAACATATGTCTTTCTTGAAATAATTATAATGATAGCGTTGTGTTTTTGCACTTTTGTATGGCAGCAATGTTGAAGATCTCAACCATGAAATTCCCCAAGTTGGGCGTCTGCTAATGCATTCAAGTTTAATTGCAACTAATATGGTTACAACGATAGTTCTGACTTCTTTCTGGGACCATACAAACTAGCATTTCATGAAATATACAGAATGTCGAACATAACCATTGTTTCACCAGTAACATTAACAGCCTGTCGGAAAAGCTTTTCTGCTCTAAAATTAATTAAAACATATCTAAAAAGCACTCTACATGTCTGATATTCGCCTAAGTAGTCTGACCATGTTGTCGAATGAATCTGTTCGTGTAGAGTCCATTACCATAGGTGCCTTTGTGGATCAGTTTGACTCTTGACATGACAATCGTAAACTTGCTTTTCATTAAGTGCATGTAATGTGCATAGATATTTCTTTACTTTTAAATAAAGTTGTCAGCCAATGTTTGTTAATATGTTGATTTAGACACTTAGGGCGCAAGTGGGTGGTGGTGTTTGGAAGGGCTGTTAGGGGCGAATGAGGTGGCAGATAGAAGGTATTGATAAGACGTTTGATTGCTTGGTCAGCTTAACTGAAGGAAAAGAAAGTTGAAGTTTACATTTTGGTGGCAGCGGCGGGATACGAAAATAAAGTATCAAGGATTAAAGAATCAAGAATCAAAAGGATTAAAAGAATCAAGGATCAAGATACGGAAAGAAAGTATCAAAGATTAAAGAATCCAGGATCAAGATACGCATAGGCTTAAAGAAGGGTTTAGATGTGAAATAGATGAAAGAATCGTTTAGGATTACTGGGAAGTGGACTATACGGATTATACGAGTCAATTGGAGCAATTAAGTTTCTATGTACTGAAAGCCAGGAAAGTAAGGATTATTTTTTAGGAGATTACTGACAAGGTATATTTTGTTTATTTTGGCACGAAACAAGACCACGTCCAATTGGATAATTGTGAATTTGTTAGTATTAGGCAAACAACACCATGTTCAGTTTTAACAAAAATGAGAGCTCGTTAATATTGGTCTAAACAAATAAAATCGCGTTCAATCGATTTAATGAAAACTCGGTAATATTAAACAAACAAAAGCATTTATAATTGGTAATTTGCGAAGTCATTGATAGTAAACATACGAAATGGAAAAATTTAGTAGTGAAAGACGGGAAGATATTAAGAAAATGTCGTCAGAAAGAATACAAAAGCAGTTAATAAAGGAAGGTTTAATGGAAAGTACGGTTAAAGCTATGTCTCGTACTGAGTTAATGCAAACTTTAGCAGATATGGAAATAGAAAAAGTAGGATTTACAGCTGAAATAGAAGGAGCTGTAGGAGGTGTACAGGGACAGGTTGTAGAAAAAGGTTCTGATATACCTATAGAGAAATCGACTATGGAAATGATGATGCAAATGGTAATGATGATGAATCAACAAGCGGAACAAGTTAGGAAGGAAGAAAGAAAACTTCAGCAAGAAAAAGAAAAGGAAGAAAGAAAACTTCAGCAAGAAAAAGAGGAAAGAGCAGAACAGGTGAGAAAGGAAGAGGTAGAATTAAGACGAAAACAAGAAGAAGAAAGTAACAGAATTAAGAAAGAAGAATTAGAATTACAAAGAAAACAATTTGAATTACAAATAGAATCACTCAAGCGAGATCGAGACGAAGCGGAGAAAAGAAGGTTGGAACATGCAGTAGCAGTAGAGGAAGCTAGGAAAAGTGAGGAACTGATGCGTCGAGAGTCATTACTAGAACAATCTAAGAGACAAGAGGAAAAGGAGATAACACGCGCTAGGGAAGTTGAGTTAGCCAATCAAACTAGGGCGGAAGAAGCTCAAAAGCAACAAGAAGATATTGATCGTACTTTTGAAATGGAGAAAGCCAAAATAAAAATAAAGGAAGAGGACGAAGTACAAATTGCAAAGCAGCAGTTAGAATTCGAACAAGCTAGACGCAAAGAAGAAAATGAGAGAGATGAGAGATGAGAAATTTACTTAACTATTATGTCAGAAGTCGATACATCGAAAAAAACTATGATAAACTATTTGATTTGTTAATTGCGGATAGACTAAAAGAAGCATTACCTACAGGACCATTGAATTTTGTTTTGTCGAAAGAGGGAAATGAGTGTTTTGAGTCAAGCATGATCGCGGATCTTGCTGATATACATGTGAATAATCGAATTGGTGGATTGGTACAGAATAAAATGAGTACAAATTATATGGGAGCAAGAAATGAATGGTACCAAAGCGGAAAAGGGAAATGGTATCAGGAAACCAGAAATAGGAATCAAAATACGGAACTTTTTAATAAGTTTCCAGGATATGTCGGTGTGCCAAAGTCACCTAAGTGGAAGGAGGGCGAGTTTACAAAAGGATACTTAATACAGCCCCCACAGCATAGTCGCTACTGTCACAATACAAGGAAAATGGCCTTCCCACTTCAAACACATATAGCATAACATCATTTCTTACAGCCTTCTTCAACGTATCTAAAGCTTGCTGTAATGTCTTGTTCCAAGAAATCGGATCTTTTGTTCGTTGGTTGGTCAAATCTGTCAGCGGTTTAGCAATATTAGCATATTGGCCATGTAAAGGATAATCTGATCCTTTCTCTGGTTTTTTCCTCTCCTAAATGGCCACCCATTACAGATTCGTGAGCCAATTTCATAATCTGTAATCTTCGCAAGAAATAGAAAGACCCCTGTCATTTATTAGTAAAAAATTTACGGATACGCAGACCAGATGGGCTACAATAGAAAAAGAAGCTTATGCAATAATTTGGTCTTTGGATAAATTTAAAGAAATTGTACTTGGGTCAAAATTTATTATTTTTACGGATCATAATCCATTGACATATATTACAGAGACTATGCCAAAGTCAGCTAAGTTAGTTCGATGGTCTTTAGCACTTCAAATGTTTGATATTGAAATTAAGTACAAAAAGGGAGTTTGAATATAATAGCAGATTATATGTCAAGAATGTAAGTATGATTTTGTCAAATTTTGTTTATGCCAAAATCCAGAAGAAGGGGAAAGATAAATGTCAGCCAATGTTTGTTAATATGTTGATTTAGACACTTAGGGCGCAAGTGGGTGGTGGTGTTTGGAAGGACTGTTAGGGGCGAATGAGGTGGCAGATAGAAGGTATTAATAAGACGTTTGATTGCTTGTATTAAGACAGTTGCTGCTCTGACTTCCGAAGGATACGGACGGTCGTTTTATGTTTTAACTTGTGTACAGTAGTTTAGGCACTGTATTTTATGTTGTTAATAAAGAAAATTGAGAAAACAAGGAGACGTGTCTCGATCCTTGTAGTTTGGTAAGCTTAACTCAAGGAAAAGAAAGTTGAAGTTTACAAAAGTCATTATATTTCCAAATATCTAGTTTGTTGATGTGAAGAATTCATGTTGCTCTGTAATGCATACATGTATCTGGTCGATGTCACTCAGTGTAGAGCTATGCCTGGCACTATAAGTTTCGAAAAATTCAGGTATACAATTGCCCCCCCTCCCGGGACTTTGATCCCCCCTTGCCCCCCCCCGCCCCCCCCCCCCCCCCCCCCCGAAAAACCTAGAACCGCCACTGCAGTCGACTATAACTTGGCAGAATGTGAGTTGCGTAATTATTGCAAATTTATATTGATGATTATCGTTTTATTATTAAATCAAGGTTGGCACACCGCAACCTAGTCACGAGGTATTTGGTTAAGAATATTATGTCTGCTCTTATATATTACTTTGTCACCACATACACACACAAAATAAAGTGATAGGCATATTTATCTGGAGGGTGACACATGTCAAGTCGGCACAGGGCGCAATTAGAGCTTGACTTGGTACGGTGTTGGTCTCAATAACCTTCAGGTGTACACGCATTTGGTATGCACAGAGCCGTGCACAGAATTGCTATTAAAGTACACGCGGAAAGCAAATTAATCAGATAGTGTTAGATTGACAAAGTTAGACAGGCAAACGGAAGGATCTAAGAAGATGTTTGTGATGGGCGTCTTCCAGAGGTATTTGATGGTCACCTACATGTTAAATACTCACTAGCAGTCTAGCATAATAATGTAAACAGACAAACAGCTTAAGAATTGGTCATAGACATATGAACGGCATCAAGACAATCACACTCCCAGTCATGGATGGAAGCAATGTAGGCAGACTGCAAAATCAGATTTCTTTATTGATTTACTCTGGTGTATACAGACACTGGAGTATCAAAAAATCCTTCGAACTTTAAAGGGGACCCATGTTAAAGCCTGCTTTTGTATTAAAATGCTGGATTACCAAATACTGAAGGCCGGGTAGGAGGAATAGTCAATGGGGATTAAGGCGCTGATATAGTAATCTTATAATGAAGCCACACTGGGTGAAATCATCAGCCCGGGAACACACCTATTGTGAGCACACGGTCGCAACTGGTGCTCCGCAGTCCTAATAGGAGGAAGTAGATTCCTTAGAATGTGGTCAGGATTAGAGAGAATGGAGTTGAAAGGGGAGACATCGGCTCGTTCGCAGAGTTCATCAAAGGATATCCTCTGTCGCATCAGCGATTGCTATTGCCCTACGCATGTATTTGAATACTCCCTAGAATAATTACGTTTCAACTCTTACCTGCATATAAACACTCTTATCTTACCTTACTCCACCTAGTCTCGTGTTTCCTCATCCAGTCTCATCTTACCTCTTCTTATTGAATCAATTCCTTTTCCTTTCCAGATCTAACCTATCGTCTTGACTCACCTTATGTCGTCGAAAATTGCCTAACCTATCAAGACCTCGTGTTACATTAGGCCCTAATTAGAAATCATAAATAAGCAATTTGGTGATTTCCGTTAAGCTCATACACTGCACTGAATATATATCAGACCTCAAATAGGAACGTATTAATGATTCAGACCGAGGAGTGGATTATATTTTAGCACGATAGACTCACCTAGGAAGATCGGTTCTGCGGCATTGGCCTCGCATGGTTTAGTGCTGGATTGGCGAGGCTCTGTATACAGGCCTACTAGTAATATGGAACTATTAGCACGTTAATATTATTTATGGCATTGTGAAAGTAGCGCATCAGCAAAACGTAGACACTAGCGAACTATGCTTCAGTGTAGAGCTCGATATGAAGCTACAAGACTTGACCGTGCTAAGGTTAAGTCGAACTCATTACGTTTATTCGTTACGTCAGTAAGATGCAATAGCAGTACGAACGGATAAATGGATGATCTATTTATCTAGTCAGCCCAGCAACCGCTTTGAAAGAACAGTCGTCGGCATTTGCCTCGTGTTTTAGGAACAACTTCGTACCTATCGTAATGGGGGCCAGGCCGAAAGATTATGCCGAGACCGCTCCTCCTGGGTCCTACATCAGCGTTGAAGACTTCCACAGCCTTTAACATCTTGCGGAGTATCTCAATCAGCTCGACGCCAACGACACACTGTACAATGAGTATTTCCGTTACAAGGATGACTTCAAGTACTTGGGCTTACTCGAAACGAGGGCCTGGTGTCGTCTGTGTGGCCTGTTGCGCCTGAAGGATGATGTCAACTACGTTACATGGTACAAAGACTTCGATGCGAGAACGAGGGGGGCCTGTTCGAGGTCCCTCGATAGAAGAAAACCATGGAAAACGTGGAGAAAGAAAAACACGGAGACAAGTTTTGGCAAGAAGATGGTTGAGGTCCTGCTAAACATGGTCAAATGAAAGTGACACACCCTTTTCATTCAAAAATTTAAAAATCTTAGCGTTAATATATTATATAGTGTACAGTAAAAATTCAGTGGGGTCCAAAATGCTGGTTACCCGGGTACAAATGATCAGTGTATGCATATACAACTTCATGTTTGTGTCGACTCGCGATCTTTCATTAGTGACAAACATTGGTAACGCCTAGTAATAATGTATGGTCCAGTTGGCAATAAGGCCCACCTGGGTCAACTCGAATTATGTCCGAATCTACCAGTTAGAAGTGCCAAGTATTTTGTTTTTTGACCGGCTCTCATCTGTGAACTAGTTTTGTCGCGTACGCGATTTCATTTTGGCAACATCTTTGAACTATGGAGATGTACGAATTTGTATTCATCTATTTTGTAATTATCTTGTATTCTGGCATATCAGCACCTTAAAAATCTTCACTCTGCGTAATGCATGTAAGTAGCTTCAATGATATTTATAAACAGTGAATATTAATGAGCAAACCCATAAGGGTTGGAATACTTCAGTAAGCACTGAAGTATTCAAGCAAAATAATGTGGCCCCAAACCGCCGGAACACAAAATCTCCCTTAACTTTGGCTCGTTTCTTTGGCTAAATTTGAGACACTTGTGTTGTAACATATAGGCCATCATCGCCACGAGTTGTTGTAGATAAGAGTTCCACTATAGAGTTACTGTAAAGTGCTATGGAAAATCCAGACAGCTACTCATTTGATTGAAGTGGATTCAATTTACTGTCAGATACTAGTAAATAGTTTCCTTTTGCTGCATGGTTCCGGTGGTACTAGATATCGCTCACAGTGCACTAATAGGCGTACATAACAAAATATCATAGGTTAACAATATTGAAAAAATTATTAGTGTTCTACCAAGAATTAATCTTTAACTTAGACGGTATTTTTTTAGTAGGGCCCAAACACAATGATTAATGTAATGTAATCAATGACTAATGATATCTATATATAAATAGAACTGATAAAATACTTCTACCTAATTTGTCAACTATCATTCCAGAGCCAGGAATTGAAAGTGCAGACTAACATTAATTTAATGATTTTGCAAAATTACGAATAGGCCTACTTTTATAATTCGTTAAATTGTCTCAGAATTAAATATTTTCACAACAAAAGTCCATTCCAACTGCATTTGAACTCAATATGGGGACTAACTAGACACTTCTATTATCAGCTTCTAATTTATCCATATTTCTTCACAATTATTTTTTTCTGTTTTTGCTCATATTGCAATCATGGTCTGGTGTCATGACTACATTCATATGGGCCCCTGCAGGTTAAAATTAATTTCTAAAGCCGATACGATATGTTCTAATAGTCGAATATATTATGGCGACGCTAAAACAATCTACTGGACTTACATCCAATACAATATACTGGACTTACATCCAATAGCTGTAGGTCATCCGTTATCATAGTATCGCTAATGCCTAATTTCTGATAGCTAATGGCGTATCGTTAGTTCGTTGGTAGCAGCACTGCGGATCAGTGTGTCGTTTTCTTTGTCAATTCTGTGCTTGTACACCTCCTTCAATGATCTGTTGTATTTCTCTATTGTCAATAAGTTATTTGTTGTCAATTTTTTTTATTGTTTTTGTATGCGTGTTCTTGTATTATGTCTCTGTGTGTCTGTGTTTGTGTGTGTTTGTGTGTGTGTTTGTTTGTGTGTGTAAATGTATGTGTATGCTTTTTAAGTCTATCACAAAGTGTTGGTACTTCACAAAACCGGTATCAATCGATTTTATTATGACGTGCTGTTGTCCGTTGTCAGTTGTCAATTCCCGGTTGTCCAGAACTGTCTGCTGTCAATCCTTCGCCTTGCAGATGACGACGGGACACTTGGAGTGATGAAGAACGTAGTCGCTGACGCTGCCAGACATCGTTCTCTTCAGCTTTCCCTGACCCCGTGACCCTATGACGATGAGGCCGACCTTCTCCTGGCTAGCAGTCTGGATGATGACGTCGCCCGGTTTACCACTCTCCGTTCGAATCTTTCCAGGCAGCTGGAAGAGAATACACTGCGCATGAGAGAAGAAAAAAGTTTCGTTGGTGGATCAGTGGATCGAAATGAACCAGCGTTTCTGCCTCCATCACTCCCTCGCTCCTTCCCTGGTTCATAAGCAATCCATTCACTCATCGGTTCATGCATCCATCTATTCATCCATTCATTCGGCCAGTAACCGGACCCATTTCCCGCAGATACAACCAACCACCCTGCCAGCAATCTGACATGCTCTTCGTCACCCTGTCATATTGCGCATAGTCCTTTTCTCTGCATCCCTCCAAATCCAGTCGTCCTGAGTTCTGTCTTTCCTTCCTTCCCTCCTTTCTTCACCCTGCTATTCATTCACCCATTCCCTCACAATCTCTCCCCTTTATCCTCACCCGTCTCTCCCTTAATTCATCCAATCAACCGTCCTCTTTTCTTCCCTGTCTTTCTTCCAGGCATCCAATTATCCATTTCTTCATCCATCTCTCTCTCCCTTCCTTAATCATCCATCCCTTCGTCGTCCCTTAATATCTCATTCCATTCATTAACAGTAAGTAAGATGTTTTCGGGAGAGGATCTCCTCTGGAATCCATATTTTCCAATGACGTCATCGGCCAGTTGGTCAGAGCCTTTGGGTGACGTCTATCGGACCTCTCATTGGTTTCACGATGTACCAGAGACTTCCCAGGACGGCAGACAACGAGACCTTACTCCGCGATACCATCCGCTGGAGTCAGAGACAAAAGATGGTATACTGATTTCACTTATAAATGCCTCGAGTTCGAATCTGAGTTGGATGTGATGACAGTATTAAGAAGAAATAGATCCCAGAAGGAAAGACAGTGTCGGGTCATTCTCATCTGAAAGTTGAATGATTTTATGTGCATGAGCAGCTAAGATTTATTCTATTGCTTGATCTGTCCGTCCATCTATTTATCCATCCATTCATCTCTTCATCTATATAATAAGAAATAAAAATTTGCCTATTTATTTATGGAATTTATATTGCGCCGAATTCATCCCTTCTAAAAGCTTGAATGTCATTGCGTATTTTTGAGTTTTAGATAATCTTGACTGGTTAAATCAAAGTGAAAATGCAGAAAACTCGCGGGCAGGCACTCATTGTTAGAAACTAATATGACAGGCAATTTTGGCAGAATAAGCGAAACATCCAGAGTGCAAATGCCCATTTCCCCTCCGGAGGCACATAAGGATGGGATTATATATGTATGTATGTACATGTATGTATATATATGAAGACTTATATAGCGGTAGTTAGTGACACTGATAGGTGCAAATGCAGAGTGAAAGAGACACATGTTGTCAAAGTACAAATACATACCAACGTGAACAGAGGCAGAGATTTATGCAAAGAAAGCGCAAGCTATGTGTAAACACCAGTTGCTATCAATGTTTGGCAAGCATTATGGAATGCCTTCTTAGTCCTCCGCGATTACGTCCTGCAGATCGTCCGTTATCAATTGACGAGTCCGTCCTTTGATTGCGCAAACAATGCCATGATTGAGGTTAATTTAATTACCGAGCTCGTGTATTACGTTGGCTTCTATTGCGCCCACTCAAGAGATCAAAGCCGGTGTTTGTGTTGGATATTGTTTCCCTTCCCAACTGAGATCAGTTGTTTGCACAGAAGTATTATATCGAACAAAAACTGATTTGGTCATGACCATTGTTAGCGCTTGATGAACAATGTCGAGCGCTTAGTTCTATCACCAGCTCTATGCTGATGATGTCCAGACATACACTCACTGCCCATCCGGTTCTGCTGTGGTGGTTGCACTGCACATGTACGTATTGCTGTGGATGCCTATCACGTTGGCTGGTCTCTAACCGCCTTCTCCTCAGCGCTACTAAGACTCAATTCATCTGGCTAAGTGGTCGAATACATTTGGCAGGTGTCGGCCGGGTGTCGGCCGGTGCTTGGTGGTTGAAAACTTAAAAGCTTGCTTTTGCATCTTGCATTTCTTGATTCTGCACAAAACGGGTCTTAGAGATCATTTTCTGAACCAAGATTTTCGTAGCATATCAATAGGCATACCGGCAGTTGTTATTATCAACTTCGCCGGCTGCTTACTGTTTCTCGTTCCCTATCTCAAGGCGTTGCTGCAACCTGGTCTATACCTTTGAAACCAGACCGACTTGCTTGACCATTGCTGCTCCGTTCTGGTTGGACTGCCCCGAGCGTTGACCGTGCTCTGCTGCCTGCCTCATTAGGGGTTTTTCTAAATACACTCCTATCTCATTGCGCGCCATGACACGAGTTCAGTAGTGACGGTCCTACAAAATCTAAAGCTAAATATTGCGCTTTATTGTATTCAAACATTTATAAATGCCTCTAATCCTGTGAACTATTGAGAGGAGCTCAGATAAATATGCTTTGAGACAAGCAACTTCGAGGAATGGGTCACCAACTAGAATCTTACATGCAAGCTGATGTCGAAATAGCACCGAACCATGACGAGGCTCGTAAGACAATCACCGGTCACTCGGGAGCATCTGAAAGTTTTAGAAGCACTGTTCAACAACAACATCAAAATAAAGAAAGTAATTGGAATTAGAGGTTCTAAAAATTCAAGAGGGCTGAGATGTCAACAGAGAGTGAACAACAAAACCCTGCAAAATAGAACATGATAGACTATAACAGAAAAAATAGACGGAATAAAACAGAACGATTTGGAATAATATTGAATGAATTGTAATAGAAAGGAATAGAATAAAACGGAATGAAATATACCAGAACATGGCCGAATGAAATAGAATGCAATGGATCAGAATTTAGAACAACAGAGCATGATGTAATATAATTTAATAGAATTAAAACACACAGAACACAATGAGGTATAACGGATTTAAAATTGAATAGAACACAATGAATTATAGTTAGATGGAATTGAAAGTTGAAACACACCAGAATGGACAAATATAATGAAATAAAACTGACAGAACAGTATAAAAATTGATGGAATGTATTAGAATTGGATAGAATATAATAGAACTGGATTGAAATAAAATCATTTGGATTATATTGAACGAAATAGCATAAAGTATATTAGAGTGTACACATAGAATGACTCCTAATTCAGCCAGAGAGCCAGACGTGTGATCTTCCCTGACTCACACATTCACTTCTGTCACCCGATCGATCGCAATAACATCCAAAGGTACAGAATAGAATTCGCTGTAGAACAGAATGCATAATATTAGGCTTGATTAGATCGAAGTGGTTTTGGCGAGATTTCCGACATATATGCAAATAATCGCAATCTACTCGGGTCAGAAGCCGTGCGAGCGTTATTGGCATTTGCAGCCAAGCGAAACGGCTGCAGATGGTGGAGATCAGACAGAGATCAGATGGCGGTTGAGTCCATCTGGTCAGTTGGAAAGATTCCTACTGTGATCATTGATGCGTGTCGCATTTATTTAAGTGGTTGGGGATGGATGGTTGGATGGATGGACGAACGCACGGACGGACGGACGGGTCGATGGATGGATGGATTGATTAATTGATGGATGGATAGACAAAAAGATGGATGGTTGGTTGGGTGACTGGGTGGGATGTGGATGGATGGATGGATTAATCGATCCAATGATGGATGGATAGATGAAATCAAGTAGCGGTTGAATGGATGGCTGCATATACAAGCGACAGATCGATGGGTGCATAGATGCATGGAAGAAGTGGATGCATGGATAAATGGATGGATGGACGAATGAAGGAGAGGGCTTCGATTCCTACAACTAAGCCTTTGAACTGGTAATGGATAAGTCTCGTGGTACTGGCTAACGCAGATGTGACAGAGACATAGATGCAAGTGTGATCTTGAATGACTCATTTCTTGACAGGTGGCTTTTGACCTGACAAGAAACATGATCCGAGTTGTCTCAACGATATGTGTTACCTCATGTGAGTGGGCCAGTTCCTTGTCACTTAAAATGATCGAGCGCTAAAGAATTGCGAAATAAACTGATGGACGGACGGATATATGAATGGATGAATGGATGGATAGATGGAGGGATGGATGTATTTTGCTCTTTCTGTTACAAAGACTACCATGCGGAAATATATTTGACCTTTAATCATCAGTTGGTAAACGGGTTACCGGTTAAACGACTAAACTTTGTCGTATGTCAGGACCTTTTTAGATAGGATCTTAAGCCGCAGGCCAAGTAACAGCGCGTCTTATTTCGCCCACTCATTTGATTGGAAGCCAAAATTGGGTTTCCATATGTTGTTTACCACTTTGCTCTCATTACCGGTTGATTTAGTTATCAGTCGGTCGGCTTTGTCGGTGTGTCTGTTTCTGCAATGCCTCCTGCAAATGTGTATCTTGTAACGTTACGTAATTACGTTCAGCACAGAGTGCCTTGATCTGACATTACAAATGCAACGTAGCTACAGGTCAAATATAGCGAGATGATGCCAGATCTTTGATCCAGTTCCTTTGACTTGAGATTTGTCACTCGAGCTACAAGATCCGTCAACTGAAATGGACGACCGTATACTTTGGTCATTTGGTCACGATATGCAGCCGTCATACGACTAGCGACAGTACGTTATATATTCACCGTCGCCGTCGTCGTCATACATGCAATCGTCATTACCATCATCACCACCGTGACCATCACCACCATGATCATCGTCATGATTAGATGCATATATGTACTTATGCACGCATGCATATATCTGCTCATAACAATAACCATAACTAAACATTTTATTGGCGACTGACCAACCAATTAGGAAAACAAATTATTAATAGCAAAAAAGGTTGAGTATGTATGTGGTCATGTATGTATGTATTTTTGTACGTTTGTATCCATGTATGTATGTATCTGTGCATGTATGCAAGTATGTATATATGTGTGTGCAACTGTGCATATATGTATGTATGTATGTGTCTGTCTGTGCACGTATGCATGTATTTATGCATGTATTTATGTATGCAGTTTGAGTGGGTATATGCATGTAGGTCTATATACGAGTTCATGCGAGCGACCGAGCGTTCGTTCGTTCGTGAATACAATTCCTATCAGGGCGAATCTACGTGTAAATATTCATGAAACGTCCTTCGCAGGCATTCAAACATTGAAGGTGCATTGAGCGACCAGGTCTCTTCTATAAAGCACCGGTATCGGTATGTATAGGTCTTAGTACACCACAAGGAAATTTCATTCCCCGCACCTCTACCACCCCGCACGCCCATGTTCACGTATGAGTGGATATGTAGACTTTTATATAGCGCCTCTCAATGCTCACCAAACCACTGCGTTCCCACTGCTTTTGGACCAAAGATACCCGGATGTATATGCATAGCTATCGATCGATGGCCATCGAATTCCGTCGCTTAGCAACTATTCCATGTCCCTCCGCAACTCTCACATCACAGAGATTCTTCGGAACGCACGTCATATAGCCAACTGCTTGCAACATACGAAAGCAGATTTAGACAAGAAAACATCTGGCAGATAAATGTACGTGCGTTGGTGATCACAACGATGGAATAACATCTGATTGTGTACGTACCGTGGACCACAGTCCGAAATTCCAGACCAGCCAATCGAGCGCATTGTTCAATGTGCAGAATCCCCGACGAACCTCATCTTAACATGCATTAATAGTGATTAAATTGGTTGCCATTGGAGACGCTGTTTCTAACGGATGGTGATAAGGAGCTGCAGTAGGCCTATATTCTGGCAGCAACGACGATGGTAGCAATGACAACAACCGTTACGTTGATCGATGACAGTTGGCGTGATGACGATGATAGAGGAGTTATAAGGACGAAGGTCGTATAATGAATTGGCGAGGAGGCAGATGACGATAATGATATTATTATGAACAATGTAAATGGCAATTATACAGAAACTCTCCAACTAACAAAGCTATAGTTAAATATCGTCATCATCGTCATCATCATCATCGTCATCATCATCATCATCATCATCATCATCATCATCATCATCATCGTCATTGTCATCGTCGTCGTCGTCGTCGCTATTATCACTATCATCATTAACATCATATCGCATCGTTTGGTATCAGCATGCGATACAAAATCATGATAACGCACACCGCAACATGTTAATCTTTGCTGTGCTAAGCTTAAACCTTACCCTCTTTAACATGCGTTTCTATTTGGGTCGTGCTTCTGGCTATATTAGTTATAAACAGTAAGGTTTTATGTTCGGTTATATTATTAATATATAGTTTTCATTCGTACACAGTGCTATATGTTGCTGTATCGAATATTAAATATTTCTAACATTGAGCTGCGATCGATAAGTTCTCCATAAAGACTTGATCGACGCCTCCCATCGGAATTCCGGAGCTATATAATGAGTGTCGGTATACTGACGCATTCACTAACTCACTCAGTCATTCATGACGTGCGATTGAACGCAGTTAGGAAAAGAAACGACCAGAAATGTCCCCACGTGACCTAGCCTAAGCTGCCAAAAGGGAAACTGCAGACACGAACGCACACGGTGGCAGAGATAAAAACAGAAGGAGAGCGAGAGACAGAAACCTAGAGACAGACAGACAGACAGAAAGACAGACAGACAGAGACATAGCGAAAGACAATGATAGACATAGACAGACGAACATATGTTCTATAGAAGCTCTGTTTGGTGAACATGTTTTCTTTCTATTGATTGTTCTTTAACGGATGTTCGACAATATTGTAAGCAGACGAAATGTACCAGAGCAGAATGAATTGGGTAAAAATTCATTGGACATCTGTTCTAAATAACAGTAACCATAGCCATAAACTATATATAGTGCCACTTGTTTCACGAAATTATATAACAGTCAAAGTCGAGACATATTTTGTTGATTAACGGGATCAACGGGAAAGAGACCTTAGGATAACCCAAGCACCTAGAAATTATGGCAACTAGTATCATAATAGAAATGCCAAGGGTATGGGGTCTGAACAAGTTAACTAACACACAAATTGAAGCACATTGAAAATTGAAAAAATATTTAATGATTGTAACAAGCGAACTATATATGTACCAGACAATTACGCAGAAGGATAAGGGAGATGATAGGAAGGGAGTTCACACTAGAGTTAGAAGAACAACTAAAGTGAGTTTTATCAGTGACCGACCATCAGCCAGTAATTGGTCACAAAGCTTCGTTTAAACATAGAGATGCAAGGTGGAATATGTATTGCTACATGCAAATTGATCCATGTCCTAGGACAGGCTTTTTATGTGTGTTGTTTCTAATAGCAATTACTTAATAGTTAGTAGATGGTTCTAACATCATAGGAATTTGATTGAGATGTTACGCTAACGAAATTCACAAAAAGCTCCTGGCAGACGATGATGCACGTATTTAGATTAGAAATCCCAGGTCTGCTGAAATCTCATGGGACCGTTAGGTGGCGCTAGAATATCGACCAATCAATCCCTTAGTGCGTGACGCAGTGAAAGTGGAGCCATCACTGAGTTTACCTGGCCAGTACGCTGCAACCAATGGCTGTACGCCTATCTGTATATACAATATAATGTTGCCCTAAACCTATGTCAATCCAGATCATGCAGCACGGCTGTACATGATCATTCAATCAACTAATTACTTAATCTATACATATTGGTGAATTATCGATCACGCGTAATCACGCTCAGCAATCGATCAGCTTCTTCCATTCATATCGCCATGCTATTTGAACCTAGGAACTAGCTCACACGGACACGGATAAACGACTCATAAATAGCATTCATCAGTTTCTTATCATTTCGCTCACGAATATAAGAACCAGACTAAATCAAACTTGCCAGTGAAGATAATCAATAATAAGTTAACTTAGCAATCATGACAATGTTCATAATAATAATCTCAATAATCAGTTGACAATTCATTACGAAGAAACGACGTACAAGTAATAAACGACTTGTTCATATGATCTCATAATTATGAGTTCGTGACTACTTAATCATCATGGACCTGTTACTCATCCTAACATATTCAATCGTCTTCAGAATCCTTCTCATAAGGGTGCTATAACTCAAGAGCATAGTCTCAATGATAATAATAATAATAATAATAATAATATTTAAAGTAAACTACATAATAATAAGTTCCCTATATAATAATAAGAATCACGTTACACAGACTTTACCTAGTGTGAGCTGAACAGTCAAGAGCCAGCTAAAACACGCAGGCAGTGTATTATATACCTAGGTGAGCTAAGGCATGCAGTCGCTCAGGCCACTCATATCCTGCTGACCAATAGAATTGCCTTAATAATTATTATTTATATATTGTAGCATTATGTGTATAATAGTGCATAAATATATTAGCCTTGTGATAGAACTATAATCTGCTAAATTTACAGAATATTCATTACACATCATTAGGTTTACATTTCAAGGCAAAATGGAAGTCAATTTCCAGATATCTTGAAGTTTCGCTTTATAAATGCTAGATTACATACATATATACATACATACATGCATATGCAAATATATGCATAAATAAACGGAAGTAGTGAAGCTCGTGGCATTCGTCTGTTACTGTCATCATAAATCAACATCAGTTAACTAGTAAAGATGATGATTTATGTTTCAATTGTCTATACCTGTTGCCCAATGTCACATTGGAAAGTGTAGGCCCTGTTAGCGGGACCAATCGGTCCCTTAGGGGTTTACCTTCCATATTATCCCTCTTATTACTGTTTTCTCATGAATTCTTATTCTTATGTTCAAGTGTTTGAGATGGATATTAAAAATATCTGGTTACGGTTATAGTTATAAAAGGCTGTCGTTTAGTTACTAAGAGGTAGGCCTAAGCATGCAAGCTTCAAGCTGCTGTTTATCTGTTTCTGAAAATGTCTTATGATGATAGTTGTATCTTTCCATTAAGCCTCATCTTGTAAACGGCTTCAAATATATTGCCCGAAGTGAAAGATGCAACTGTGACAGAGCTATATGTAGACTGCTGTCACGGCCGCCATATTTCAATATGCGATACAATACTTACCGGTGCTTGGATCCGAATTAATGTTGCAAAATTTTACAAACAACTGGAGATAGCAATATTCTGAATGTCCTGGTAGTAAAGCATTACAGGCCAAATAATATGAAAGAATGAATGAGGAAATAAACGATTGATTGAACAGGTCTAAAGTGAGATTTAGGTATCAGGCGTCAGTATAATTGAATCAGAGCCAAAGAGATCATACAGAGAGACT
Organism: Bimastos eiseni; assembly: GCA_959347315.1. NCBI lineage: Eukaryota > Metazoa > Annelida > Clitellata > Crassiclitellata > Lumbricidae > Bimastos > Bimastos eiseni. The sequence continues at coordinate 16,011,622 of OY365815.1, forward strand.
CTCCTAATATGGGTGGTTGATTGAAAATTCCTATATACAGGCATATATATTATATACATAATATATATATATATAGGCATATTCATTATTCAAGCATCGGCTTGCTGTGTCTCAGCATCAGATCGCATCTCTCTGTCACGGCAGTGGCTGTGAAGGTCGGTTCGCCGGCTTCTGACATCAGAATGTTATGAACTTATGACCTCAGCAACCCTTTAAAAGGTTGGACTGTTTGGACATCACCCTAAAGGCTATCCCTTACATTTTACATTAACAAACATGTTGACTACTGTAAGTGCTGCTCGCAGAGTCCTCAGTCTGTAAAATCTGCAATTACTGATTGTACAGACCATAAAATAAAAGTATGTCTATTGCTCTAATAGATATACAAATTCAGTATGTGTAAATATTTAAATATGCTGTATATACATGTGTATATATATGCTATCACATGTTCAGATACACTGATGTGTGTGTGCGTGTGTGTGTGTGTGTGCGTGTGTGTGCGTGTGTGTGCGTGTGTGTGTGCGTGTGTGTGTGCGTGTGTGCGCGTGTGTGAGTGTGCTCGCAAGTGCTGCGGGCATAGAAGATTCGATAAATCGTATTATGTAAAAAGTGGGATACATCCGGTGTAAACCACATGGGTTGTAGACCGATCTCTGTCATGCACCATCGCGAACTTTCGCAAATTATTCTTGTAATACCTGAAACCATAGCTATAACAATGCACGAGTTCGGTAGAATCAATTATGGTCGAAGCAAGTAACGACGAAAATTGCATTTTCGCTCTGCCTTCCGGGACACGTGGTACACGTAGATAATCTACTTCCGCTGCGAAACGTTGTCGTCTAAATTTATGCAACAAGGGAGCCTGATTACCTCTCGTTTCATCCACGATAATCTGTCTAATTCAGTTAAATCGAGGGGACGGGACGTGAGTAGACGGTTAATCAAGTAGCGACTTAATTAACATCACTCGATTAGGGTCAACGTGTTTTAGATTGCTACTGCGTCGATGCTAAAGATATTTTTTGGGCGCTATGTCAAGGCAAGGAAAAGCCTAGTATTTGGTTGTGATGCGTTTCAATGAATGTCGTGATTAGCTCGGTTAGTGAGTTAATAAGGAAAAGGAATGAGTCAGTGTATACACGTATGACAGGTTAAGATAATTCACAGCAAAATAAAGAAAGGAATGAAGGAAGAAGGAGGAAGGAAGGAAGGACGGAAGGAAGGAAGAAAGGAAGGAAGGAAGAAAGAAAGAAAGATTGAGGTAAAGTATAGCGAACAAATAAAAATGAAGTGAGGCAATGTGAAGCAGTGTAACCGATCACCAAAGATAGGCAGGCAAGGCAATTCAAAACAAGGCAATACAAAGCAAGGTAACACAGAGCAAGGTAATGCAAGGCAAGGTAATAGACAGATAGGTAGACAGTCAGACAGACAGACAGAGGGTAAGACAGACAGGCAGACAGACAGATAGATAGATAGACAGACAGACAGACAGATAGATAGATAGATAGATAGATAGATAGATAGATAGATAGATAGATTGATAGATAGATAGATAGATAGATACCTATCGACCAAATTAACCTACCTGCCTATCTATCTATCTATCTATCTATCATTTAGCTAGTCACCCACCCATCCATTTGTTCATTCATGCATACATCCACCAGTTTATCTATTTATTTATTTATCATCTATCGATCTATCATCTGTTTGCCCTCAATTCCTCAGCTATCTAATCATCTGTGTAGCTATTTTTTTCGTTTGCCATGCGTAACCGTGTGTTATCCAAAGAGCGATATGGCAAATATTAAAATTAACATTAATGAACTGTCAAACTTGTTGGCGTTCGGCAGATTGTCGACATTAATTCACATGATTATTAAGTACGCAGTTAGGGAATGGGGGTTCCGGTGAAATATAAAAATGAGATTAACTTAAAATAAATTAAATATCTTGAGAGCTCATTCCGAGTGAGTCTAATTATTATTCAAATCATTTAGGGATATAGCATATCGATTATCGAATCGATTAGACACTTTGCTAATTCGATTCGCTATAGCTACAAGATTTGCTGATTCTTATTCTAGTCGAATAGCAAATTTCAGGAGCTAACTCAAATAATTATTAATTATCAATTTAACTGATTGTCGTCATCTCTGCTCAAATCTGCATCTAAACGTCGATCCTAATTCAATGTGCACTTTCGCCTGTCAAATATTGACAGCAATTCAAATTATGAAGGTTCTTCGTTACTTTTGAGAATTTCTGAATTAGTAGTTAAAGATTAACCAACGGGAACAGGTCACAGAGATGTTCGTCTGAGGATACGTAATGAGGTGAAATAATTAACAGGAAACACCTCTGTATTTGGTATTGACTGTGAAAAATTAAAATGTCTAACTTTTATTCTCAAACTTTTAATATTTTCAATCAACGCTACGAGCATTATGAGAAAAAATAATCGATGTGGGCGGAAATGACCCAGGGCCTATTCTTTGAATCCTGTGGTCAAACACTAAGCCCACTATACCGTGAGATCTCCTCTTCCACGAACGCAGTCGTTTAATGCAACGTATGTCCAATCTACACACATACAATAAATGTCCTTTGCTAAAATCTTATTATGCAGCTTCTGCGCTATTTAGCTGAAGTACATCAGCAGAAGGTCGATGCCCAATGACTTCATAGCAAGCGGCAATATGGTTCTCTCCTTTAATCGTGGTAACCTTCTTCGTCTTTCGAGCTCGAAAGTAAATGACTTCCTTTTATCTTTTGGCGGATATAATTAATTTGTACTTTCCACAAAATACTCAGAAATTAAAAGCCCTAATGACGCTGACAGCTGAGCAAGCGCGGATGCTTCGAGTTGAATTGATTGTCTTTTGGCGCGAGCGCGCACGCACGGACCACAGACTAAAGCAGTGGTTCTCAACCTTTTTAGCATCAAGGCGTAACTAATTGAATGGACTTATTCTGCATTTACAGAGGAGTCAGGGCGCCGTGTTGTCCATTATAAGGCATATGCCATACAGTTAGAATGCTTGGCTGTTGGTCCATTGATCGCAGTTCTAGTCCTCAGCAAGAAAACAAATATCTCACACGTTCAGTGCATTTGTGCCAGTGATAAAGTTAGCTTTGAATTAGACCTAGAGAGCGTAGCACTATGAGCGAGAATACCAGAACGCGATGGATAATATTACCTCCTTTCTACTAGTCTCAATGGCGCGTGTAATAATATTATTTGCAGTTTAAGTCCAATTACGTATTTTTGCAAAGCCACTTCAAAATATGATTTGGTGAAGCATACACTATAGGGCGCTTCTATCTTCCTCGGAAACTGTAGATAGGGCAGCATGTTCAACTCCGCTAATTAATAACATCTGTTTCTTTCTCACTGTCTGTCTCGTTATTTCTCTCTATGTCTGTGTCTTTCTCGTTCTTGTTGTTCCCAGTGTGAATCTGCAGACTACACATACACATATACTCACACGTACGCACATACATAATTCCACACGTATCTGTTGTCTCTTGCCGCCCTCGCCTGTCTACTGATCAACTTGAACTCCTTGTTCCCAGGACAATAACTGCTACGACCCAGCACCGTACCTTTGCCCTCGTGGGACCTAGTATGCGCAATGACCAACCCCCACAATCCACAGTAAGATTACAGTCCGGGTACCACCCTCATCTCTTTCTTGCTTGAAGACTTTCCTATTTCCTCTATTAAAGCTGTCAAGCTGAGCGCGCGTCTGAATAGCTAATATACTCTAAGAAGCGCTTGATACTATAATTCTCCGATGAGGTACAATACGATATGACGCATGATCCTGTATACGTGTGTATATGTGTGATTGTATATGTGTGATTGTATATGTGTGATTGTATATGTGTGATTGTATATGTGTGATTGTATATGTGTGATTGTATATGTGTGATTGTAAATGTGTGATTGTATATGTGTGATTTTATATGTGTGATTGTATATGTGTGATTGTATATGTGTGATTGTATATGTGTGATTGTATATGTGTGATTGTATATGTGTGATTGTATATGTGTGATTGTATATGTGTGATTGTATATGTGTGATTGTATATGTGTGATTGTATATGTGTGATTGTATATGTAGTACAACTAAGTCTATTTTGAGATGAAACTACTCACCCCATTTTCGTTAAGTTTCCATCGATATTTGTCATCTAAGGCTTTGATTTTATTTTTATGCTGGTCCCAAAGTCGAACGGATGACTCGTCTGCATATTCCTCGACAGCATCTATTCAGAAGAGAGGGTTATTTATAGCAATACGTTTCGTAAACATCTATATTATAGGAGGCATTTTAGTTGCACAGGCAAATGAGGCAATAACCGTACAGTACGATACTTATTGTGATAACAAATTATATGTGGAATGAATGGCAGCCAATTATAGTAACAAGTATATGTTTCTGCGGGAAATTGTGGATATCGGTAGTGATGATGATAATGATGATGAAGGCGACAACAACGACGACGACCACGACGACGACGATGATGATGACGATGATAAAGACGACGACGACGGTGAAGATGGCGATGGCGTTGCTGTTGGTGTGGGCGCTATAGAACGACGCATCCCTAAGGAGGTCGTGTATCAGAGAACGTAATTGCTACATCCCGTCGATGACACCATTAACTGCCTCAGCATCAAAATAATAGTTCCTTCGATGCCAAAGTCTGCAAGGCATCATTCTTCAAAAGAGTCTATGGCAACAAAATGACCAGCTAAGCAAGTAATCAGAGAAGCCAAGAATGAATTAATGGTGAACGGAAGAAATTGACATTGGTGCTGTCTGGTTTTTCTGGTTTATATATATATATATTTATATATGTAATTTATATTTATTTATATTTATATATATTTCTGCCCTTCTAGATTTACGAGAAAGATATGGAAACAAGAAAATCAAAAGATGCGCTGAAGTTGAGCCTGGAAACAAAAATAATTTTATTGTGTCTTATCAGTCTTGGAGACACAAAAGAAGAGAAAATGTTTACAACGGAAGTCCCATCTTTGGTGTAAACAACAGACTATTGCTCTATTACTTAATGCATAAAAATGGTTGCTTTTTGCATCAATAACAATGAAGTGGCAATTGCTAACAACACGTAACTTACGTTTCTTGTTGCAACGGGTTTCTCCTACATAAACATCCTAATTAGTAATTATTGCGGCGAATTAGCGCGATCTATCGCATCTTATTAAAACATTCATCTTCACCACTACTCTCTTTCTCTCAACTCTACTCCTATTCGAGAATCCTCTTGAATCGCAGTCTCCTTTTTCTCTAAAGAGGTCAAAAATTGAGGAAAAGAAGACCAAAGATCGAGCAAAAATTGAAAGTGAGTAACCGAACACAGACTGCCTACTCCCACGCCCTCAGATAATCAACAAAGTTCCAGATTGTCCAAAGAAGAGGCATCGCCACAGGCCATCAAATAGACCAGGAAGAGAAGGTAAAAATAAACCAACCTCCAGACAGCAGCATAAACACACCAACCTCCCATCTACCGACCGCTCAAAGAATCAGCAACGTGGCTTAAAGTGGACGAGAACTAATTTGATTAGATTCTGTTAAAAATTTATGAGAGTGTCTAGTTTACGTCTGGATCTGGTACGTCATCAACTGAGCGCACTTGTCCTGCGGGCGCAAACTCCTAGGTAACACACTCTGCATGGACTGTATGCAGTACTACTGGTAATAGCAGCACTTAAAGCATTCAGTCTACTTGCCCATTTCTCTGCCACGTTTATCTCTGTCTGTCCGTCTGTCCGTCCGTTTGTCTGTCTTTGCTTGCATGTCTGTCTATCTGTAATTTTATATTTGTGAGTTTCATCCTGTCTAGCTCAGACTCTCTCTCTCTGTCCCTGTCTCTGCCTGTCTCTCTCTCTGTCTGTCTGTCTCTGTCTTCTGTCTCTGCCTGTCTCTCTCTCTGTCTGTCTGTCTCTGTCTTCTGTCTCTGTCTGTCTGTCTGTCTCTCGTTCGCTCTCGTGTTTAGGTTCGTGGTTGTGACTGAATATTTATACTTTGAATATATCTCTCTTTGTCTCTGTTTCTCTGTCTCTCTCTCTTATTTTCTTTCCACTACTCTACGGCTTCTTTATAACTATGTCTGCATTAAACACATTAATTAGAGTCACAGGTTTGAAAGCGGAACTTCTAGGTCAATCTTTCTCTCAAGACATCGTCAATCTTTGATAATGAAACAAAAATCCATCAGCAAAGATTCTCATACTTGATTTCCACTCTATTTTATTCCATGCCTCTTTATTCCGCTCCTTTCCATTCTACTCCATTCTATAGAGAGGGCCTACTGGCTTGTACTACGCCGCTGCCACGAATCAAAGGGCCTCAATCAATACAACGCCATGTTGCTAAAATTTCCTTTACTTCGTGGGAGCAGAGCATTCGACATCTGTCAGGTCTGACATCAATTGCATGGGGACTACTTACACGTGTTGGTAACACCGTCCTCCGCGGATTAACGATTTCTGGTAATGGAACCCTATCAGCGTAGACCGGATACGACGTTGACATTTAACTGATGTGCAACGCTGTCCTCCCTCTATGACGCCGTTCGTTTAATGACGAATTGCTGGGCAACGCTGCACGTGATAGACCGCGAGCGAAGTTGAAAGGCAGGGTAGGACAGAGTTAGATGCAGGGCGCGTGACGAAGTCCGCGTGGGTCAAAACATTTTCGTCATTGGGTTAACAAGCAAATCGCTTTATTAAAATGAACTTTAAAAGGTAGACTTATTACATTCGTTAGAAAGCCTCTATGAATCTAATCAGAACTGCGGACACGAGATTGAAGGATTGTTCGACTGAAAGGAAAACATGGCCGTATGATTTAGTACCCATGCTGATACGCCTATATAAAGAGTGTATGAGGGGATACGACAATGAAAGGTACAAGGTAGTGTTAAGGTGATCGTCAGCTGGTCTGCCTTTGACGGTGCTTTAACATGCTGAGCAAGTTTCTGCCTTTGTTGTCAAAAGCTGTCGTAAGACTCTGAATTTATCCGTCCAAGATTTCATTAGAACAGCGCAAGGAGAAGAGAATGCGCAGTCTATTTAACTAAGCGCCAAGTGGTAACCGTGGACATGAAGTTCCATCGACTTTATTTCTGGCACCGACATTATGAAGACGGGTTAATAGTTCTACATCTCTCATCGCCTGGTCTTCCTACCAATAGAATTCTACTCATTTTATCGCCGAAGTCTCTGCAGGGGACGCAAATGCATGCAGGGATCGCAATCCCAGACACAGTACGCCGACAGCCCATCACCATTGCCAATAGACCATTTCAAAACCTACGTGGATTATCGATGCCTTGAGGGGATAGATGAGCGAGTTCCTGTCTATTGAGAATCACGAAGTCATCCCGGATCTCGCCTCCACTTAACACAGCGTAGATTGGATCTATTAAAGACGTTGTCTCGATTTGGCCTAAACCTTTGGAATTTTTGAAGCGCTTTTAATAATAAATGACAGCGCATGAATCCACGGACGAAGAAGTCTAGAAGACGGAATAGGCAAGAAATACAAAAGCTTCCAACGGCAGATTTTGTGTACAGCAAAGTTAAGCTTATTTACCAATTGCACAATAATAAATAACCTGCGTTTTAAATGACCATAAATAACGCTATCTAAAAACGTCAGCGATTTATTCCTATTATAGATGACATTCCTGTGAAGCTACATAATCAGTGACGATAACAGGCTACAATAACTTATGCATGTATGACTTGTATGTATATATGTATATGCTATATAATATGTATATATGCGTGTGTGTGTGTGTGTATGTACATTTGCGTTATGGGTGTATGCATGCATGTATGTACATTTGTATGCACGCATTTATTTATTTCTACCTATGTATTAATATGTACTGAAAACGTTGTATTGCACGTATTTTGTGGTCTATCCGAATGACGAGCAACGATATTTGCCGCATGATCTTGGGTTTCAGATCTGAAAAGACGTCATGAGAAGAGATATTTGCGAGAAAGTACAGACCGTGTTCTGTTATCGCGTCAAGGTCCACGCAGTGAAGTACGACGATAGTATTTCCTGGTTTGTGGATATGTTCTATGTACCCTGTAAGAGGAAAATAGAAAAGCACAGCTATGGATATAGTCACTCCTTACAGAAGAAACCGTTTCAACGAATTATTGCCAATTTCACAAGAGTTACGACGAAAAGGAAGACATTTTGAAGTCGTTAAACATTTCATCAATAGGCCTACCTGGTTCGGCCATAAAAGCACTACGACTGTAGTATTACTTGAATTTTATAGCTATGATATTCTATCATGACTATAAAGCTTTAGGATCTTACCCGATGAAGCATCGCACTATTTGCGAGTGTATAGTTATGGCCTAACAAACGATAAACAACGGAATTCGATCAACTGAGAATAATTAGATGAGGCTTAGAGTGAACATCATAAACATGATTTACATCGCGGTTTCTATATTGAAACACCGTAGGCTATAGTCTGCTTTGTAATTTGCTTCAGAACGATTCAGCGCTTGAGCATACTAAACAGACTACATGCAACTATATCCGACAGTTTTGAATGAGCAATGAGTGTACTAAATCAAGAAATGAAATGAAACAAATAAATAAATAAATATTGTACAAGTGTAGTTCACGGTTTAGAATAAATATAAGCAGCGTGTTTTTGCATCTGTCATATCAACACATTGTAAATAGCGGCATATACAACACAACTATGATTTATTTGGGGATTCCACATTATGAATTAATGTAAACATGTGTATGTGTGTATGTATGTATTTATGTACGTATGTATGTACGTATGAATGTAGGCTCTACGTATGTATGTATGGATAGCATACCCAACCGTTCTAAGGAAGCTCACCCGCATACCACTCAACATTTGTAACCTTGGCAGTCCATAAATTACAAAAGAATCCACGTGAAAATTCTTGAACTGCAGCCATACTCGTATCACGTCATTCCTACGATCAGTGGAAGGAAGGAAGTTAATAACTAGTGCAAGACGTGTGGACGGAATTGCTAGAACACGTTCTGCAGCAACGACGATGAACGGCCATTTTGTGCAAATTATTTGATGCTGACATGGTCGCACTCTGCAAAAATCGATTTATTGAGCAAATATTTCAAGTCAATGAAAGGCTAGGCACGAGAGAAAGAGGAGGAAGAAGGCACGAGAGAAAGAAGAGGAAGAAGGCACGAGAGAAAGAGGAGGAAGAAGGCACGAGAGAAAGAAGAGGAAGAAGGCACGAGAGAAAGAGGAGGAAGAAGGCACGAGAGAAAGAAGAGGAAGAAGGCACGAGAGAAAGAGGAGGAAGAAGGCACGAGAGAAAGAGGAGGAAGAAGGCACGAGAGAAAGGGGAGGAAGAAGGCACGAGAGAAAGAGGAGGAAGAAGGCACGAGAGAAAGAGGAGGAGGAAGACGAGGAATATATCATGGCGACGAAAGATAAGCAGCGGAAGAATGGAAGACTAATTACATCAGTAATGTGTTAATTAATAGACATTGCACAGAAGGTAGGTATCCCAAGAGAGAAAATACTTTTGGCTGTAAACATATGAATGCAGCTCGAAATTATATCATATTCAAGAACGGAGTCTGTTCATGGACTATGTACTACAATCACGAATAATGGTATCATGTGTGATTCTGCAAAGCTACTGTACTTGTTGGATAAACAAATATAAGATGTAGTATTAACTCCTTTACCTTGAGTCAGCAGGCCTTCTCTCTCTGCTATGCAATCTGGATTTCGGACCAACTAGTCAGGGTTTCCGCATTGGGGTAGCTACTGGATGGCCACTGGTGTGAGCGGCGCTATATAAATTGGTAAATGCAATACAGTAACAGCGACTCACTACGCAGCTGTAAAAGCATTATTTGCTATGATTAGTTTTGCTTGAAATAATAACAGAACGATTAATAGGAAACCGTCCACGTGAGATTCGTAGAGTATATATTTTCCTGGAAATGAAAAGCCAGGAAATGTAGGCTCAAGCGGCTAAACTTACAATTAAACGCCGACTCCGCTTGACGACTCGAATCGACGGCTATGAGAACAACGCACGTCTTCGCCATTGATTCATACGATGTGCTGATGTGGGCAGAGATTTCCTCTTCCTCGCTTCTTCCGGATTTTGCTTTCTCTCAACGTAGGCCTACTCGACGATTCCTCGGCACAATCTTCTACCAAACGACCCGATTGGGTATGAGCCTGACGCGCGGAATGCGAGGGTGATTCGGTCGGCTGTGTCCTTCAGCTGGTGCAGGACTAGTGCCAGTCTTTCCCGGCCGTTGCGTGCTTCAATTCTGCACTTGGTTAATGCACTGTTCCACTAGACCAACAAACCCAGGAGCATATATGCGGCGTACTATAGGGTGATGTGCTGCTAATTGAACAACTGTTTTTCGTGCTGAGTGCGCCTTTGAATAGTTATTTTTTTGAGAGGCGCTATATAAATCTAAAGATACAATGAAGATATGAACTGATGCTGCCACTGGCGGGGTAGAACGATCACCCACTGTTGCAATAAGTGAAGGTTTAATCATAAAAATCAAGTCTTAGTTCACTAGCTTGTATTTTTTAGATAAGACTGCTGTAATTCGATGCTTTGTGGTCTACCAAACTCTACCATTTCACCATTCATAGTTTTGCTGCGAAATTTAAAAGTAGATATAGCTGCTTAAAGCAGTTAATGTGATTGAAACAAGATTTTAGAGTCTAAATTAACATTTTTAGGTCAAGGGATGCACTGGAATTAAAGACAGATATGTAGCATAATCACGAAACAGAAATGGCGGACGAAATGACGGTTAGTATGCAGCAGCATTATTCGGTCAAAGAATACCAAGAAAGTGTGACAACTGAGTGCCACATTTGCGGGTATGCACTCGGAACAGACAAGGACAACCCATCATCAAGTATTTCGTGACATCCCACAATGTCTGCAATCGCAAGCTGCACGCACGACCCGCTTGCGCAAACATGCACAGGCCTACGCATTAAACGCAGACTGACACTTAGACAAACAAACAGGCACATCTCACCATTTATTCACAAATTAGCAAAGTTTCAGCAATTATAACTTATAATGCAGCACAACATGAATTCGGCATGTTGGTCAATTTCCGTATTGCTAATTACCTAAGCAAATTACTGTAACTATATCTAATCTCCAATGTAACGTCTCATGTTGTGCAGGTGAGAGAGGCAAGAAGAGGTAAAGCAAAGTGAGGCAATCTTGTGGTAAGGCAAAGTAAGGCAAGTTTTAAGGCAATACAGAGCAAGGCGTGTTTTATGGTAAGACAAAGTAAGGCAATTCGAATGGTGAGGCAAAGCAAGGAAGACCTGTCCTGGTAACTGTATGATGTCTTGGTCATGTGCAAACACGACAACCTTTTCTTAATTAAGGCTGACCCAACAGAGCAATTATTACAGTTCTAATACGGTTTTTACGGGATTTGAATATAAAGCGGAGGCTGCTAGAAGCATATATTTAGGTTAAAAGTGTTTATTATTTTGTAAAATTAAACGCAGCAAAGTCTCCCTCCATTAGGTCCTCTCTACTCGATCAAGTGAAAGAATGAATTTCCCAATATTTCGATTAAAAAACACGTTGCAACAACGGCGACTATTTATTGTGAGTAGCGCTTGAAAATAACAAAAATTGATTCGCAAATCTTCGAATTATACGAAATGTGTGACACTGTGTATCAATTCTTCGGGTCTCAAACCTATTTTTATAGTTATACAATGAAACCTAACAACTTAAAACATAACAAAGCTAAATCTAGAATACTTGATAGCTCTCTCTAAAATTGGTTGCTTGCACGATGTTCCACCCCCAGGGAAAGACATCGGCGGTGTCGCTGCGTTGACGTAAGGCGACTCACAGGAACGCAGCACGAACATTTAGACCGCACCGTAAGCACACCAATTCACAATAAATTTTTCGACTGAAAAGATGCCTTTGTATCCATCGACCATACGCACGCATACAAACACACATATAGACGTACGAATCATATGCATATACAAACAGGCACGCAGCTTTAAAGTATTGGGAAGAGACGGGAAGAGAAATCAGGGAGATTGGAACGAAGAAGAAGGAAGAAGAAGGAACGAAAGAGGGGGAGGGTGAAGAGGAGGACAGTAACGTTCAACCTGTGATAAAATTTATCTGGATAGAAGGGACTGGAAAGGGAAAGAGAGCGGGCTACTAGATGGTTGGTTACGAATGGTCGTTTTGGGAAAGGATGCGTTTTGTAATTGAATCTGGGTCTAGATGACCATCTGACCTGTGGTCTATTTCACAGCTTAATGTGGCCGGCCATTTGTGTCTCTTCCTGTCAGTCCTTCTGTATGTTCCCTTGCCTATTTCCCGGTCTGTTTCGCTTCGTGCACATCCATCTGGGTCTACCATATTTTGCCCTTCTCTTCGTCTGTGCGCGTGTCTATCAACCCGGTCCTTTTTCTCTTTCAGTCTGGGAATGCTCTTCTGTGGACTATGAGCTGGAATGTCAATGTGTCTACTTGTTTGTATGTGTGAGTGTGTACGTATGAATGTTTGTATGTATGCATGAATGCGAATGTATATTGTATAAATGTGTGTAATTGCATGCGTGCACCCGACGATACAGCATAGTAATGGTACGGCATAGCATGGTATGACTGGGTGAGTATGGTATGTATATATGTATGTATGCATATATGTGTTAGCCCTATATTATACACATGTATGTTGTAACTCGTAAATGCGTATGTATTGTATTATATTTAGGAATTTGTACACTGCCGCACACAGTAGCAGTCATTTAAGTAGCGCTCGGAGATGTGAGAGTAATTAGGAAGGCGAGCAATCAGGAACTGACTTGATAGGGAAGCGATGCCTATCCTATATATAAGAAGAGAATTGTAAATGTAAATTCTAGCACACACAAAATACATGAACTATTTATTGAAATCAAGGTGGATGATGCGATGGCTCCGCGAATAGCCATGAGACGCTGGAGTTTAAAGTAGGCCTAGTATTGGCGTGTCACTGCGTGTGAGGTGTAGTGATATGTTCAGAAAGACTGAGTGAGCTGGCCAGTGCGAAACCTTGGGAAGTGCTTAGCAAGAGGTAACTTTTAGAATGAATCTCCAGAAGTTGATGCAGAGCTTCAACCCAGGTGGGTTCAGTTTTGGATGAGTTGAGAAAAAGGTAATTTGAAGATATCCATAAATGTAGCTTTAAGTCACGGTAAAGGGACACAATACGGCCTTACTGGCCGAGCGAGTTGAACTGACCTTACAAAATCTCTTGCCTGCGCTTTATAATATAATTATTATGTTGATTTAGATTGACTGCACAGAAAACTAAAAACAATTCGATGACATCTGAGTCGAAATCTACTCTAAATCAACTAAATCTGCCTTATACACTTTATACGATCGGAAAGAGAACGACGCTCTGTACTCGTTGCAAGAAATCCTCCCATTACGGAGTTCTACACCTGTCGTCGCACTGAATCAAAATTTGAAAATGCTTCCATGCACGGAATTACCTATCTTAATACATTTTGAGTAGTTCATAAATGTGTAAAAAAGCTGCAAATTCCACATCATCTATCAATTGGCGCAAACTAGCGAATGATACCGAAACAACCCGACAGCGCGCCACCGATGAATGAAGCCGATGCATCCAGATAGTAGCGACTAATAGCGATTGCTGAATGGTTTTGCGAGTGATTGAGAGAACACGATGTCTATAGGGTTAGCTGTTAAAATTCAGGAATAATGTGGAAAATCTAAAACAACAAAGAAAAGTGAAGTCTTTTGATGTAAAGGCCAGGAAAGTCAACCAATTTGGACTTTATGGTGACCTGTTAAAAGAACGAGCGACAAAAGAGCGCGGACAATAGAGCGCCCACAATAGCAACGCACCGACAAAATAGCAAACACAGAAGAACTAGAATAATCGTAGGATCTAAACATTTAAATTTTCTTCTTCCTCTCAATTGTACGCTGCTAAGCAGTGTTACGCTGTAAATTGGGTGCAACTTCGAAACTCCGTCCACTTCTGACTTGTGGAATCTGTAACGAGAATTCAGTATAATCGCTTTTTCTTTCTGTGACTCGATCTTCTGAAGTATGAGCTTATTATAAATGTTGCCATAAGTAGGATTTCACATTTCTATATGCTCAATGTTTGGAGGCAATCAAAAAGAAACCCAGTTCCACGCATCAACAGCATTTAACCAATTAATTGTATTCTAATTATCTAACTGCTTTTGCTTTCATGCAATTTCCCTGTGCACTATTTAAGCTTTTGAATTATCATCATCATATAAACATTGCCTTTTCGCTATTCGTTGTTCTCGTGTCGCCTCATATCCATATTATCTGCAGTGTGATGTGGGCACTCTATTGTCGGCGACCCTTTGTCGGCGATCCTTTGTCGGTGCTCTTTTGTCGGCGTTCTATTGTCGGTCGCTCTTTTGACGGGAGTCAAATTTTCTCTATGTTTGAAAACGATCTGGTTGGTCACGTCTTACTCCTGCATTCAGATGAGTAACCCCTCAAAGGATGTTCGCTTAAAGCAGAGATTAAAAAAATTCTCAATTAAATTACAAACATAATGCTGCTGCTAATGAATCTATCATATTAGACTTGATATCTTAATTAACTAGAATCTCATCGTTTCTTGAACCCAGCTCTTCCATCGGTTATTTCCGTCTTTTCTTGTTCCTCCTTCGTGACTAGTTTCAGTCGGATCTAATCTATGCAATGGAAATAGACTTTCACGAAGAATTTCACTGTCAGCAAACATCCGCTGATATCCTGACCTTGAATAGATTAGACTAGACGAGGCGAGTACGAGAGATAGCATGATGCGTCTGGATTCTGATGCATTTAATATGCAACAGAGCGAGACTTGCAGTGGGCGTCGTGACCTGATTGCAACCGAGGCGCAGGCGGTTGCTCGTCTGAGCAAGAAATCGATGGACATCAAAATACGGAAACGAGATAGCATAATATACGAGAACCACCTGCTGACCCAGCCGAAGAAAATACTGAGGGATAGCAATCGACTTCAAAGACCTGTACACCTGTATATGTGTATACCTGTATACCTGCTGCTCATTACGGTTGTTCATTTATAACTCTACAGGTAAGACAATATTGCTCCCGTATTTTATTTACTAGAATATTGTAGGTTCCAAACGCAGTATTCATACAGCCAAAGAATGATGCTTTCACGCACATTGCTAGAATGATATGGTGAAGATGATTACGTAATATAAAAAGTATAAAGTGCAAAAGTACAAAGTGCAAATTTACATATATAATTAACGCATAAAATACATATATCTACATGTATGCGTGAGTACTTTCATACATGCACACATAAATACATACAAACACCATACATTATAAGGCACGCATACATACATACGTACACATATACATTATGTGCATATCCATGTAAGCAAATACATATAAATATATGACGCGTAAACACAATATATATGCATACAAACATATACATACGTCATGCATAAGTTTGTAGCAGACGCTACTTTTATACTACAATAGTGTTTAATACTGTATATCCTTGGGAATCAAATATGTATGCATGCTGCTACTTAGACAAATTATGTGTACTGATGCCTGAATCATGATACCTGATTAAGTGAGGGTTAGTGCTGCGTCTATTGGCGTGTTATACACGTTAATGTGTAAGTATTGGCTACGTTTAATTGCCTATGCGTACCACATATTAATATAAAACTGACAAAGGTGATTGGATATCTAGGTATTCGGGAAACATCGCTCATTTCTTTTGGTCTAAATTGATGATTGACAATCATGATAAGTGATAATGATTTATTATGTTATTTCCCTGAGTCTGCTTGATGACAAGAACTAACGTTTTCTCGGCTGAATTTCTTTCTCGCGAGTACACGATCTATATTTTGCTACTAAATTCAATGATGACCGTTGTTAATATTGTTTAGACAGAGGGCAGTAGGGCCTAATGCTCTAATCTCAGCTAGTAATTTAAAGACGAGATTCTAGATGCCTAAATAGTAATAGTAATGATAATATCTTCGTTTAATTTCAAACTGACAAACCGCAGTTATTATGACACGTACAGTATAAACGGATGACGACAAGTTATTACAGGAATCGATTTTAACTGTACGGTAGCCTTGCAAGGCGCTCATAGCGTAATACATCTGAGTTGACCAACGGCATCGTCTGGCAGAAGAAGGATTAGTCAACCTTAAGGGGTTGCCCAAATCGAACTTGCTTCCTCTACTCTGCAAGCCATTGTGTTATCCAAAACTCTACGGTTCCTCATCCAATGCTTTTCAATCCATGGAATATTCAGAATATTTTTTCATTCTCAACGAAAGGTTATAACCTTACAACTGTTTTATAGCGCTACATATTTACTTAGAATCTGTTACTGATCATTGTAGGATGCCCTGTGCATTATGGTAACGGCGCTATAGAAGTCTGTAAAAGTCACTTCATTCTTTGCGTTCTGCTGATTCCGATATATTTCATAGCGCTAAGTTTTTCTTTGAATGGCAACAGTTTGTGTATAGGACGGACGTAAAGATATTTCAGCATATAGGAACAGATACGTTGGAGTGGTCAGAGGAATAGACATAGAAGCAAAAAGACACATATAAGGAGACAGACTATAACAGGGAAGGGGTGCAGAGATACAGAGCAACAGAGGCGGGAACTGGTACATATAAACACGGACGGAGGCCCGTCACAAGATCGCCTGATAAAAGAGCGCCGACAAAAGAGCGTCCGACAAAAGGGCGACGATGAATAAAGCCGCCACTAGAGCGCACGTTAAAGAGCGCCCGACTACAGAAGAGCGATGACCTGCCGGAAATAGAGCTCATGTTTCTCCTTCAGCAAGATCTGGAACGATCTTCCTCCTGAAATCCGCAAATTTCCATTCCTCCTTCATCATCGCCAATCACCAAATCATCTGTCTTAGACTTTCTTATCTATCACCCCTCGGGCGTTCCAACTCAAATTGAAGTGTCCTTTTCTCAAGAACTCATACCCTGACTCATTCGATCCCCGACCTCTCAACTCTCGCTTTATACGACACCCACCTTACTCTGCCCTCTGGAAATCGGACCCAGGCATCTCTGGACTAAACTCTAGACAACCTCTCTGACTGCATGCAGCGTTTGGCTATAGAGTGGCGTTTTAGAGGTTCGGAAATTACGATTACGAACACAAGTTGCTCATGATACGCTGTTATCTTTCTGAATAAGGGTCGAAAAGCTGTGTCAACTCACCTACCCCTTTACGGGTCAACTGTACCCAATCCTGAGAATGGCCGACATCGCAGAATCCGAGCCATCGAATCAGCCACCCACGGGAGCAAGCAATAAGACAAATGAAAGACAAATCCCTTGCTTCTTCCGCTTCTTTGGAGTCATCGTCAGGATCTGGGGAATTCTAACAGTAGCCGGTAAGTCTGACTTTGGAAAGTTTGATCTAATTTAGAACTTTCAGCAATACACAGTGTCATAAC
Organism: Bimastos eiseni; assembly: GCA_959347315.1. Taxonomy (NCBI): domain Eukaryota; kingdom Metazoa; phylum Annelida; class Clitellata; order Crassiclitellata; family Lumbricidae; genus Bimastos; species Bimastos eiseni. The sequence goes on from OY365815.1 coordinate 16,029,256, forward strand.
GATAAAAATAAATCTATTTATACAGCGTTCAAACTTCAATTAGGCCTCCTACTTGCGACGAAGCTGGGTTGTAGCTTGTAAGGCTAGTTATTAATAACTGAAGAACAAGGACCAGAGTGCGCTGGTCTGGAACTCCCTGTGTTGCATCGTGTAGCAACTTTTTTGGCGATGATCGAGGGCAAGAAATTTTCAAATCTTTTTGACATAATAAATTAATGCATTAACATTAAGCTATGAAGATAAATTGACGAATAATAGTTATTCGTCAATTTATCTTCATAGCTTAAAGTTAATGCATTACTTTGTTATGTCAAAAAGATTTGATAATTTCTTGTTACACGATGCAACACACGGGGTTTCCAGATTAGTGCAATCAGCAAAATAAAAGGTCTTTGAAGTGTAAAACATTGTATTTCGAAATAGAGGAAAATTTTGATTAGGGCGACATCTATGCTCAAGAGTAAAACGTGTACATTGTACACGAAAATTTGACGAGTAACCATTTCTCTAGTCTAGATTTTCTTGACTGTTGAAATGTCTTAAAATTCACTTGATACCAAACAACAGTCACTACAACTTGATATCCAATAACTGGATTAATTCTTCCCCAACTTGTAAATGCAATGACTTTTACAGAATACCTCACTCTCCTGACGTGCTTCTGAGTCCTGTTATTATCAACTGAGGAGACTGAAAACCATTAGTGTCTTCCATGATACCTTGGTACATGCCTCTGTATCCTCACTAACTGTTTACTGTAGGCTTATAACTCCCTACTAATGGGGTATCGAATGTCCCATGCACATGCAATCTATGCGTTTAGATACGTATTACACGTCCTCTTCGATACCCACACAACTCCAGCGACATGATCAATGTTCGTCATTGACTCCCGGTCTCGATTCGAATTCAGATACACGGCCCTGTTTTTACAATGACTAAGTTCCAGCAGGGTTTAGAGCTCCTAAGTAGGCTCTGTAACTTGATGTGTTGAACGCTTTCTGTACGTTGTCCGCCCCGTTAGTTCTGCTGATCGGCTTAATCTCTTCTATAGCGTCGGTTGTGAACCTCATTAACCCAGCACCGTTTTCGCCTGCTGTGGATCCCTCACTATGGAATGACATTACCCTAATTTCGTAGCAGGATTATGGAGGAGTTATCAGATGCAGCTCTTTGCTGCCTAAAGACTTTCTGCTTTTCATGGGCCTGTAAGATGAGAGCGTTTCTGAAAAACTCAGCCGTGAGAAGCGTTTTACAAATGTTCTTGTTAGATTACACTAGATTAAATCAAATTAAATGGGTGCAAATTATGAAGTTGATATTCTTTGGGATAGAATTGATTGCTTGTATATTGGTATGGCCTCAAAGTGAACTGATATATAGCGCATCATCAGTACGATGCAGACGGAAGGCCAACTGACACATCACGACGGCAAACTGATATAGCGCATCACAAATTGATGTGTCCCGACGACAATCAGTATTTAAAATGGTGCAATAACTGCCTGTGATAGCTCATCAGTCAATACTTCTGAACTTATAGAACCCATAGAAGGATCTTTCTGAATGGCCTAGATTCCATGGGTGTGTCACCGAATCCAAGCTGTGCTAGGCCTACAGTGGCCATTTATCAAACCGTATCGCCTAAGCCACGTGTAACCTCTGGAATTCCTGATGACAGAAATGTAAGTATGTTCTGCAAGTCAGTGCGTCACCTGCTGTACTCCACCGTGGCGAACAAGACCGTCCACGGCTCCGCGCCAGGACTATATAAATTATTTATTTTTTTAAATTTAAAAAAAAAATTTATATAGAGCCCCTTCAAGTTTGCCTTCTCAGAAGCGCTCCCAATGGTTGTCTCACGCACAAGCGTGGAACCATCCAGCGGACTCCCATATGTGGTTGGGAATAGAGGAAGCGCCTACATCAGAAGAGAAATAATGATTATTCGGACCCGTAGGATTAGAATGAGATTCAAAATAGGCGCACGAGAAAACTCAGAACGGAGTTAAAGACTTCCATTGCAATGTTTCGGGTTGGTATCCAAAGGGAGCAGAGGAGAACGTAGCACTTAACCCCTTTGTATTATACACTGTAGTATTGTGGTAAATAGGCCTACTGTATGGTAACTCAGTACAATTACCACTTGTGAACTTTACGTCGGTGTTTGATTCTACCCTTGCAGCTCTGAGCACCGCCGCCTGGTGGTTGATGACGCAAAGAATCGACTATCCATACACGTCTTGGTACACAATGTAAGCTATAATCAATGGATGACTCTTACTGAACCACACTGTAGGCGTCTCAAGTAGGTCGACTATATTCTTTACCAGAACGACGACTACCTGGTCCAACTGTGTTGCTGTTAAGTCATAGCAGTAAAATCACACTACCATCAGCATCACAGGCGTGTGGTGTGTGTGTCCGTGGAGTTATTGTTAAGATATTGGCGTGCAGTGTAGAGGAAGCAGATTCGATTTCCGCTAACCCAATTGTTGACTAGTCCTTCCTGCTAGGCGATGGCGTTGGTAAATTAGATATATAAAGTGATGGGCGCCTAGCATGGCTGATGACAGATAAATTCGACTCCTGCAATGACACATGTTCATGCCATACTTGTGATGATGCTGCAGTTTGTCATTTGCAAAATCATACAAGCATGATATTATCACACCAACATCATCACAACCCGAAACCCCAAAATCACCTTATCCAATATTACCAACAAATAACACAACCAACACTGACACTGATACCTAATCCGCCGCCAATAACACCACCATCAGTGCTGATGACACCTTCACTACCACTACCGAGACACAGCAACACCCATAGGCCTGCTACCTCTCTATAATGATCACCACCAACATCAACACCACTAGTATACCACTTCCACCACAGTTACTACTTCTAAACACACCAATACCCCTACAGACAATACATCAAGAAATACTAATCAGAGTCTTTTTCTGTGTTAGAATACATTATGCAAATTTCACCGTGAATAAAAAATTTCTATTCATTTAATTTTATCAGCAAGTTAAGCAGTGCACAGATAACTAGGTGAGTCACAAGTGCAAACTGAATTGAAGCGGCGAATGAGGATTGGATAGTTTGAATGAGTGACATGCGCAGTGGTGCAATAGGAGTTTTGTGAATTCGTGGTATGGACCACGTAACTGTATTTACCTTTGCTAATGTGTCATCTTTGTTACTGTTTTACCTTAGTTACTGAATTACCATTGTTATTTTGTTATCTTTGTTACTACCTCTATTGCAGTGTTGCCCTTATGTAAATATGACTTGCCTCTTGAGCACCAGTCACCAGTCACCACTGACACATTTCCTCTGCTAGTTTATCGACGGACGCCTGTATGCGTAGCGCCTTTATACATGCATTGACGATTTGCTTTGTAAACTTCACTTGAACTTGCCTTTCGTTTTGTTGGACAGGGCAGCAGCGATAGCGATTGGTTTTGTGGAGCTGTTTTGGTTCATCGAAGCATGCGTCTTCTGCAAGTTAGAGTCACGTTTTATTTAGTCTACACTAGCTTTCATGGATGAAGAAAAACGTAATACAATGAAACGCAACTGTATTTTAAAATTGACCTTCTAACAAAGTTCAAAGTGCACACACGCATAGATAACGCAGACGCAATCATGTTGAGTGCTATAATTATAGCATATATAGTTTATGAGGGTAACTCCATAATTAATGGAGATATTAGACTGGATGCAACAACGTTGTTTAGACGCCGTAGCCCAATATCCAGGTCTTCCGACTAAACCGCTTCAATTGAAGCGATCATCGATAGTTTAAACTTGCGCTATATAATCATGTTGGTCGCACGTGTCGTTAGGCACAGAGCAGCATAGTCAGAATCCGTATAGTACGATACGCAGTAAGTCAAGAAAACCCTATATAGGCGAATGGGGTAACTTGTGTAGCGCCAGCTTTGAGTTCTATGCGCACCTTGAACAGGGACAACGGTGGGATGTGCTGCACCTGTTGGCGACTGCTCGTCTGGATCGACTATTGGCGCAAAACAATCATCTTCGTTCTGATCGCAATTCCGGAATTCGTCATCGAGAAACCAGCTCTCGTTCCTTTCGTCTGTGGTAAGCCACACATCTGCCTCGGTGCATCTAGGGTAATGGGTAATATATATATATATATATATATATATATCAGAGGTGTAACAAGCGGAAGGCAGAGGGGCACCGGCCCGCCAGTTTTAAAACTAGGGGGGGCAAAGACCCCAGTTTTAGTGCTATGTGCCCCCCATGTGCCCCCCAAATCGGTTCTTTTTTATGTTTCTCCAATGGCTTTATCAGATGACTTTTGTTAAGATAATGTGTGCCCCACATTTTTCAAATTTCTTGGGGATAAAATTAAAAAAATGGGGGGGTGGCAAATTCGCGCAGTTTTATTATTATGCCCCCACTTTTCAAAACCTTTTTACACCTCTGATAAATATATGTATAAATATGTACGTATGTATGCATGTATGTATGTATGTATGTATGTATGTATGCATGCATGTATGTATGTATGTATGTATGTATGTATGTATGTATGTATAGTATGTATGTATCTATGTATGTATATTGTTTTTAGTAGGACCAATACAAGAAAATTTTCCATCAAATGTGCTGGCCCAATTGCCTGGGATCTAACCCCTGTTGAAATACGTGGTGTTAGCAGCTACTATCTCTTCAAATCTAAACTTAAAGATTACCTGTTTTCTAATTTTGTGTGATAACATTTTCTGCACTTTCTGAATGTCACTCTTGTTCTTTTAGTTAACTAGTTTAGTTAGTTTACTTTATGTTATCTTATGTTTATTTAACCTGCCGCCGTGAACTTTTAGTAAGGGTGGCCCTGCTAGCGGGACCCGTTGGTCCCTTTAGGGTTTATATTGTATCCCGATTGTATCCTTCCAATTTTGTTCTTCTGTTCTAAAATGATAATCGTTTATGTTTATGTTTGGTACAATAAAACATATGGTTATGGTTATGTATGTATGTATGTATATATGAATGTATGTATGTATGCATGTATGTATGTATGTATGTATGTGTGTGTGTATGTATGTATGTATGTATGTATGTATGTATAGTATGTGCAGAATACGTTCAACGTCAACTCCTTAGAGCTGCATAACCTGAATGTGAGTCATTTTTGTCGCGCCCATTTAGGGGGTTCTCAGTATAACCGAACCCGTTGCACCTTTTGACGACGCGAGAAAATTGTTCTTCTCTACTGCAGCATCTTTTGTACAGCCTAGGATTGCGTCTAGAGATGAGAGTCATCCATTGAATGAATGAATGCGTGAATGAATGAATGAATGAATGAACGAAGGAATGAAAGAAAGAATGAATGAATGAACGAGCGAACGACCGACCGAATGAATTAATTAATAATTGAATTAATGAATTAATTAGTGTATCTACAAGTCCCATCACTTGCCTGCGACTCCTCACAGTTACCAATACTTTCAGCCCCCACATAACTTTGCGAACTCTTAATTACTGTATGCAGCCAACCTGTTCAGCCAGATCATCGTCCTGTCTCAGTCTTTCTCGACCCGCGGCCACTCCTCGTCTCGCGTTCTCAAATTGAACCATACCCAACACTGCACCACGTTTCTAGAACGATCCGCCTCCTGAAATCCGCACTTTTCGTTTCCTCCATCTTAACTGTCAATCAAATCACCCATCATCATCTATCTGCCTCAGGTTTTTCTATCCGTCACTCCTTTGGCTTTTCATTCAAAACTGAAGCCTCACTTCTTCAAGAAGACCTATCACGTATCACTTGGTTTTCCATTTTCCAATACACCTCCTAACGACACGCGCCTTAACAATTACTCTGCTTTCTCTGCCTCACTGGAAACCGGACTTTGACCACCCTGCGACTACCCTTTGGAAGATCCCTATGATTTGACGCAGCACTCGTGAATAAGTTAGTGCTCTGTGCGTGGCTTTCAAGTGGCGCTTTATGAGTTTGGGGATTACGATTACAATAAATGACCGAACGGATGGATGGATGGTTCGATGACTGGAGAAGAGAGAGTGAGACAGAGAGAGAGACAGACAGACAGACAGACAGAGAGCGAGACGGAGACAGAGACAGAGAGAAAGTGAGAGAGAGATAGAAGCAGAGCACATAGGCGGGTACGGGTAAAGGAAAGAAAAGAAGGGTAATAGATTGAGAAACACAGGCACCAAGAATATACATATATCAAGAGGTGCAATATAGGACTTTTTCAGAAACTGGAAATTTTGCCCAAAACCAGAGCGCAAATGCTTGACGCGGGATATGATATATGTTCATCTAGTTTATTATCACACATGATAATTTATGTTAATTTATTCCTTATTTGTTTGTCAGGGTCTCTGATCGTCCTTCTCGCCGTCCTCTACCTCTTCAAGACCTGCGAAAACTGTTGCGGTGGCAGCGACGAAAGGTCATCAAAACGAAGTTCAAGTGCGATTCAGCCGACTTCAGACGTCAAGGACACATCCAAAGCCCTTATGGAAGAACAACAACAATAATTGGTTTAACTAGTAGACCTTCCAGGAGGCTCGAGTAACCGATCGAAAGGAGCCCCATTTATCGATGGATTTATTACCCAATGACAGATCGATGGGTTGTCTTGCATTCACTCGGATTTAACTAGGTTGCCAATCCGTATTTTACCAAAATAACTCCAAATATGATAAACAACGTTCCCGGCACAGATGAACTGCGGATCTAGTCCAGTAGAATGTCCCTTCTGGACAAAATCCTCCTCTGCTCATCGTTATAGCAACGGACAACGAAAGATGATGCCAAAAAACTGCGTCTATGTAACAAATCTATACAAGAATGGACCTACTGCGTTCTAAGCATTCTTGTTCTCATACTATTTGCCAGAGAGCGCCAGTATTCAGCATCACATTGATACAGCTATTAGAATAGCAGCTGCAACGATGATAACGAGACGTATGTTGTCACTGCAACGACCATCATCATAAACGACATCTAGAGGACAGCGATAACTTTGTCGTTGGTGCTACTACAACGAGCTAGGTTATTATTAACAGAACATACACGACGACGACAATAGTAAAAATAAAATAATAATAAATAATAATAAGGCTCCAAGTATCTGTTAAGCGACCCACCCGATGCCATGGCCCGAGGACAGAGCTGATGTCAACGTCAATAATGAACAATAATAACTGTAATAATAATAATAATAATAATAATAAAAATAATAATTTAGCCAGAAATTGCCTAGTGATCGGCCGTTTCAGACCGAACAGTCTTCGAACATACACAAATGTAGCTTTAATCCCTTTAGCGCGTAGCCCGAGATAACTCGGGCTGCGTGATCAGTTCCCATACCGTGTCTTCTTCTTCTCATCTGCCTTTTTCAAGCAGCTTCAAATGTTCGACGTAGTCATTCGTCTCGGCTCTGGACATCCACTTTAAACCTTTTGTATTCCTCTTGCATCATCCAACATTTGCAACATTGTCTTGGTCATATCTTCCGAGTTTTCCTTCCATCTTCCCTTCTATGATCGTTTTCATGATTGAGTTTCCTCTTAGAACATGCCCTATCCATCTCCGTTGTCTCTGTCTTATATATCGTGCGTAGTAGGGTTCTTTCTTCTCCTATTATTCCCAGCACCTCCTCGTTTGTTACATGCTCTGTCCAACTGATTCTCTCTATTCTCCTCCATATCCACATCTCGAAGGCTTCCAATCTTTTTATATCTTCCTTCCTCATTGTTCATATCTCTGAGCCGTACAATACCACACTCCATAACATGGTCTTTATTAGTCCTTTCTTTGGTTCCTTGTTTATTTTTCCTCTCAACATTTCCTTTCCTCTTTCAGAATGCTTCTTTCCCCATCGCTGTTCTTCTTCTGATTTCTCTATTAGGCTACATCTGGCATCTTCCATACTGTGTAGCCAGAGTTAATTCGGACATGGCCAGAGGCGGCGATCCCGTGGGATCGAGGGGGACAAGTCCCCCATCTTGTTACAGAAGAGGAGACAATTTATACGTGTGTCCTCTCCACATTCCTACTCCTCTCATTGGGTGTTCCCACCCTACCTATCGCCGCCACTGGACATGGCTACTTCTGACCACCCAGTAGGATTTGCATTTCTCAATTGCATCAACGGATGACTTGCACTTGAAACATCTGAAAATCGTGGGAACCATAGCAGGCATCATTCTACCTATTCTTCGAATATTGCAATCAGATCATTGTGTGCAATTCGGGCATATGGCAAAGCAACCGCTGTTGGGTTCGTTATCCGCTACACAAGACATTATTATTCTCAGACGGTATAGGCCTGCAATATTCAATACTGCAATAACCTCCTTTTTAGTGAGAAAATAACCCTACCAAAATTTTCACAGTATTTTTAAAATAGATTTATGAATGGCATTACAAGCATATAATTAGATGGTGTATTATTAGTGGTCTAGCTACGGCCTAGCTGATGGGGTTAGAAATGTCACATAAAATTATTTATTAATAAAGTACACCACCGTGGGTTCAAATCTAATGTTAATAGTACACGAAACAGCTGATGACTTGTGAGACATTTTAGTTTCCTTATCCCCACCATCTTCCGGGGCCATCCACATATTACGTACGCAGTGAGGGGAGAGGATTTAAAATTTCGGCGATTTTGCGTACGGGTACGTATGGTGGGGGTAAGCAATATATCTCATGAAGTATTACAAGTACTATCTAAACTGATTTTTAAAACTATCTTACCCAACAATGCCAAAGACACTGTATGGAACACTGAAATAATAAACCCATTCCAACTAATGGGTCAAACAGTGATTAACTCACCTGCTTCCACTCTGTGGTCTGGGTTTAACTTATGGGTCTTCACAAGAAATTAACAATGAACATAGACAACATTGTCAAAATTGCTCAACTTCAGAAGCCAATGCAGGGAATGTGTGGAATCCAACCGCTGTGTTTGGCAAATTATTGCTCTATGCATGTTTCCTTATAAGCATAAACTGATGGTGAATCCAGCATGAAAGATTTGCACAAGGTCCTGCACAGTATCCTTCACATACAAGGCTAGTACCTGGACTCACAGCATTACATAACGCATACTCAAACTAATCACCATTAATAACAACAGTTAACAACAACATTTTTTAAAATTCACAACATAACAAATGATACAAATAAAATAACAACTGATCTTCAAATTCATCAAATCACCTGGATTGGCAGAAATAATAACCAAGGAAATATGAACGTAACTGCAAAAAGAAAATAAACAAAATTTCAATTCCAAGAATAACTATTCTGGTATTAGTAGCCAACCGAGAGGTGTAGTACAATTGTCATAACTAAATATCTCTGTAACTATGACAGAAAACTTTTACCATGGGATAAATTGTTTAAAATAAACCAACAAAACACTTGCAAAAGCTTAAAATGCAATCAGTTATATGTACAAGTCCAACGGTTCATTGGCGCAAGCATGAGAAATGATGCTATGGACCTGAATTGAGAAGTTGCGGCTGTTTTTCTCCTATATCAAAACAAACCCAGTTCAAATACATAGAAATCCCTTCGCTCGGACCAAGGTTGAGGCTCATGTCTCAGAGAATTTCAGTCTCAGATGCCGTGATTAAGAGACTGTCAGTGCACATCTCCTGATATTGGGTCACACAGTGTTGCTCCATCACCCCCTCCAGCAATGGATTCAGAAGAGGACAACAACAATGGAAAGCTGCATCTTCCAGCTGTTACATCCTCACCGTCATTCATCTCGCCCTCTTCCACCTGCAAAACTGGAGGCAGGACTGGAGACGCCGGGTGCTGCTGTGAGTTCAAGCACTCTATCGGGAGACCAAGGTCTGGTGGGGCCATCAGCTCCTCAGCTGCCGTACCCAAGATACCCCCACAGTGGTGCTGAAGACTGGGCATGTTAGCCACGCATCTTCCATTTGTTGCAATCTGGGTTGGAGCAAAGGCCTCCAGATGAATCTGACTAAGATCTGAACTCTCTCCGTTAGGATTTTGTTCGCCTACAAAACATTCGTCAGACAACGAGGGCACATGTTCAATTTCCTCTCGCTGCAGTTTTTCATCAGATGAAATGCACATATCGACGTCACAGTCTCCACCACCACAAGCTCCCGAAACGGGAACGACATCGCCTGATATAACAACATTGTCTGTAGCGCCAGCCTGAGTCAAATCATCACGTAAACGGATGTACTCGTTCCTTACGACATCGTACGCAGATGGCGGCTGCTTTTCAAGACAGTTGTTGTGCTCACAGAGGACAGGAATTTGTTCAGGTGCAGCAGCAGGTGAACTGGCTGCAGGAGAAAGAGGCATATCAGACATGTCCAGAATTACAGGATCCTCATCATCGCTTTCAACGTCAGCTTTATGATTGTCATCTCTTGCCAAGGGTTCACAGTTAGGCGATATGGCACTGAGAGTATTTTTGCTCATGACATCGCATGAAGTAGTCGCTAATTCCGTTTGGGGCGACTTGGGTAGCTTCTTTTGCCCATCCGATCGATGTTTGGTGCTGCTTTTCTTTTTCCCAACCACTCCACTCGATCCATTCTTCTGAATCTTGTGACTGCCTGTTAGACCACAGTGCATGTTACCTCCTTCTGAGGTGTCATTGGCTGAGTTAAGGCTCATTTTTCCTTGGCATACATCATTAATAGCCTTCTTCTTTGTGTGTGGTTTTGCAGGAGATGTTTTCCCACCTAGTCTCCTTCCCTCCATCAGCCTGATGGGTGCGAATGCATTTGGACTGTAATCAACGGCATGCCGCTTGGGACGGTCACGCGAGTAGTTCGTCTGTTCGGCAGATGCATCGGTTTGCTTCACAGCATTAGGACTTTCAACCGGAGGGTCATTTTCAACTCCCGTCTCAAAAACCCTTGGGTTTTCCACTTCCTTTCTCAGCACTTCCGATTCCCCATTGTCAAATGACGGATGCTTCTTCCGCCACTCCAGGTACTTAACTGTTTCACAGCTGATTGTTTTAGATGACTCGTCGTGTACGATGATTTCATATGACCTGACATGAAGATTTTCGTCCGTGTCGTTTTCCAACTCTTCCACCCTATCCCCGCCGTCCTCGAGTCTGCTATCTTTTTCCATCTGCTCGTCATCTTTATCCTTATCCTCATCCTCCACTTCATCATCCCTCCGCTTGTCATCCTCATCATCCTCGTCTTCGTCAACATCGGAATCATTTTCTGTTATCTCGTACGTCTTCATGTCCTTCTTAATCTGTTCATACGCGGTTTCTATCTGTTCGTAGGACATCTGCAACACGACAGGCATGATATGCTCCGTCCGCTTGTGCTCCATCTCCTGCTTCACCTGCTTCTGCAACTCTTCCACCTCACTGCCACTCATCCTCCACAGCACGACGGCTTCCTTTCCCACCGGATCCAAGTCGGCCGTGCTTTCCACTGGCACGTGAAACATAACCCTTTCCTTGGCAGGCAGACTCTCGGTAAGACGAAAGACAAGGTAGCCATCGTAATAATTCTGATGTGAATTGCACATAAACGACATGGAAGTCCATCCAACGTGACTTTTCCTCTCTGTCAGCTCCTTCAAAACCTGTGACATCATTTTTGGATTTACCCCAAATTCTTTCATCAGTTTTCTCTTGAGAGACACTGGTCCCGGTCTCAGGTATCTTAAAACTCGAGTCTTCTTTGTGGACATGACGGGCAAAGCCTTCTTGACTTGACTCGCTGATCTCTTTGAATTCTTTGGGCTTTCACCATCGCTCGGAGACTTGCCTGGCACTCTGATTTTTTTGCCAGAAGCTGTCCTGCCATTCGGTGCATTACGCATAGCGTAGCTGTTGCGCTCGTACTCTTCCAGTTGCCTCTGCCGAGAACTGGAACCTCCCGAATGCCGTGGCTGCTTCCAAAGTTCATCGGATATCTCCAAATCACCAAACTTTTCACACACAACACCCCGTTTTTCCACAGCCTTCTGGGGATCTTCTGCTCGCCCCACAGCACTTACTGATCCATGCTGTACCGTGACTCCCCTCTCATATGTCCTTTTCACTCCATGCACAACTCTCCCATCCACCAAACTGTCTTTGTCTGAGGCAATTTTCTTGCTTCTTTTGCAGTGCACAATAAGAGGAAGGTCATCGTCGCTGTAGCTTGAGGAATCGCAATCTGAAGCATCATCCAGCTTTCGCTTTGTTGCTCTGCCATCAACATTTTGATCATTTGCGTTCAGCAAATCCACAGAATCTTTGGGTAAGCAGTCAAGATGTCTGCTGTCCAGGGTCTCCCCTTGGACGTCAGATGATGTTGTGATGGAACAGGCTTCTTTTTTCTCCCAGCTCTTCGACTGAGATGCAACAACAAAGGCTTTCGACTTCTCCTTGCTACTTGATGGAGACACCAGCTTCAAATGAATTATGGTGGATGGCCTGTCTGAAGCATCCAAGTTCTTATCGTCTGCCTCCAGCATGGACAAATTCGGAAAATTCAGATCAGACTGTGCAAAAGTTGATACATCGATAACATCAGTCTGCCCAAGAGACAAAGAAACCTGATTGCTAATGGGGTTGCTAGTTGACTCTGGATTACCACCTAACTCCGAGCACACGCTAAATGCGGTACAGGACTCTCGATTGCGATTGAGCTCCAGAATATCGAGGGACCGAGGGCCACAGTGTAATTTCAGGTGAACAGATTCAGCCGTACTCTCTCGAACATCAGAAATTATTTCACTCCTAGAACCCTGCACATTGAAGCCTCGGAAATGTCCACCTCTGCGGGCCGTCTGGGGTTGTGAAATTCTGATCAGAGAAGACACAGCTGTGCTTGGACCGGGTGTGTCTCCAAGACCGTACAGCTTATTGTGACCGACGGTTGTGTCTTCAGAACTGTACAGATGGACCAGTCGTGGATGTCGGAGGTCAAGAGTGACACTGGGTTTTTCCATTTGTTTTGTAATCAGTGCATCTTTGCATTCATGGAACGAAATCTGGTTCTGTAGTTTTAGACCTGATGCAGACAAAGACCTGATGGGGTCGCAACACGACAGGTTAGAACTGCTGTCGTCTGCCATTCTTTTACATTACCTACAAAAGCAATTATGGTTTAAGAACAATGTAACAGAACACATATACTAAATCTTATTCTGATTAAGTGCTTTGAAACAGTCTCTGGTGTCCCATTGTGAGACATATTCAAACATTTTTATAACTGCAATCATGAGCCATCCTCACTGTGGCCAATTGGTTAGAGCGGTCGGCCCGTAACGTTCAGTGTGCGCTGAGCGAGCGGGTTTGACCCTCGTCCGGCAGTCACTGTGTAGGGACCTTGAGCAAGTCCTTTGCACACAATTGCTCTGCAGTACAACTGCAATTGCGCCGTTGAGGCGTGTGCACTTCTGAGCAAAAAATGTTGGAAGAAGAGTGATATCAAATTTCGGTAATAAATAAATAAATAATGCTGTCCTAAGTAGTTATATAGTTTAGTAAGATGCAACTGACAAATTGCACTGCATGAAGATATATGTTTTACGCATGATTCCAAAATGCTAGGCTGGTGGCATTCCCTAAGATGCAACTGCTCTATTTCAATGATTATTGGATCTATCCCTTGATAATTTAAATGGATTTATAGGGGATGAGCAATGGCCCATCCATATATTATGTACGTAAAAAATTGGATTTTCTGATCTCTCCTCCCCTTGTTGCACAGTTGCACCACGTACATTTCGAGGACCCCTCCCCATGCGTACATACATTTGAGCTCTTCCCCCCCCATTGCAAAAGCTAAATAGCTAGAGACATTACTAAGACATTGATTTTACCACAGGCTATTTATTTTTGTCAAGCATCATATTTAACAGCTTAAATTTTTTAACTGTTATGAAGAAATAAAACAATAACAACACTTGCATTTTGAACTGTTTTAATGCTACCTAAAATTGATTCAGCAGGAATATAGTCTGTGATTAGGTTTACAGACTTTCTGATTTTCAAATTCCATATTGTGGACGTCATAATTAGACAATTATACTTGTGTACATACGTTATTTTCGGGATACCCTCTGCCCCCACCATAATACGCACCCATACACAAAATCGTCAAAATTTGAAACCCCCGCCCCTCACTGCGTACGCAATATGTGGACGGCCCCTTGCATGAACACATTTAAATATGGGTAAAATGCCTTGTAAGAGCTTCTCAAAAGAAGCTAAATTGGTATGTGACAAAAAATAAGCCTAAACCATTTCTGGGGCCGTCAAGAAATAAATCACTCAAACGACAAACTTTTTTCTCTCAACTATGAAATTATGGAGAATTAGGCCATCTTAACAACATTTTTTCAGAGATATGTTAATGACACCTTAAGACTTTTAGGTTCACAAAATTGTTTATAGAAATGGTCACAAAAATTATACTGTTTAGAATATTTGTCTTTTACAGTCAGCTAGGATAATTGCCAGATGAACATCTGCAATTGGCCTACACATTTTTATAGCCAGAATAAAAATTTCATCATGTAAAATCTCCAAAGGTAGATCTAAAACCAAGAAGGGCAACAAAGTAAATTTTAACTGTTAAGAGGTAATTTATGGTTTCAGTGGCACCAAAAATTTCTGCATGGTTTCAGACTAACAAAAATAATCTCTGGATGTGATTAAAAGAATCATGCCTAAGTAGAAGCAGTATGTGATGAAAAGAATCATACCTAAGTGGAAGTTGGATGTGATGAATAGCATTATGCTTAAATGGAAGCTGGATGTGATGAAAAGACTTCAGTTTAAATGACTCGCGTTCATCCCTTCATTAAAACTCGTTTCTTAAACTTAATGATGCAGAAATTTTGGGGGCCACTAAAACCATAAATTACCATAAACTCAATCATCGCTGTAATGCATTTAGATGCTAATGTATATATCGGCCATTGCCGATAATCTGGCTTTATTTTCATACATTTATCACTTAAACTATTCAAAGTATAAGCTAAGTTGGTAAACACGATTATAAATAAAATCAAATGACATCATATCAGAAATGAAAGAGAATTCCATTAAGACGCTAGTAAACAAGCATTAACGGGCAAAGGGTAGACCTCGAGCAACGCAGACTCGTACGACACTATGCGCCGAAATTCCCAAACAAATCGGAATAAAATTCGTAACAATTACACGAGAACAATAAATTTTAGCATCCAAATCGTGTCGACGTGGAATCGAAAACAGCAACACCAGATTCGTTGAGTTATTTGTTCAAAAATAAAAATCGACAACTGCCTGCCATATTCACTAATATCGACTCCTTACACACAGACGTAAATTCAATAGAAGAGTAATTATATTGTAGCGCTTTACATTTTGGTCCCTATATAATTTAGCAATAAAACTAAATAATTAGTTATTAGGCTAATTTGTAATCTTTCGCGCATAAATCTTGCGATTATATTTAACTTGCGCACATGCATATCGATACGCTTAAATGTACCTTATTGCAAACTACATCACAAAATAATTAATTCAATTCATTTTTTTGTACCAAAAGACACGGGAAAACGACAAACAAGAAGTTTTCATAAATGAATGATCTGCTTACACAGGGGAGCCAAAAGGGGTCATAAACCCCGCTAACCAGGGTCTTTAGTGTAGAATTTTTAAACTGGCTATGGCCAGGCTATTAAAATTTTTTTGCAAAATCAGGTTTAGGCTAAGGCTATAAGTCAAACAGAGAGATGTTAATCTTAACTAGTGCCTTAATTAAGGGTTCATTGCAACCACTGAGTAGACACAGACACAAATATTCGATACTTAGAGGTGTCTTCAAACAAGTAGAGGCGGAGTCTATTTTAAAATAATCTAATATTTGGTTGGTGTTGAATAGGCTAGGTCTATATGTTGGGAGAAGATTCCATAAATGAGTTCCAGTATAGGCCTACGCCGCATCGAATGGAAAACAATCGAGTATTTGTGTGTGCAAAAGGAATCATTGGATGTCAAGTTTCTTGTTTCATAGGAGTGCATAGTTATTGAATAGTGCGTGTTTACTCCACCGATTATCATCATCATCCCCGATCAGTTTTCAGTGCAATATTTCACGAGGCTTTGATTTTGTAGGACCTACAGAGAAATGAAGTTCGTAATCGTAACGTGATCGTTAACGCCACTTCGCTCATTGGCTAATATTATTGTCGCGATGAAATTGTCTGCCTGTTACGTTGTGTCGCTGACGAAAACGATTACTAGGCCTGCGCTTAGTAAGCCTATGCTATCGTGTGCATTTGTGTGTGCGCTCGTGCGTGTGTGTGAGTAAGGTGTGTTGGCCAATGGTCCTTAAAATTTTTTGGAAATAGTGTTTGCAACATATTTGTGTTTGCAACAGCTTTTGAATGGTTTACACTTTTGTGCGCACGTCTCAGCCGAATGCGATGAAGAATGATCCGAAGACCATAAGCCCAATCTAAAAGTCATTGACGATAAGTTCTGATAACATAAGAAAGTCAGTGGTCAATTTTAGCCGGAACGAATCGGAACGCTGTTCCGGCACCTCCTGGAGAGCCGGAACGGCGTTCCGGCACCTCAGCAAGTAAATTAGGCGGAGCGCCGTTCCGGGCAGTTCCACCAAGTTTTTACTTTTTGTTCCAAAGTTTTGACCGCAGCTAAAGCATTTGATCATACGAAAGATGACCATGTTAATGTAATTATGAGCAATTATGGGATGTATTCAGTGGCCCCGCACCTTATAACTGGCCGAAGCACGTGCCCCTGCACTTTCTACAACTTATGGGCTCGAGGGGCTCGCATGTTTTCATTATTAGTACCATTACATGGGCATTTTATGGTTTGCTAATCAGCTTATATCAAATGACTCGGACACCAGTTGTCATTCTAGATGCACTTTTACTCATTCACATATAGGCAGTAGTTTGAAATTTTTATCTTTGCTCTAACAAACTTCCGTTCCTACTTTAAATTGGCAACAAGAAAAGTATTTTTTTATAACAAGACATTCATCTGAGCATGTAAAAAAAATTCCATCAAAAAAACTTGCACATTAATTTTTTATAACACTTTATATACAAGCCTCAAAACAGACATTCAGAATATCATCAAACATGTCATTAACCTTGAAATTTACTTTGCAGCGAGATAATTACATGATGTTTATGAGTGCCAGTCAGGCCAAGAACTCAGATGAAATCAGAAGAAACAAGAATTAAACATTTTAGGAGTACATGACATTGAGTATGTAGAACAAAGTTCAATATTTGATATAATTGATACTCTATGTCGATAACTATTATTGAACATGAAATTTAACATTCTTCATCAGTGTTCATGAGTTCCAGTCATGTCAAGAAATCAGAGGAAACAAGAATTAAACATTATATGAATATATGACATTGAATATCTAGGACAAAGTTCAATATTTGATATAATATAAGGATTCTCTATGTCGATAACTATCATTGAACAATGAACATGAAATTTAATATTCGTCATCAGAATCATCTTCAGATTCGTTACCAACTCCCAGTTCTTAACAAATGTCAACATTATTGCAGCAGTCTATGCAACCACAGAGATCAGTGCATTGCAGCTCCGCATTCTTGCATGAACAAGTTTTTCCGCTACATTTTGTCTTTTTGCAAGAACAATGAACAGTTTTTAGTACATTCTCAGGAGCTGGCACATCTTCCATCCAGTTAATAAGTAGTTCATTTTCACCTTTTAGCTTCCAACCATGTCCATCTGGACTTGGCATTGACAAAATTCGGTGAAGCGATCGACGATATATTGCACACTGAAAGTTAGCACGAAGGACGTGTTGTTTCAAAGTCTCGGTTCGGTGGCAATCCAGCATCATTGCTACATTTCAGAGTGAAAACAATATACCTGGCTTTATTTACACTAGAACAGCTCTTTTGTCCATACAAACTACAAACGAACTTTTCTAGGATGCTTAGCACTTCTTCTGTAATGTCCCACGTCTGGCCAAGTTTGTTGAAAGTGTCACAAAATTCTTCAGACTCGAACATAATCTTGATGGCTTTTACTTTTCCTTTGCCTCAAAGCAAGCGTCAATGTTGATGTCACAGACTGGCGTGTTATTTTCATGGCTGGAATATAACTGGCTGTTGCATCTATTCCATCGGAGCTTTGCAAATGTATTTTCTATTTTGACATGCATTGTTCAGCCTTCTCAATGAGTAGCTTATCCGTAAATCTTTTGTAGCAGTTAAAGTGATACCGTAAGCCTTGTTTCCGATTCGAGCTATCTGTCAAGGTTGAAAAGTCGACAGCTATATCTTTACATATACCGTCCAATTTCTTCCATTTAGCAACGCATCCTAAACAACGCTTCCACCATCTATCTGAAAATTCTATCAATTCACCGTGTTCTGAGTTAATAACATGTAAACAACACTTTTGTGAGGAATCCATGTTAACAAACAGAAGTCGGAAAACACCTGGATACAGCTTAAAAGTGAACTCAGTTCGAAAATTGCGATAAATCAGTAAGTACATATCAGTAAGGCGTCATTTAACTTTAAAATTAATTTCTCCAAAATGTGCAACTTTTCGTTGATGGAAAATGAATTGTAAATAGTTCAATAATATATACATGTATTTTAAAAACTCCACGTTGCCAAGTGAAAGTATGAACGAAAAGTCACACATTTTGGAGTAACACATTTTTGATGCTCAAACTACTGTCTAATTATTAATGATGTTTATAAACGGTGACCTGTGACCTTTCCCATCATGCTCCGTGGGAAAAATAAGAGTGAAATAGCTTTTTATGTGCCATTACACTGACAGCACCCGATGTTATTTGTATTCGGAGGCGCACAACGATTGATAGGCGACTCTGTGTTATAAATAGCTAAATAGGCCTACAACTTCTCTCAGATTCGCATGTGATATGATTCGGCTGATTCGCATCTGATTCGCGCTATCGCATTGTCAAAGATGGCGTATTTGTTGATTGGGTTTTGGACGTTTACGGGTTTAGCGATTGTTTTTGCTGCCGTTTTGACTAAGTTTAAATCCCATTTGCCACAAGCTTTTATTGACCTTCTCTTCTACGGAAAAGTCAGAGGAAAGCGGACAAAATGGTCTGTTATACAACTGGTCGAAATTCCGAAAAGGTACGACACCGGTAGAACCACATGGATACATATACAGGTTTTGCACGTGACAGTTTTTGCCCTTTGACGAAATAGCGTTATTGCTAATGCCCTTTCAGAAGTGCGATCTAGAGGTTCTAGCAGGATCGTGTTCGTAGATATGCAAATGTACTAGACTGCTGAAAATACGGAACTAACCACCAGAAACAATATAGAAAAAAACCTCTGTTACCAAACGTGTCATGTTGCATGGTAGTGGTTGCTACACTGTTTGCATCCGTTAGAAGCTCATGGATTGCCCCATTTATTTCCAGAAGAGCCTTGTGGCACCAAAACTTGTAACTGGTTTTTAATTCAGTCCAGGTATAACTAACAGCACATGTGATGCTGTAAAGTCAATTATTGTGTCGTAGTTTAGAGATTTCTGCAGTGCCCAATGAGTTAAAATCTAACAGTAGTCAGTATCCTCATTTGCACTTGGAGGGTTGAAGTCAGATTCGGTTCCAGGTCAAGATCTACGGGTCGGATAGGTAAATGGCTGCAAGAAGGCTATAGTGGTTGGTCACAATGTAGTGTTTTCTTAAAATAAATCATGTATATGTAGGTTTTCAATAAGTTGGCGAAAGTGAAGTATAATTGTTTGTATTTATACCGAGTGTCGTGAAAGTTGAACGGGGCTGGTTCATTGACGTCTTGACTCTTGAGGGTAGGTTAGGGTGAGAATTAGGGTTCGTATCGTCATTAGAAAACATTGTTCCAGCCGCCACAGTATATCCAAAGATATATACAATACATGCACCCTGATGTTGCCAATGAGTCTAGGCAGTACAGTTTGGTGTGTACAATTTTTCATTTGTTAAGTGGTCATTTTTATTATTGTTTGTATCTGCAGTTGGTTTACGTATTTTTACTTACTCGGGGCATTTGTCAATGGTGGAGCTGTGTTCCTCATCTCTGATGCATACCTAAATCATCGACCCCTTCCTCAATTCGTTCAGCAGATTCTGGCTTTTGTGACGTCGAACAACGAGACTTCTACAGGTGTGCCATGGAAAAAGTTTCTATATATCATTTGTTCTATTTTTATAATGCAGTAGTTCAAGTGAAGTCGCACTTTTGAAAGTTATAATGGTTAAAGCAGCTGTTGGGCTGCCAAACAGCAAGTGTGGTGTTTAGAGGGTAAGGGAACCTCGTATTTTGACTTTTTACACCAGTATAGTATATATGATAACCGAATCTCTTTGGATTTGACGCCCCTTAGAATTGACAACTGTTTTACCCAAACTGCAGGCTCATCAATTCTGCTGCTCTTGCAATTTCTGCACTGGAATGGAAAGCAATAGTTTTTAAAGATCCTTTCCCTCTTAACTTCCTTACCACTCACGTTCCAAACACCGTCCACCGTATCTTTCCAACTATCAGTGTACCTGCTTGTCATGTGGAATAGCCTTCGAGTTGTGTTGGCAAAGTTCTTCTATTTAATGAGCTGTTATCCACACTTAGGCTTGCTCATGCTGAAGAAATCTAATTATGATGGTTGCGATTACGTACAACTGCTTAACCTGCCATTTTCACCTCTCTGAATGTCATTTCATTGTTCTTGATATTTGTTTTTGGTATACATTACATGGACGATGGGGTGTGTTTTAGATGCGCTGTCAGCCATTCTTCTCGTTGGTATGATGTTCACGCAGAACGTTCGCCGTCTGCTCGAGTGCGTCTTCATCAGCGTCTATTCCAAAAGCACGATGAACATAATTCACTTCATGCTTGGAGTCATCCTCTACTCAACGTTCCCTATTGCAGTCCTAGTGGAAGCGCCTGCACCCACCTCAGGTCAATATTCCGGGTTGACCTCTAACAGGTGTTGTTTTCCAATGGATTAAGACCCTATATAAATATATGCATATGCTAGGGTTCAACCAGGTTGACCTATCCCACCTAGTACTGAATCCAAGTATTTGGATGTAATATTTGCAGGATCCATATTCGAACCGTGTATTGTTTGTTTTGTATGTAAAATCATGCATTGATTTCAGTACAATATCATAATTTCAAGGAAATTGGGCAAATATTTGGCTTTGTATTCTTCTGATAATGTGATAGTTTGTGGTAAGCTCATTGGCATTGTTATTGGCTGATTCAAATGAGATTGGGTACATAATGTGTGATTCAAGAAGTGATGTGGCTACATTATTGCCATCATTGAAAGGAGTTTGGCATCTGATTCGGTAATGATAGTTTCTGATGATGGACAGCATCTCACAATATACCAAATATGCCAAGGAGCTTAAATAACATTTAAGTCATTTGGTGTTTATTTGTTTTAAAGATTCAACATTTATATATGTAAGTTTATTGAATAATTTAGCAAAAATGATGTTCACTTGTTTGTGAGCATTGATATAACACAATCGGAACAAATGGGGACATGTTGCTGTTATTGTTGTACTTCCTTGTTATTTGGGCAGTACATGATATTGCCCATAATATATATTATATATATAAGCAATAGTGGTATATTTCTTATATATTTAATAGTGGTATATTTATTATATACCTTTCCTAAGGCATTGAAATGCAGCTGTGTAACACATCTAAAGTGTTGTGACTTAAATACAAATACAAGATCATTAATATATAGTGTTCTTGTCCTGTCCCAAATTCAGCTGATAGTGTATAATGTGATTAAGTTGGTTTTGCAGTGTGATGCAGATGTAACACTGGCTTGTGATAAAATAAAGCACTAGGTTTTATTTAGATGCTTTATACCAGGCAGATACCAGTCAATTGAATAAAGATCAGATAGTTATTATGAGAAGAGTGGGTAGTATTGGAATTTTTATTAAACTTTGCTGTTGTTCATCACAGTTAAATATTTCTGTTATGTTGTTCTGGTTTTCACAGATAATGTTCATTTGACTGTGCGCTGGTACCATGTCTGTGGTCTCTTGCTGTTTGTGTGGGCAAGTTATCATCATCATGAGGCTCACGTAGTCTTTGCCAATCTCAGGAAGAACAAGACTGGTAAGAATATGTGATTGAGGAGGGATAGATTGATTACAGACAACCATAGTTGTTTTCTATGCTCTGATATCTTTGTGAAGGCCTTGCATGCATACCTGCATACATACATACACACATACATACATACATACACATACATACATACATTGCATACATATCTACATGCATACATACAAAGGACTATGCGTGTCATGTATATTTTGAGGGTTGGTCTGTTTTGTGTTTGAAGGTGATGTGGTCAACTATGAGCATGCCATTCCTCGCGGTGGCTGGTTCGAGTACGTCTCGTGTCCGCATTTCTTCATGGAGATCCTCATCTACGTTGCGTTCATTGTCGTGGCCGGATTCTTCCATAAGACCCTGCTGGGCATCTTTGTGTTTGTCCTCTCCAATCAGCTTGTAGCTGGTCACTTGACTCACTGTTGGAATAAGCAACAGTTCAAGTCCTATCCGCCCAATCGCAGAGCGGTGTTACCATACCTTTTCTGATATGCTGGCATGACCAATGACCATGCCTTGCACATGATCACTTTCATGTTGCCCTTGCATTCCTCACCTCAAAGTGGCATTTACTTGCATCCTTATGGTATGGTGGCAACATTATACTTGCATTTCATGATCAAGTGACTGTAAAGAATACGTAACTAGCAGCAATAAAGCATAATAATTATAATTATCAGTTATGATTACAAGATGTATAGTATTAATGATTGATGACAATTTATTACTGGATTTAATTGATTAATGGTTGGTATAATTATTTGTGAGGACACCGTTTTTATACTGCATAAGCATATACTAATACTGCATTATATTTGTTTAATGTGTATTAAAGTGTTTGTGACGCATTGATTCGTAGGTTGTATATATGCTCTGCTGGTAGGTTTAGTACTCGTAGACATTAAGATTTTTCAGGACTTGTAACCTTGATTCTTTTTAATCATCTTTTGATGTTTATTAATGTTGAATTTTTTAATCAGAGTTTTTCTTTTAACTTATGTCCTATGAAATAGTGTTCTTTCAGCAACAAACACAGTCGCCTGGTCGGTGATATTATGATTGTGAATTTGAGCGTAGAGAGCCGGCTGGTTGTGACAAGCATAAGTTTGTTGCATATACGTGACCCTATCTACTGAATTGAAAAATCGTAAGCTGGAAAGTTAAAAGTTAAATGATCGATGCATTGGTCCACGGCCTTGAAATTCGTCCATTGCTGGCTAGTAGGTCGAAAAGAGGGAAGTGTACTCTTCTACTCCTACTTTCCGCAATGGGATACTGGAGCCTTCTACCTGGCAGTCTCTCGAACTCCTTCCCTTTTCTTAAAATCTACTTGTCCTTGCGAGACCTTGTGAACTGGCAGTGCATCTGAACAATTCACTCTACAAAAGAGATGCTTTACAAATGCTTAAAATAATGCACAACAATATACATCTGTCAACGATTTGTCTTCAGTTTATTCTTGCCATCATTGATTGGTGTGTCTCTCTTTGGAGCTTTTCCTCTTCTGAGACACCTTGACAACTGGGGAAATACGTTGAAGCTTTGGATAAAGACTGGCAGATCGAGAGATAGGCGTGCAGCAAATTTGGCTTCTATTTGGCCACTGAATTGAATTCTATTTCGTCCAAATGAGCTGAACTGGATGACATATGGTCCACTTCAATGTAATGTCATCTGGTAATGTAATGTAATGTCATCTGGTATTGTAATTTAAAGTCCTCTTTTATTGTAATGTAATGTCATCTGGAATTGGTAATGTAATTTCATGTGGTATTGTAATATAATGTCATCTGGTATTGTAATGTAATGTGATCTGGTATTGTAATGTAATGCGTCTTTTATTGTAATGTGATCTGGTAATGTAATTTGTATCTTGTAATGTAATGTCATCTGGAATTGTAATGTAATTTCATCTGGTATTGTAATGTAATGTCATCTGGTATTGTAAAAATGTAATGTCATCTGGTATTGTAACGTAATATCATCTGGTATTGTAATGTGATGTCATCTGGTACAATCTGGCCTTCGATTCTGAAATGAGCAGCAGGCATTGAGGCCTTTGTCTAACTTGGTCTATCGTCTCTCTCGGCTTTCTCGATGTTTGCCACTTGATCTGCTTCAGGTACAATGCGGCTATGAATGACGACGTGCTCGAGTGTCTCTGGACTGAGAAGGACCTCGGGGATGAGGCCCGTCCAGTGCCTACGCTGTGCTATCCGCTGTCGACGGGTTGCTGGCCGTTGGATGGACAGGGACCGGTGACCCAGGTCCGGCGGGTGAACCATCAGAGGAGCCTCGTGGAGAACGATTATTGGAGGGTGGTTTTCCCTTGGGTGAAGGAAATATTGACGTAACAAAAAGTAATTAGGTCTACGTGTATTTTAAACCGTTATAGCCCAACGTTTCTGCACTCAAGTGTACAATAGTCGGTAGCATAATTTAATCCTTGTTATCAATTGTGGGTCGAGTATTTTTGATCAGAAAGGCCTTGCGACTGAACCAATCACTATAGTAACCTACTTCAAATCCTAGAGGTAGAGAAGAACTCAGCCACGCCTGGAAAGCATGTTCATTACGGCGTATAAGATATCGCCACATTATCAGGCCTAAGATTTCAACAGCAGCCGAAGCCACGAATGGTAGATAAAATTTGTAGACTGGACTCGACAATTCGAAAACACGGCTGGAGATCCACGCTGTCAGGAAAGACGGAACCACATCAACTTAAGAGTCGACATTTTTAGCACAAGAGTCAATTGTGCAATTTAGAGATTGGGCTGAGTTCACAATTTTTTGCGAACTTCTACTTATTTGAAAAGTTATCTGTGCATTGCTCTTATTGTATAATTGTGCCTTGCTTGACAAATTATTTTGATATTCTAGGCTAAATTTAAAACTTGTTCTATAAAATTACAACTGAAAATAAAATGATAAATTAAAAATATTAATTCAAATACGTAGGGTATCCAACTTTGTAGGTTTTCGTTTGGTTTCGTTAAACGTAGGCCTATATTGGACAACATGATACATGCTAAATTAACAAACACAACTTTACGAGCTGAACACAATAGGTTACATTCTTAATAGGTAGCCTATGCAACTCCACCTCGCAGTTTAACGTTAAACCAGGGCGTTAGATAGCACAGTCCCAGCTGCCAGACCAGCTGGGACTGTGGCCGTCGATTGAGTGGTCGTCTTATACCAAGGATTTTACATTTGGTTTTTAAATATGATCTTAGCTCATAAGCATTCGTAAGCTTACTAGAGTCATAGACGCCTCATCGATATATATAGTATGCCCTTTTAGATTTAAGTTGTTGCGCTTTATTGCCTTTGAGTTATGGAGTCTGTGTAATGCAATCAGTGTAATCAATGTAATAAAAAACATTTATATAGCGCACCTTCAAGATATCTATACAGAGGCGCTCTCTGCGCTCGCCGTAATGATGCTAAATGTCATACTAAACTAGTATAAATGCATTTATTAGCAAAACCAAGCACAGTAAGCTGAAAAGAGTCATCGGTGGTGGGCCCATGCATAAGCATGGAACCAACCAACGTACTCCCGTCGACAGCATATGTCTGCCTGTGTACCTGTTGGTCAGATTTGTGTATGACCTTTTCTGTGTCTACATCTCTGTGTGTCTGTATGTCTTCCTCTTTATGCTTTTACCTGTGTTCCTGTGTCTCTACGGATATCTCCGTCGTCGTCCATATCACAGGTAACATCAGAGACAAAACAACGACAATGGTGTCTTTGTTCAACGTGCACCCCCACTCCATCGTCCACTGTACACCAGTCGCCCCATCAAATAATTAACTCCAATGATCGACGCCCCTCAATCTTAAACACCCAAATGACGACCACCTAGCAATTCTCTC
Source organism: Bimastos eiseni (assembly GCA_959347315.1). Classification (NCBI taxonomy): domain Eukaryota; kingdom Metazoa; phylum Annelida; class Clitellata; order Crassiclitellata; family Lumbricidae; genus Bimastos; species Bimastos eiseni. The sequence continues at coordinate 16,055,336 of OY365815.1, forward strand.
CCAGGACAGGTGCACAATCATGGACCCGCATTTCGCACAAAGCCAACGACCGCTCCCACCATTTCACACACAAAACATACCCTTATGGTCTCGTCGGGCAATGAATTAACCCTCCCCGTGCATCGAACCTGATACCCAAATTACGACTGGTGCACGCAACCCCGTTCCCTGGACGGCGTCGTAGTGCTATCGGCGTCAAATTTAGGTCATATGACGCCAGGCCAAAACAAACATATCATTGTATCATCATCGGCAAACGGTAGATGGCGTCTGGCCACATAGGGAACATAATTGGCCCGACAGGTCAGAGGAGATGCGTATAAATATTCTATCTGTCGAAGGCGGGTCGTCTCATGTCGGCGAGATCAAAGAGGAGGCGGTGCTGTGTTTGTTGTTAGTGGATATGGCGAGGACTAATGTGTAAGTCACCTGGGATGAAAGTTACCTCGGCGTCGGGTCTCTGTAACTCGATCCCAGCATTATAAACACATCCGGGTGTTGATTGGCTCAGTCTTTGTCGGTGTCTCTCAAGCTAATTAAAAACTGAAATTATGTGTTAATGAAATGGATAACTGATATAGAAATTCTTCAATGAGTATGACTAGGACAGGGTTTTTGTTGATGACGATTATAAATGGCGTTTATGATGATGCTGGCGGTATTGATGATGATGATGACGATGACGATGACGATGACGATGACGATGACGATGACGATGACGATGACGATGATGATGACGATGATGATGATGATGATGATAGTGATAATCATAATACTAATTATCATGATAAAAATCGCAATGGAAATGACGATACTGATGAGGGTGGTGCGGCCGCTGATCATGAAGAGGATGATGATGATGGTTATGATGATAATAATGACGACGACGATGTTGATGTTGACGATGTTTATTATGACGACAAAGATGATGATAATGATTATGATGGTGATGGTGATAATGACCTTGATAGTGATGGTGTCGCTACAGCCGTTGTTGTTAATCCTGTAGTAGTTGGTCCTTGATGATGGCAATGATAATAATGTCACTGTTGTTTTAAACGACCACATTACTTGATGATTCAATATAGCCACATCTTTGTGCTGTATATTAGGCCTACTTATATATCTGTCTAAGGTGTCCCTACAAATACTTCAAGACATTGAACGGTATAATATGCAATGCATGCCCGCCGAGAGGGTGCAGAGGGGCAAATTCTCAGGGGCCGGTCATGGACCAGACACGCAATCAACTTATGGAAAATATTATAATCAGACAAAGTTTATGATTTTTTGTGTCGTCTGTTAAATATAGTATTACTGACACTTAGCAGCGACAGTTTAAAGTTGAAGTACCTGAATATTGCCTGATTATCATTTTTGCAATAGAACACACTCACTCTTGTCTAAGAGGCTCGTGCATGACTGCTCTATCGAGTACCCATGGGTCCCTGACTATATATGGTCTCTGAATATTTTGCCTAGAGTCCCGGAATATTTTGCCCAAGGCTTAGAAATTTCCCACAGCGGGGATAATATTAATAGGACACACGTATAGGCTACTATAGGCCTATATACAGCATGAAATAATTTTGTATGATATTAGGCACAATCGTCTGCAAAATAATAGATCCACGGGCGTATACGGCTATATTTTTGGTGAATCATCACAAGTCTAGGGTTAGATCTATGGATCCGTCTCTGGGAACTATACGACTTGCCCGATAGCAGTTCTGAAAAGCATCACTATAGAAGAGTTTGGATTCATAGATACCTAGGGCCTACACATACATATTACATACACTGTGATACACAATCACAAATACCTTCATATATACTTAGATGCGTAGATGAACTTATATATACATACTTATATATGTATATATACATGTATATACACAGTTATACACATAAATAAATGCACACATCTGTGGCATCACCCTGTGCCGTCAGTTCGTATACTTAGCAGAACTCTAGCGATCGTCATGTTAAAACATCTCCATAGTAATCTAACCCTCAACCCCTCCAGACTCAACGCTGTCCTCTCTTGTATATCATCCACTGACCTAATTCTTGGACGCCCTCTTCTCCCCACGCCTTCGTCGCAACGCAGCATCATCTCCTTCTCCATTCCATTGGCTACATAACCAAAATACACCAACTTCTGTCTTGTCGCCCTTTGTTGTCAATAGCATCACCACGGGGGGGGGGGCAAAGAGGCAGCTGCATTCCATCTCCATCCCGGCCCAGTCTGGGTCATGGGATTAGTGAAAATCCGAGGAGTTTTTACTTTTTATGTGGGGCTACCATACGTGATTTTTAATTTTATATTTCACAATTAAGGTCAACTGCATATAATGTAGTCAAACTTTGTGACAAATCGAGATGATTTAGGTACTTTTATTTCGAAATTGTAGTTGAAAAAATTGTGGTAAATAAGAGCCCAAAATGTACTTCATTTGACATCAAATGCTTACAATTGCGCAGGCTTCTGGGGTTCCGCCCCAGATCCCGAAATAGAAGCTCCCTGGTCGTTAGGGCTCGAGACGCTCCCCCAACGTCCACGTTCTGGCGAAGCCACTGTATACACCATCGATTTTACAAACAGTCCTAGGCGTTTACAGAAATGCATTTCCAGATGAAGTTGGGTTGCACGGCTAGTTTGACTATAAAACTTAACTTCATCTTGCTTTTAAAAATCTGACTATGGCTTGCAGTTGAAGTTTAGAAAGACACTGAAATTTCCAAGGCTTCGACTGCGAACGCCTAAACGTCTTCTAACATCTAAATTCTCAGCTTGCTTGCATATATAATATAAGCTAATTTGGAGAGTTGGAGAAATCTCGTGGCTCCAATTCTGTGTACTTATAACGTACAAACATTTTCACAGTTTGGTCCAATGCCAACGGTGTCTACGGCGCTTTCATTCTCTACTCAACTCGCTTACAGTATAGGAGCCAACACATTTTCTGCGCGTCCTATGTCTAAAATTTACTTGTCACACATGGGGTGAATTATGAAGGCCCGCTACCATTCCACTTGTATCCTCCCTCTGTTCCGTTGACTGTCGTACCCTGCGGACTTCCACCGCCCTCCCTTAACGCAGGGTGCTACAGTAAGTAGGGGTGCCTTGTGCTGGGGTCGTAAATGCAGCTCCTGCGACAGGGAGGTCCCGGAGGAGATGTCTTTCGATGCTCTAATCTTATCCATCCTTAACTAAGCGCATCATTAAGACAACTGGCAGCCCAGGTTCTATCGCTCCAATCTAATCATTTGTTAACTAATTATCACTGACTGGACACTGAACAGTGATGATGGAAATGAAGTTAAACGCAGTGGCTGCTGTAGCTTCAGACTGTATAGCCTACTGCATGCAATTGCTTAAAGCACAAATACACGGACAACAAAGAAAGATGTACAGAAAGACAGGAAGGCAGACAGTAAGGCAGACAGTAAGGCAGACAGTAAGGCAGACAGTAAGGCAGACAGTAAGGCAGACAGTAAGGCAGACAGTAAGGCAGACAGTAAGGCAGACAGTAAGGCAGACCTTCTAAAATTGGTAAAAATAGTGTATATCTGTTTTGAATGCATTCAGGCAGGCAGGCAGGCAGGCAGGCAGGCAGGCAGGCAGGCAGGCAGGCAGGCAGGCAGGCAGGCAGGCAGGCAGGCAGGCAGGCAGGCAGGCAGGCAGGCAGGCAGGCAGGCAGGCAGACAGGCAGGCAGGCAGGCAGGCAGGCAGGCAGGCAGCAGGCAGGCAGGCAGGCAGGCAGGCAGGCAGGCAGGCAGGCAGGCAGGCAGGCAGGCAGGCAGGCAGGCAGGCAGGCAGGCAGGCAGGCACTGACATAGGACAAAGAAATATTGAGATAGAAGTCGCTGAACACAGCAATGAGACAGGTCTAATATAGAGGCAGGTAATGAGACGAAATGATTCAACATGGTATAGTCACAAGCTCCAACATCTTAACCGTCTCCGAATATTATATCGACATTCCCAAAGTGCAAGGGCGGGCAACAAGATAATATTATGCGTGCGTCGGTGTATACATTTGAGGTTATATATATATATATATATATCTGCTGTTGATCATGATTCACAATAGGCCTTTATATTGCATACACGAAATCTGATGTCAGCGCTTGGTAGTCCTGTTTGCTTGAAACTTCAAGACCTATTATAGACAAGGAAAAAGACTTGAGCCTCAATACCAAGACCTTTTGGCGCCAAGTCTAAAACTTCCGGGTAAGACTTTAAACAGAACTCGTGTAATAATAATAATAATATTAATAATATTAATAATAATAATAATAATAATAATAATAATAATAATTACGATAATAATAATAATGATAATAATAGTAATAATAATAATAATAATAATAACAATAATTATAATAATAATAATAATAATAATAGTAATAATAAAACCATCTACGAAGAATAGTCATTCCAGAAAAACGCGCCCCCCTAATTCTTTGAATCTTGAGGGATCAGTATAACTGTCGCATTTTTATCAGGATCTTACAAGACCTGCTTGGCTAGGACCAATGGGGCATTTAGTCAAGGTCTATATACTCTAGTGAGCTCGAGACCAAGATTATGGTCTCGATAACAGCAATACAACGCTTTGGCGGATAAGGAAGCATCTGACTGTCTTGCAATAATCATAGAGGCTGACGTGTCTGTCTGGAATTCCTCTGCATTCGTCAGCGCTGCAGCAGTGGTTTAACCTTTATGTCGCCCACAGTTTCATGTAGCCTACTCAGCAGACGCCTATGTCATGCCATTCTAAAAATAGACTCGAAAGTGTAGAAGAAGCTCGACACATAAGTAATAAGAGATTGGCTATAATACAGACCTTAGCCTCTGTAGACAGGTCCGGCGAGAGGGAAGTTCAGAGGGTCAAATGCCCCAGGATCCGGAGATATTTTAGGTGCACAGGACGGTCCCGTACTCAATTTCCTCATTGAGTCTAAAGATGGTTTAGAGGCCCGTGATTGCCCTGCCTAGTGCCTCGAATTTCTTTGACTGCCCTGCATAGGGGATAGGCATTTATGTCGGCTGTAGTCGTGTCTGTAGGTCCTGGCTCTGTTTATATCGTGTCTGTAGGTCCTGGCTCTGTTTATATCGTGTCTGTAGGTCCTGGCTCTGTTTATATCGTGTCTGTAGGTCCTGGCTCTGTTTATATCGTGTCTGTAGGTCCTGGCTCTGTTTATATCGTGTCTGTAGGTCCTGGCTCTGTTTATATCGTGTCTGTAGGTCCTGGCTCTGTTTATATCGTGTCTGTAGGTCCTGGCTCTGTTTATATCGTGTCTGTAGGTCCTGGCTCTGTTTATATCGTGTCTGTAGGTCCTGGCTCACAAAAGTTATCATCAGATTGCGACAGATTGTAAACAAGCGCCTGTCCATAAGCAATTATTAAAAAAATTTCTATTACTGTTCGAAATGAAGATTAGTAAGTAATAGCCTTACAAGTAACATTTACTAGCGCAGTACGACAGAACGACGATCTTTGTTAACCCCGGCCTAGTCCTTATGATTGAAGTCCTACGTTTGAAGTTCTAATGTAGGCTACCCATGCGCCGTCCGAAACTTGCCTGAAGGGATAATCAGGGCCTGGTTCTCGACGATACTATTTGAACCCCAGACAGGGATGTTTTCATCTGAGACATCTGAGATCTTATTGAAGAGGAGGGCATAGACATGAGAATGACCCAGGCATAAATGGGGCAATCTAACAAACCTCGCATCATAAGCGGCAGACACCTAACGGTGTGCATATATATTCATATATATATAATATATATAGGCCTTTATATATTTATATATATATATACAATACTGGGCTAGTTGCCCCGGGTTTCTATGCCTTGTACAGTTGAGGGCTTTCAGTAGGCGGGACCTGTTGCACGATCGTGGTCACCGTCCGACCAATCAGATCGCTCTGATTGGGGAAGTGTGTGCGCCACAGAGTAGCCGTATCCTTAAAACAGCCACGGGACAGAAATAATAGCTCAGTGACGATATTAGTTCCGTTCGTCAGCCGGTGACGGTGATCGTCTGTCATTAGGACTCCCTCCTTCCGTCTGACTAAATCGTCTGAATTTTACTAAATCGTCTGAATTTTACTAAATTGTCTGAATTTTACTCAATCGTCTGAAAGAGATTCAACCGATTCAGTTCATCTGTGACGTTCCGTTGTTGCTGTATTTCCTCTTATTCTTCGAAGTTCACCATCGACCGAAGGTTCGACGTTGAGAGGATTTAAGGACAGGGTCGCCGGCAATATTCATTTACAAAACGGTAAGTTTAATTGTTCATTGACCGTTTATTCTGCGCACTTACATAGACCTCTACAGTTCATGAAACCAACCACTGCTAAAGAAACTGCAGATCTAACCATTCGGCAGCCTGCGATTTAGTCTACGTGTGGTTGATTGAGTTGGAGGGGCATCTGGAAACGATAAGTATTTCATACGTTAGATGCATGTAGTCGGAAAACTGTGGGAAAGATCGACGCAGGCCTATAACATGAACAGCAGAGACATGACATGCATGTGCTAATGGTGCATCTTCAGCGGAAGATATATAGTTCGAATCAGTGTTGAAAAGACCTTTGAGTAAGGGTCAACCTTTTGAGAGAACCCGGTTGAAATCAATGGTAGATAGGTTTAAACCGGAAGAAATTTCCCCCAATTCGTTGAAACCTGTTGGGAATTCCCTGCAATTTTTCAGGGACCGGCAGGGAAATCCCCTTTCTTTCTCGTCCTACCTTGCGACTGAAATAGATGATAATGCATTATTGCCTTGCCGAGGAGGTACGGGGCTTATTAGCATTTTTATATGATGTCTGTATAATAATTATTATTCGCCTGAAAATTGACGTTCGTATATTGTGATTGCTAAACCTATCTACTTCTAGTGCAAGCTGAGACTTGTGGCAAAAAGGTGTCGTTGAAAAACTGAAAACAGTGCCGTAATGAATGGCAAATGCATGCTGATATAGTACTTTTCTATAGTAAGGTAACGTGAGGGAGGTAATGTACTATGTAAGGCTCAAGTTAAGTCTATCAGACAAAGTTGAGCTCATTATTACATGCAAGCTCGACAACTAAGCCTCGCAATGGAGGACGGAAGTAGGGATTTTAGGAAGCTGATTGCATTTGCAACTACTAAAGATATAGGGCCTAATTATGTCACCGCTCATGTTCAGGTCTTCATTAAATATAATTATTGATTATTAGTTATAAGTTTAGACAAACAGCAACGAACGGAGTCTTTTATATGTCCGACGTATAAGTCAACATTGATGCGAGGTTTCAAACTGTCTCGTGTCTTTGTCTTGCTCTTTCCATTCTTTCCCCATTATAACCTCTATATTCCTATATACGGGGCTTTCAACCACAAAATGCATGTTGTCCACAACTAGACGTTACAGAATAATTATTATCATTCACTCAGACTTGTAGCAGCAGTGTAATAATAAGGGTAAGCCTCTGCTCTCTGTGTGATTACTTATGAGTCGTTCGTATATATAGCGTCACTTTCTATCTGTCTACTTGTCTCTCTCTGTCATGACACTGTCGTTCTATAAACAGCTGTATACTTTTGATCTAACTTATTCTCCCTTACCCTTCTTTCTTTGACATACAAGGTCTTTTCGTTTTCCATTCTCACTCTTCTTCCTTCTCTACACCAACACACACACACACACACACACACACACACACACACACATCTAATTCCACTTCCCTCCCTCTTCTATCCCTTTCCATTTCGCCCTATTTCATCCCTCGGTATATACCTGCTTCCCTTCACATACCCCGCCCCCTCCTTCCCCAGTCGACCGGTGTCTGTCGGTAGATACGATATCCTCAGAGAGGGTGGGCTGGTTCCCATCATAGTCCCCCAATATCAACGGATGGGGCGACACACGTCGCATTTCAACCAGATTAAGAGAGATCCTCAACCTTAGACCTCAGAATGATCTAGACTAAATTAGTTGGAGCCATATAACATCCAAGCATCTGTCAAAGATGCTCACCGCTAATCGTTTAGAGGTATACACATACCTGGTCGTTGATGAGGCAGAGGTGAGATAAAGCATGCCATGCAGACCGCATTTCTAACCAGATAACAACCATTACAAAGCCTCGCCGAACCTTAAGATCCCTCTCAACCTCTGTATAATATATATTTGTATATATTTATATACATATAGTTGTTTATATATATGTATGTATAATTATATATACGTATATTTATTATATATAGAATCCATAGATCCCTGTACAATATATGTAAACAAGAAGGAAATAACACAGGCATCAGAGAGCGCCGCTGATCGCTTGGAGCAGGGTCTCTGCAGTGTGGTTGATGAGGCTGAGTCCAGATGGGTATGTTTATAAACATCGCCCACATCAGTTGCTTTGATTGCCTGTCGGCTGATGGACAAATTAGTTAGGAGGCCATCTGCCGTCGGCGCACTTGAAAGGAGGAACTTGTAATGTTCACTAACAAATGGCACGCTTCATTTGGCCACAGAGTTGCCACGTTTCATTTGAATTGTCCAGCTATTAAACGAGTCGCAATCGACGATAGTTGAACCACTTTGAGAGGCTCTACCGCATCAAATAGGCGCTATATGAGATTAGTTATAAATACTTGTGCGTATACAAACATACATGCATACGTACATTTATGCGTACATCCGTGCGTACATGAGTGTAGAAGTGCACATGTACATATAGTACAGTTAATTGCATTAAATCAATCGACGCAATTTATATAGCGCTTCTTCGAGATAACTATTCAGATAAATATTCATGCCTACATATACACCGGCTGTCTCGCGTATTTCCTTTTAGTTCCATGCTTGGAGCACCTCCAGTAACTATGGAAAAGGCGCTATATGATTCACGAGTGCAATGAATTTTCTGACTAGTAGTTGTAGTAGTTTGCTGTCGATCTTTATATAGATCCTTTTCTAAATCATCAAACGCACTAAATCAGTTTACTCTTTCGTTGCAGATCCTTCGAGATGGTACTGGTTCCAAGTGACGCGTTCTTCAAGGACCTCCACCGGAAGTCACCCAGCCTGCCCTCGACGTTTCTTCGTTCCGTCTGTCGTTGCCTATTTGGTCCAGTCGATCACCACCAGACCATGACGGACATCCAGACCCACAACGAACGGCTAATGAACGAAGCCAGCGAGCGCTGGGACTTTGACTTTCGGATTGGGGAGCCAGTGGACGGAAGACGTTACGAATGGTTTCCGTCGAGCTCTGAGAAGATCGGCGAAGGTTCTGGACTGAACGTCGTTCGCTGCAGTCCCTCGAATCAAGTCCCAAACAACTGTAATACGACAACGGGTGACTTAAATAATAAAACTTCAAGAACTCGTCCACATTCATCTTCCCGACTCCGCGCCGCACAGATTCTCGCCGACGGCGTCCCCTCGCGCCTTGCTGCTCCAGCTGAGGTCACAGCGTCACATGACCTGAACTATAACGTTTTCCGTGACGTCGACGAAACGGAAACAGGTAGTCACGTGACCTGTCGGCGAAGACTCGTATGGGATGAGCTGATCACGTCGAAGTCTGCAACTATTTCCAGTTCAGTTCGAAGGACGAGGACTCGAAGGAAGACGACGCAAAAACTGGTCCGAACTTTGGCAACACAGCGATCAGCAATAACAGGTAACGAATTTTAATGTATGTATATATAACTGTATATTATGTTAATTATAATTTATATGTGTATATGAGCCCACAGAGAAGCAGCAGACATCATTTTAATTGAATTTAATGTAGTCTGACGCAATGTAGTGTAGTGTATTTCCTGCAATGTATAAATAGAATTTTAGTTTGAATTTGAACAATCACAAAATTCTTTATGTATTCGATGTATGCAGGCCTAAAGCAGCGAAAATATCTCAGCGCTCACAAAAGCCACGTCATTGAGACCAGGTTTAAACACTGACTTTAAACATTGACGCTATATAAAATAAAGTATTCAATAGCCTGCATGGCTATTGAATACTTTATTTTATATAGGCTGCTCTGTTCATTCCTATATAGGCCAGGTCAAAATGAAGGAGGTCAAGCCGTGATGTGATTCGTTCTCATTTCATGTAAAGTATCACACATAACTAAATGTACACGGCTTATATAGCACATCAATTTATAGGTCCAATAGAAAAATGAACACCTCTATTGACCCCAACAAGGTAAACAAAATAAGAGCCGAAACCTATAAAGAGCGATTCAACTAATAGTGAAAAACGAGCGTGCACGCTCTTGTCGCTGTGTACAGTGTATAGGAAGTCCTTAAAAGTTGAACAAACATTGTTCACGGGTCATTGGACGAGCCATGCAATGAATTGACTAATGGCCTCGTGGCTTTTCAAAAGTTTTCATAAACCACATGTAAGTCAGTCATCCTTAGAATACTCTTCCAAGAAATGTGTAATCGGTAGATTATTATGCAATGCGACAACTGAGCATACAAGCGTAAATGAGAAAATAATTTATAGCGACGTATTGACGATAAGCATACTAAATCTCGGCTGTATGCCATGTAACCCCGGTTCATAAATGACGCTTTCACTCTTGCTCTGTTTATAAATGACGCATTCACTCTTGCTCTGTTCATAAATGACATTTTCACCCTTTTCCATTTCGTACAATCGCCGCACCAAAGACGATGTACGATGGAATGGTGACCGTGAACAAAGACGTCAACTGGAGCAGCGGAGACAAGGGAGGAGGTGGACGATATGTAGATTGCTGGAAAGTGACTGGAAAGATAGATGCTTAGCGGAAGAAACGACAATTAAGATTATGCATCAATTGCCTTCGCAGGCTCTTTGAACACGGATGTAGATTGATGGAAAATGACTGGAAAGGAAGGTAATGAGCACAATCAATTTACACGCGGACACAGAAAGGCTCTGCATGGTTGCGACAGATCATATTACTCCTCGAGTCAATATCCGATTAATAACGGTGCCTGTAACTAAACCCTGACGTCCATCTAGACTGGAAACGTATGGAGGTCAAGAGTTATAAATGACTTCATATCAATAATGCAACCAGCGTATAAGTATACGGTTGAGTTAGCACCCCTATCCCAGTGGGTGGCGAGACCGGTGCCCATAAAGGTGTAATATTCAAAACACGACAGGTCAGTCATAGGTGTTGTTATATCTGGATCTATCTCATCTACATATCCGGTTCTCCAGTTTCACGCGCCCGAACTTCAAACCAGGGTAATTAGCCGAGAATCGGAATAAATTGGGCACCTAGGAACCTTTAGTACCTTACCTCTGTGGGACCAGCTTTTCCTAAGGGACATCCCAAAGCAAAGGGCGTTCAGATAAACAATGACTTGGCGCCGACAGATACGTAAAACCAACATAATTCTCTGACTCGTATTGGTCTACTGAAAGTTGGTTCATTGAAAGGTATCAGGTTGACTGAGTAATACAGACAGGCAGACATGACTGACAGACAGACTAAGTTTCATAGGCCCTATGTCTTCCAGTCAGTTACTAGTGTGTAGGCCTATATATTAAGTTCATGTGTATGTTAGAGCCAAGAAAACCTCAATCAGACTCAATGAGCGTCATATTTACGGAATCGTTATTTGGTCGCTAGTTCAGTATAGAAGGATTTTAATATTCTTTTAAAGAATCCATTCCTGCTTCGCCGATGTTTCGAAAACTCGTGAACACGAAATTATTCCTGAGTTCCATTTACATAACATGCTGACTGACTTAAATAAATTTATTTAACGACGCATCCATGACATGCTGCCGCTGGTCCCTGTATTTTACCGTTCTATGAGGGTCGTTCGACTCGTTCTCATTCGTTAATGACTCCCGATATACCAAACGTGATTGGCTTAATAGAAAGGAAGCCGTTAAGTAGGTCAACCGTTCGAAATTTTGAATTTTTTTAAAACGCTCAGATGCCGTCCAAATTCGTCACAGAACTGCACCACTGCTTGAACCCTAGCAGTGTCAGTCACAAGATTGAATAGGCAAGGAGGACCACTCTAATGATATTTGTTATCACACGGTGTCGTTAAACTGAAACTTCCTCGTAGTCCGCAATCTGACAGTGCCAGTCACAAGCCTGGAGAAATGAGGATGGGACTCTTATCATCTTTGTAATTACATAGGATTGTCAATCTTAATACACTGACTGCTCAAGGCATCCTTGCGAGAGCATTAGTAAGCTAATGATAACATCAGCTTGGTACAAATAGGCCTAATTATGTTAAGTATGCTGTGGTTTAAAATACAAACAGGATTAAGAGTGCTGTGAAATGCGGCTGCTTAGAAGTCAATGACTTTAGCCTACAACTCGTAGAAGAGATGGTGATTTTCCTGCACGATTAATTGCCTCCTCAGAAGTCATCGAGGCAGAAATATTGTTTCATCGATGTATGAGCACTTAATACAAAATGGCTGTGAAGACTTACTTTAGCGGCGTTTAGACAATGTTGTCTGACTAATTCAAATCTTAAGTTCAACCGTTCCGTCTTAGTAATGGCCTTTTGTGATCTAAACTGTTGACTTAGTTGAAGTTGACTAAACTCATAATTCTATAAGTTTGACCTAGGCTTACGTAGGGTTGCCTATTGGGCATTGGCTATTATTTTATGACAGCTTTTAACGACTTTGCGCGTGCATGCTGGTACGGAACTTCCCTACCAGGGCCTGGTAAGGGAATCTAGGGACAGCATGTTTCCTTAGGTGATCGTTCATGAAGAGTATCCTGTGAGAAGTTTTGTATGTTATTCGCAACGAAAATTTGCTGCAGAGAGTTGGTTCATCAGAGAAATACTGTGTAATCAAGAACTTGCAATTGATTGCTTAAATATAATTTATGCTTTACAACACTATGAAAAAACTCTTCGATAGATTGCATATGCAACTTCCCAATGTGATTGCGTTTGCATGGTTACCTAGGAAACCCTCTGCCTCCGCAGTCTTATCATTCAATAATGAATGCATTATCTACTCAAGTAGATGTTGCGCTTATAATGGTGTCAATGGTCCATGTTGATTTGTAGTGTTAGTTGTCTTTTTTAAATTCTGATATTTGATATCGCCCTTCTTCCAAAATATTTTGCTCAGAAGTGCACACACCTCGACGGCGCCATTACAGTTGTACTGCAGAGCAATTGTGATCGAAGGACTTGCTCAAGGTCCCTATACAAGGCTCCTCGGACGAGGGTCGAACCCGCTCACTCAGCGCACACACTGAGCGTTACGGGCCAACCGCTTTAACCAATTAGCCACCGTAAAACTACTAAGTACTAATCTATTATGCATAAATGGGTTGCGAAATTGGTCTACCTTCTTAGCTGAACAATGAGTTCCTTTGTGTTTCCCCATTGGCACCAGTTATAATTGATCTATAACTGTGTTCTCTGGACAAATGGTGAACAATAAACAAGGCTTATAGGCTTGAACTCTTTTATCTTGACATTGCGTCTTTTTTCGTCCTCATTTCCGGCATTATTTGCCCTCCTTTTTGCTACCCATGTAACTGGCATATATATATAACAACCATAATCTTACATGTTTTTGTTTTGCAATGTTGTTAGATTATTTTCCGAAAACGAAAACCAGTGCAATCGAGAATAAACTGGTCGGATCCAGGCAACGACGTTTAGACAATCCGTCTTCGGGCAATCAATGTTGAGGTAATCAGCGCTCGTGGATAAGCTTGTGCCCGCTCTTGGCCTTCGAGTGGCGCTTTAGAAGTTTGGAGATTACGATTACTATTACAAATGGCTGAATAGGCATATATGTAAGCCTCTATGACATAACCGCACAGGGTCCAAAAGGCCCAAAATGCGCTATTTGGAAGCTTTGTTATACATGCCTGCATACATATGCACATACGTTATTTGCCCTGTTTAATTGGCATCATGCTATCATCGTCATCATTTCTGTTTTGATTCCTGTGGCCACCAAGCACATTCATCCCTTCTCAAACTGAGAAAATGCAACAAATAAATGTCCCGTTGCAAAACTACTACGCGCCATCATCGTTGGCATCGTCATCATCATCGTCATCTTCAACTTCATCCTCAACATCATCTTCATCCTCATCTTTATCTTCATCTTCATTATCATCATCATCATCATCATCATCATCATTATCCTTCATCAACATCAACAATATCAATCCACCCATCCATCCATCCATTCACAACCACCATCGCCGTCGTCGTCATCGTCATCATTATCCATCATCATCATCATTATCTATCATCACAATCGTCAATATCATCATAACTTGCAGCAGCACTGGCTCCAGCAACATCCACTCACACATTTTAAGAGCTCAAATATTGTGTCTTTAGCAGGTGCCTGTCAAGGCTGGATCCTTCTTATGCGGGAACGGAAGACGTGCAAGCTTATCACGAGACCAGGCTATAGCAGAAGAGCAGCTTATCAGTAAAACAGCTGAGCAGGAGAACGGTTTATCACTTGAGCAACGACATCAGTTTTCAAGAATGACATCTGGACACGTGTTCTGTCCATTGTGCCACCGCAATTAACCAAAGGAACAACAGAAGTGACACGTGACGCCAATCAGCTCTGATATAACGGCGTCGTTAAATAAACATCATCAGAAGTGACGTGAACCTGTTGAAAATAATCCATAAATTCGTCAATCCTATTCTCTTGACTTACGAAGGACAAGGACGCCATCTATACGCCATAGCGTCAGATGTTGTAATCGCCAATTAACTGTACTTTTATTGACTGTATTCCACAGAAGCTCAATTGCTTGGTCTTCAATCATTCAATCGATCAATCAATCAGTCAATCATTTTTTGATGATCAAAGAAAATATAACATAAAATTTTGCATGCAGGTTTACATACAGACCATTTACGAATGCATTTGACGGTTATTTTAACAACAAACAGGGATTCAATGGCCAATAGGCAGACTCAAATTGATCAATGTATTATTTATTTAAGCGTTCTACACACCAATACAGGGTCACCTATAGGGTCACCACAGGTTAAATTTGTATGGGATATTTTGAAAAGCTAGTTAACCGAAACAAACAGTGTACAACTTTTGAGTTGAACACTGGTTTAGACGCGTGTCAATGTTTGAGGATTGCAATTTATTTCCTTTAGGTCATACTCCATCTTTCTTCTTCCCCTCAAGAGGCACATTTTCTTGGTAGTCAATCCTTTTTCTTCAGGCTACGGTGCATATTCGGAACCCACTATTGAGAGTGAGTTTCAGTCATGTGAAAAGTAAGATAATCGTAAGGCTTTGTATGACTATTATTTTTATTATAATTTATGGACAATTTATGTGTCACGGCCCTTACAGCCAGGACCCATGCTGTCCCTTGGTCAATATAAGGGCCAGATACGACATCTGTTCAATCAGCTCGCTACCCGCGTTGTTTAGCCACTGTTTAACGACACTCTGTCATGTGACAAAGACGATTAGCATCGCCCTCCTAATTTTCCTCTGCTTGGAACTGATATTACAGGAGTACGGACAAGGCGGAGTTTACTACCCGCGTCGTTTGTAGACTTGAGAAAATATTGGCCAGATCAAGACGATGGATGGCAAACAACCTACATTAAATTGGCTGAAACTGAAAGTGCATTTGAGTCGAGTTCTGTGTGGTTTAATTAAGGAAGGTTCTGCCGGTCAGAGCGACCCACATGACAAATCGAGAATCGAGAACCTAAGAGCGGAAAACTGTCCTTTAAGACATAGCCAAGTATATTAATAGCTATCAGATAGCCAGCTATGTTTGCAGCGATTTTATTATTATTATACATCAACGTGGGCGAATTTTGTTCATACTAAAAACGAACAACCATTGATAAACGTACACAAAATAGCTTTCGATGAGTTAAGTTATTACAGGACATTTCTTCGCCTAAAATTGAATGGACTCAGCATCATGCTATTCAACTGTCAACCAACTGTTAATTGAAAGATCAGTAGACACGTGGCCACGGTTGATAGAAAATACATTTGAATTAATGTACCTCTCATCGAAAGCGTATCCATCGTTAATTGAAGTAGACTATTCTGTGAATAAACCTTTGGCAGAAGAATTTAATTCAGTTCCAAGCTTAGTTGGTGTCGTGCCATTTTAAGTCGTGGATATATTTATTATGGCTAAATTAATTGAATGACTAATTACTAGGCTGAAAATTTCAGCGAATTTTTTCATCTACTCGCTTGTTGATGATAGAGCAATAGGTATAACGATTATGAGAGACTGGCAACCGATATATAATATTCATACACTGTATACACACATATGCACACAGGTCTCAATATAATGTGGGTTGGGTCATTTAAGATAACCTTCAGATATCAACTATTGGCAAAGGATACAAAGACAGACGACAGACAGTCGGAGACGTGAATAAACTTGTTCCCTTTAGGGTATCAAGATAAAAATGCGGAGTTTACGACCACAATGACTTGGTATTGGTTAGTCACTTTCTAACGACGCTATGTCACAGCAATAAGGTTGGCGTCTTCATTTACCTTTGTTCCAGCTTGGGACTGGCACCACAAAAGCGCGGCGCTGGCGGAGTGTCTGCCTGATTCAATGCGTAGGCCTAATACATGCATTGTATAGACATATCTGCAAATGGTTGCATGTCATATATGCGCGTGTTCGCAAGCTGCAGAGAGTGTGCACTTGCCTTTCGCGCGCTCGCTTCCTGTCGTCTGCTGTCGGTTACAGATGTCACTGAGTGTGCCTCGTTGGAGACGGCGAAATTAGTCATCATCATAATAAAATCCGCAAGCCATAGCTGACAGTCTCGGCCGATATAATTACTGGGTTCAGCCCGTCGAATTCTTCCGTCGAACATCCGGTCCTCGGGTCAAGACTCGAAGCAGTCGACAGAGACCCGATTGTTGTTCAGGTCGCACGATTTGCTCTGACCCAGTTTTAATTGCGCCTCCGTGACAGGTCGTTTATATGTCGGTCGCGTCACGATGGTCGTGACCGTCATATCGCATGGGCCCCAGGGGCTGACCGAATTGGAAAAGGGATGGGCAAGTATTCAGGCAGGCAGGAAGGATGACAAATACACAGATGGTTGTCAAACAGAAATCAGGGTGATACACAGAGCGAAACACACGTAGAAAGAATTCAATCTTGTCGACACACTTTATTACCTAAAATTTATACATTTGTAACATTACATTGCTTTGCTTTACTTTACACTGCACAAGAACGAACGAGAACGAGCAACACCAATCCGATTCTAAATTGTCCAGTTGCTTCTCTTTCCATGACCTCTTATCCTCGTCAGTTTGCGGTCTTTGTATAGCGCCCTAGGAGAAAGGGACCGTACCCCAGGAGGGGAGCTCAAGAATGACAATGACGTCCCCAACAGCGGACGAGAGAATCCGCTATTTCGGTTATTCGTGATCGCGTGGGTTGGTTGACAATGTTGCTTAATTGTTGACTCAGACATGCTTCACCGTGCATAGGCATGCATACATGAACAACTGTATGCATATACATGTACATACATACACATATACTTACACACATACATACGCACATACATGCATATATTTATACATGCATGCATCATATATTCTTACATAAATACACACACCAGTCCAGTTAGATATTTTCTCTCTTGTTTAACTACGACACCATTTACACTGGCGAGATATTTTAATTGTGAACTGAGAGGAAACCACTATGCGTCTGGGGATTCAGAAAAGCGCTCCACAAGTAATCAAGACGCATGTATATGTATATATATATTTATATATAAGTACTTGTTTTAATATTACAAAATAATTAATCATGCACACACACAAGCATATATTATATTCAGACAAGAACATTAGAATCTGTTTCGATCTGGTGAATGGTAGTACCGTAGTACGAATTATAATTATAGTTCCCATATCTTCACAGTCTGTTTTCAGTCAACAAAACCTAGCGCAATTGTTCGATTTCTAACGTCTCTAATTGACTGGTCTATCATTTATATCAGAGCACATTATTGCCCGCGACACCGTCTCTCCTCGGGGATTCAATTAAAGCAACACCTGCTTCCCTTCCTAGAGCTTCTCGGGGAACAGGTATAATACATATAAAACGTTCAGCCTCTTCCCGCAGTTTCTCGGGGTAAGGTTATTAACGTATTCCCTCTACGTTACTGCTCAACCCCTCGAAACAGCTGGACGCGCATCTTGCGCTCCCGATCGGTGACAAGCAATTACGCGACCTACTCCGGGCACCTGCTACGTAGGGGCGGCTTCAACGGTGACCGACTGAGGACACTTGTCAGCGACTGGCACCTGTCAGTCATCGAGTCAGCACGGCGAAGTAAAGTGGTTTCCAACGGTGACAAGACTAGAAAACAGTCATCTGACAAGTATAAACAAACAATGCAGTTTGCAGTAAATCCTAAAGATTTGGGCTGATCGTACGTGTTCGCTGCCATTCCTGGTGACGCCGTACTCCTCCTCCTCCTCCACCCTTCCTCCTCCTTCTTGTCTTCAGCCTCCAAGAACGAGAAGATGACGATGGCGATGTTCTGCTCGTTCGGCTTCTTTTCTCCTTGTTTATCTATTGTTGCTCGTGTTATTGTTGTCCGACATTGTTGCTATTATTATCGTTCTTCGTCCTCTTCATTATTTGCATCGTCGTCGTCGTAATCATCATAATCATAGTGAACAAGAAGAATGAATATTTCGTAATGTACTGATCCATGCTTAATTAAGTTGCCTATTCATAATCTGTTTGAGAGGTGCTAAAGTCAAATGTCAAGAGGCACGCACATATAAAATAGGCCTACAATACAAATGAAATTTGATATTGCTCTGCTTCCAACATCTTTGCTCAGAAGAACATATGCCTCGACGACACAACTGCAGTGGTAATGCAGACTAAATAATGACGTGCGCGAAGAACTTGAGTCACCACACGCCCGTTGAATGTGCTGCCTCTACAGGTCATGGCCTCGTCGGTTCCTATATTAAATGCAAAAACGTGCAAAATGTCTTTTTCCTGAAATCCTCTCAAAAATATGGAAAAAAAGGAGAATCCACGATATTGCATCAAGTAGCAATTTTACAGATTGGTTAGTAGTTCATGAAACTGCACGCTCAGCCAATGAATAGAATATATTGCCAATCTGGGAACGGACAATTGACCCCCCCCGACAATTGCCCTTGGACAATTGTCTCTCCCAGGAAGGACAATTGCCCCCTATTAGACCATAGGCTCGCCCAAACTATGCATGCGTACATAAATAAATAAACACATACCTACACACATACATACATACATACATCGTAAGTACGTATGTATATGCATTATACGTGCAGATATACATACATGCATATACATATCTATAGACATACATGCATACATGCATACATACATACATACATACATACATACATACATACATACATACATACATACATACATACATACATACATACATACATACATACATACATACATACATACATACATACATACATACATACATACATACATACATACATACATACATAAAAACATACATACATACATACATACATAAATACATACATACATACTTAAATACATGCATACATACATACATACATACATGCATACATAAATACATACATACATACATACTTAAATACATACATACATACATACATACATACATACATACATACATACATACATACATACATACATACATACATACATACATACATACATACATACATACATACATACATACATACATACATACATACATACATACATACATACATACATACATACATACATACATACATACATACATACATACATACATACATACATACATACATACATACATACATACATACATACATACATACATACATACATACATACATACATACATACATACATACATACATACATACATACATACATACATACATACATACATACATACATACATACATACATACATACATACATACATACATACATACATACATACATACATACATACATACATACATACATACATACATACATACATACATACATACATACATACATACATACATACATACATACATACATACATACATACATACATACATACATACATACATACATACATACATACATACATACATACATACATACATACATACATACATACATACATACATACATACATACATACATACATACATACATACATACATACATACATACATACATACATACATACATACATACATACATACATACATACATACATACATACATACATACATACATACATACATACATACATACATACATACATACATACATACATACATACATACATACATACATACATACATACATACATACATACATACATACATACATACATACATACATACATACATACATACATACATACATACATACATACATACATACATACATACATACATACATACATACATACATACATACATACATACATACATACATACATACATACATACATACATACATACATACATACATACATACATACATACATACATACATACATACATACATACATACATACATACATACATACATACATACATACATACATACATACATACATACATACATACATACATACATACATACATACATACATACATACATACATACATACATACATACATACATACATACATACATACATACATACATAGCGAAAGAAATGGAGAAAAATCAATGTTCATACGCAAAAGACTATATAAGACAAAATGACTTTGAAAACCATATATATGAAAAATAAATTAAATGATCACAAACAGGAGATGAATGAACTAGGCATATACGCAAATGCACAAGCACTAAATAGAAACGAAGACGCATTTAGTGACTCTTAATCATCGCCATTTTAACACAAATGTCTGTCTTAAATAGGCTTGTATATATACATACATACATAGCGAAAGAAATGGAGAAAAATCAATGTTCATACGCAAAAGACTATATAAGACAAAATGACTTTGAAAACCATATATATGAAAAATAAATTAAATGATCACAAACAGGAGATGAATGAACTAGGCATATACGCAAATGCACAAGCACTAAATAGAAACGAAGACGCATTTAGTGACTCTTAATCATCGCCATTTTAACACAAATGTCTGTCTTAAATAGGCTTGTATATATACAGAGCCAAAATTTAGATATGTTTTGTAAATTGTAATCACATAAAGAAAATCTAAATCAAAATAAATTTAAATACCTCGTAACTTCGCTTCGCGCCTTGGCTTTGAAGTTGGCTGGCTTTGCTTCGATCCTGATTTTTCGTATCAATTTTCGGTTATCTGAAAACCCTCTGCATGGTACCTTCAACTTTAAATTACCGCAATATCGAAACAACTGATAATGCTAGGTGTAAATACGCAAGCCAATGTTCAGTTGTGTATTTTAAAGTGTCTACTCAGTCTGGGTTTTAAGTTGTTCTCAAATAGAGGTGTCAAATAGAAATATCTGAAATTAAATACCTCTTGTCTTCACTCCACATTGGCTTTGAAGTCGTCATTGCCATGACTAAGGATCAATTACGTTTGTTTCACAATGACATCATATATTAATAACCAATCACGACACTGACGTGGATCACGTGACTCTTGTAACAAGTTTTGGTTCCAGTTTTCGGGTGATTGCTTTGTAGCTTCTCGCTCAAGCACGATGTAAAGTACTTCAGCAAGTATGTAAACCTACAATGCAAGTCGAACATTCCCTTTTATAAAACATGTTGCTGTTGGATTGAAGAATGGTTAGTTCATTGGTAGCCCATGATGCTATGTCTAACTAGGTATAGTGCCATATTAGACTGCGTTCGCGATATTGTTGGCTTTTTGTTTCGGTTTTTAATCTTTATTATTTTACTGTCCCGTTCTTGAAATTCTTGAAATTTCATTATCAAAAAAATTAAATTAGAATATTTATATCTGTACTCTCTTTAAGACATCAATATGAGACAGATTGACATGCAAACAAAACCGCGTGGAAAGATACTATAATTCCCAGTGGCGTAGCGAGGCAAAGCGCCGCCTGGAGCGAAGGTACAAAATGCCGCCTCTGCCTATTTTTCCATCACTTCGTTCTTGTATATATAGGCCTACCCCGAGATATACACAAGGAGATAAGCATAGGGCGCCTGTTTTGAGTGCTTTCATTAAGCTCTTAGATACATTATGATTATTCTATTCAGTATTCAAATAATTACAGTTAGTAACAGCATCAGCATGCACTATCGACATTAAAGCTGTATGTCCTTTTACTAATTAAAATGCATTATCATTAGATATAAAGATATGAAAATAGAATAATATTGTATTAATTAAAAAATTAACCAGTTATAAAACAAACAAATAAAGCAAGCCTCACAATAAAGTTACTAAACGTCTTGCAGGCTAGATCGAAAGTTATAAAGTCCCCATAAAAATAAAATAAAACAATACAAATCATAGGGCCTATATATATATATTCTTTCTCTATACGTATTGAAAAGAAAGTTCTAGGCCTAAACAATAATTTAATCATAGTGAGGCCATAGTAAGTATGTTACTTAGAATAGATTAGTAACTGATAACTTTGACTAATTGGAGCGCTCATTAGTAGGCCTGGTAACCTTGAAGGGGCGCTATATAAATTTTCGTAATGAATGAATGAATGAATGAATGAATGAACTGATCATACGGATTACGGATACTGTACGGTCTCATACTTTCATTATACCTGTCAACTGCTACAATTTAAAAATTTACTTTTCTTGCTTTCCCTGCAGCAAATGTGGTTGCTTTGATCAAACTGAACCTTGATGATTAGGTTTACTATCAACTCTAGAGTCTAGACATAACACATCCGGTGATTGGCGTATTCAGAGTGTATACAGGACACTCGCTACAAACGAATCTTTTTGGATTAGTATAATTTGTCTATTAATCAACCTTTCTATTCTTGATGTTCATATAAAATTTTCTATTCATACATGAAACGCTTATTGATAGTTTCCTTTGAGCGGTGCTATAAAAATAATAATGTTATTACAACAAGGGATTAGCGTTACAACACCCTGTTACACATATTTAAGCCTACTGATCAGAAGGTGGAGCCAGTAGTTTATGGCTGGGTGTATGAAGAGCTGTTTTTAAAGTATGTTATATATATATAATATATATAATATATTATGTGCATAAGCTTGACACGCGACTCGACGCGAGGGAGGCACATGCCTGGAGTAATGGAGCATTTTGTTTTGCGTTTTAGGCTTTGTTTCGGCTGATGTTAAATCCCAGTGTCTTCAATGCATGTGTAAGGTAAGTATTATTTATGCATGTATTATGTGCAAGCATCAATCAATCAATCAATCATAAATACTTGAGAGTGCGCCCCTTCAAGAAATCTACTCAGAGTCGCTCCCGGCCTATAGACCGCGGCTGAAAAGGACAGTTTTAAGAGAGGCGTAAAATGAAGTTGAAGATCAGGAGCGCAACAAGAAAATTTTTCTAAGGGGTGCTCACATTGCAAACGCCGACGGCATGAAGCAGTGCAAAGGAAGCAGCCCTAGCCCCTTCAAAACAGGAAGCTCATCGGATGTCGATCAGTTTCAGTTTTGTTGCTCAACCTTTATATCCAGGGGTGCTCAAGATTTGTGACCCATCCTTCCTTGTCACGCGTCGTCACAAAAGTCCTAATCTCCCTCCAATATGACGTCCCATTGCTCAGCATCCCAGAAGAAAAAAACAGATGTCCAGAATTTTATGTGCAAATTTTCTGCTTATTGTCAAAAAACGCAAATTATAACTATAAAAATACTTAAAACTATATATTAGAACAAAGGAAAGTATAATTTTTAACTCATTATGCATTCCACAAGATGAAAAGCTCTGGTAGAATCATTATATTTATAAAAAATATGTTTAATAACACTAACTTGAAACGATCCAAAACTTTATGCTTCTTCATTCTCTCATGGAGAAGCAAAATGCTCCTTCGTGGAATAAATAGGGGAGCATAGTATGGATCTCGTCATACTGTTCAATGGATATTCCATTAAGATCCAGCTCTTCTTCGTATATCCAATCTATACTCTTCATTTTCTTCGATTGCGATTGCAACCATTAGTTCACATTGCCGACGTGCAACGACTCTTTGTGGCCTGAAGCGCTTTGACGGAGTAATTGATTCCTGCCTGCTGTGTGTTATAGAATGTCTGCCTCACGTACCACAACCCCAAAAATGACACAAAACGTAAAAGTGAACAATCTAAAAGTAAGAATGCAATGATCATAATTAATGTTAAATTGTGGCAACAATTAATGCTAATTATATATAACTTGTTTAATTGAGTGAAGGTTTTAAATAAAGTTGTGCATTTTGATGTTTGTTTTGTATGTTGTCAATCTATGCCATGCAATCAGCCAACTGGTTGATTGCACGCCCAGAAACCACCACGTGGACTCGTGGAGGTGTTGACAAAGGTCTCCTCAGTCCATTCACTTCAGCTCCCAAACAATAAGATTTCGTCGCCAGTTTGGTTTACCGTTAGGACTTCCCAATATTATAAAATTTGAATAATTTGTTTTTACTTTTGGATGGAAACGCAAGACAAACATTCCCGTTGGTACAAAACGTGAAGAGTCGCAACTCAGATACTTGAGAATATGTAAAAAGAGCAGAAATACACAGCTAGGACGCAGAGTCTATCGAGCAAAAATTGGGCGAACAAAAGAAGACTGGGTATAATATGTAAAATTGAATTGACAAAGCGAGGGAGAGGACAAGACATCAGCGACATAGAGTGAAAAAGTGATAGATTGTAACAAGCAAGAGATATATTATGTCAGAGACAGACGGAAAGAGAAAAGTGACATTAAAAAGAATGATACAGACAGAGAATATAAAGATCGATGATAGACAGGCACTTAGGCATATATAGACAGACAGAGAGATAGACAGACAGACACACCGACACACAGGTAGATAGAGATGCAGGCATACATACAGATAGTTAGACAGATATGCAGGCAGACAGATAGGCAGCTGAATAGACAGACATGCATATAATTAGGCAGACAGACAGACAAAGATGCATACATACATAGATATAATGAGATACAGGCACAGACATATATGCATACATACATACATACATAAATACATACATACATACATACATACATACATACATACATACATACATACATACATACATACATACATACATACATACATACATACATACATACATACATACATACATACATACATACATACATACATACATACATACATACATACATACATAAAAACATACATACATACATACATACATAAATACATACATACATACTTAAATACATGCATACATACATACATACATACATGCATACATAAATACATACATACATACATACTTAAATACATACATACATACATACATACATACATACATACATACATACATACATACATACATACATACATACATACATACATACATACATACATACATACATACATACATACATACATACATACATACATACATACATACATACATACATACATACATACATACATACATACATACATACATACATACATACATACATACATA
This sequence comes from Bimastos eiseni, assembly GCA_959347315.1. Lineage (NCBI taxonomy): Eukaryota > Metazoa > Annelida > Clitellata > Crassiclitellata > Lumbricidae > Bimastos > Bimastos eiseni. The sequence continues at coordinate 16,081,029 of OY365815.1, forward strand.
CATACATACATACATACATACATACATACATACATACATACATACATACATACATACATACATACATACATACATACATACATACATACATACATACATACATACATACATACATACATACATACATACATACATACATACATACATACATACATACATACATACATACATACATACATACATACATACATACATACATACATACATACATACATACATACATACATACATACATACATACATACATACATACATACATACATACATACATACATACATACATACATACATACATACATACATACATACATACATACATACATACATACATACATACATACATACATACATACATACATACATACATACATACATACATACATACATACATACATACATACATACATACATAGCGAAAGAAATGGAGAAAAATCAATGTTCATACGCAAAAGACTATATAAGACAAAATGACTTTGAAAACCATATATATGAAAAATAAATTAAATGATCACAAACAGGAGATGAATGAACTAGGCATATACGCAAATGCACAAGCACTAAATAGAAACGAAGACGCATTTAGTGACTCTTAATCATCGCCATTTTAACACAAATGTCTGTCTTAAATAGGCTTGTATATATACATACATACATAGCGAAAGAAATGGAGAAAAATCAATGTTCATACGCAAAAGACTATATAAGACAAAATGACTTTGAAAACCATATATATGAAAAATAAATTAAATGATCACAAACAGGAGATGAATGAACTAGGCATATACGCAAATGCACAAGCACTAAATAGAAACGAAGACGCATTTAGTGACTCTTAATCATCGCCATTTTAACACAAATGTCTGTCTTAAATAGGCTTGTATATATACAGAGCCAAAATTTAGATATGTTTTGTAAATTGTAATCACATAAAGAAAATCTAAATCAAAATAAATTTAAATACCTCGTAACTTCGCTTCGCGCCTTGGCTTTGAAGTTGGCTGGCTTTGCTTCGATCCTGATTTTTCGTATCAATTTTCGGTTATCTGAAAACCCTCTGCATGGTACCTTCAACTTTAAATTACCGCAATATCGAAACAACTGATAATGCTAGGTGTAAATACGCAAGCCAATGTTCAGTTGTGTATTTTAAAGTGTCTACTCAGTCTGGGTTTTAAGTTGTTCTCAAATAGAGGTGTCAAATAGAAATATCTGAAATTAAATACCTCTTGTCTTCACTCCACATTGGCTTTGAAGTCGTCATTGCCATGACTAAGGATCAATTACGTTTGTTTCACAATGACATCATATATTAATAACCAATCACGACACTGACGTGGATCACGTGACTCTTGTAACAAGTTTTGGTTCCAGTTTTCGGGTGATTGCTTTGTAGCTTCTCGCTCAAGCACGATGTAAAGTACTTCAGCAAGTATGTAAACCTACAATGCAAGTCGAACATTCCCTTTTATAAAACATGTTGCTGTTGGATTGAAGAATGGTTAGTTCATTGGTAGCCCATGATGCTATGTCTAACTAGGTATAGTGCCATATTAGACTGCGTTCGCGATATTGTTGGCTTTTTGTTTCGGTTTTTAATCTTTATTATTTTACTGTCCCGTTCTTGAAATTCTTGAAATTTCATTATCAAAAAAATTAAATTAGAATATTTATATCTGTACTCTCTTTAAGACATCAATATGAGACAGATTGACATGCAAACAAAACCGCGTGGAAAGATACTATAATTCCCAGTGGCGTAGCGAGGCAAAGCGCCGCCTGGAGCGAAGGTACAAAATGCCGCCTCTGCCTATTTTTCCATCACTTCGTTCTTGTATATATAGGCCTACCCCGAGATATACACAAGGAGATAAGCATAGGGCGCCTGTTTTGAGTGCTTTCATTAAGCTCTTAGATACATTATGATTATTCTATTCAGTATTCAAATAATTACAGTTAGTAACAGCATCAGCATGCACTATCGACATTAAAGCTGTATGTCCTTTTACTAATTAAAATGCATTATCATTAGATATAAAGATATGAAAATAGAATAATATTGTATTAATTAAAAAATTAACCAGTTATAAAACAAACAAATAAAGCAAGCCTCACAATAAAGTTACTAAACGTCTTGCAGGCTAGATCGAAAGTTATAAAGTCCCCATAAAAATAAAATAAAACAATACAAATCATAGGGCCTATATATATATATTCTTTCTCTATACGTATTGAAAAGAAAGTTCTAGGCCTAAACAATAATTTAATCATAGTGAGGCCATAGTAAGTATGTTACTTAGAATAGATTAGTAACTGATAACTTTGACTAATTGGAGCGCTCATTAGTAGGCCTGGTAACCTTGAAGGGGCGCTATATAAATTTTCGTAATGAATGAATGAATGAATGAATGAATGAACTGATCATACGGATTACGGATACTGTACGGTCTCATACTTTCATTATACCTGTCAACTGCTACAATTTAAAAATTTACTTTTCTTGCTTTCCCTGCAGCAAATGTGGTTGCTTTGATCCCCTGCAGCAAATGTGGTTGCTTTGATCAAACTGAACCTTGATGATTAGGTTTACTATCAACTCTAGAGTCTAGACATAACACATCCGGTGATTGGCGTATTCAGAGTGTATACAGGACACTCGCTACAAACGAATCTTTTTGGATTAGTATAATTTGTCTATTAATCAACCTTTCTATTCTTGATGTTCATATAAAATTTTCTATTCATACATGAAACGCTTATTGATAGTTTCCTTTGAGCGGTGCTATAAAAATAATAATGTTATTACAACAAGGGATTAGCGTTACAACACCCTGTTACACATATTTAAGCCTACTGATCAGAAGGTGGAGCCAGTAGTTTATGGCTGGGTGTATGAAGAGCTGTTTTTAAAGTATGTTATATATATATAATATATATAATATATTATGTGCATAAGCTTGACACGCGACTCGACGCGAGGCACATGCCTGGAGTAATGGAGCATTTTGTTTTGCGTTTTAGGCTTTGTTTCGGCTGATGTTAAATCCCAGTGTCTTCAATGCATGTGTAAGGTAAGTATTATTTATGCATGTATTATGTGCAAGCATCAATCAATCAATCAATCATAAATACTTGAGAGTGCGCCCCTTCAAGAAATCTACTCAGAGTCGCTCCCGGCCTATAGACCGCGGCTGAAAAGGACAGTTTTAAGAGAGGCGTAAAATGAAGTTGAAGATCAGGAGCGCAACAAGAAAATTTTTCTAAGGGGTGCTCACATTGCAAACGCCGACGGCATGAAGCAGTGCAAAGGAAGCAGCCCTAGCCCCTTCAAAACAGGAAGCTCATCGGATGTCGATCAGTTTCAGTTTTGTTGCTCAACCTTTATATCCAGGGGTGCTCAAGATTTGTGACCCATCCTTCCTTGTCACGCGTCGTCACAAAAGTCCTAATCTTTTATGTGCAAATTTTCTGCTTATTGTCAAAAAACGCAAATTATAACTATAAAAATACTTAAAACTATATATTAGAACAAAGGAAAGTATAATTTTTAACTCATTATGCATTCCACAAGATGAAAAGCTCTGGTAGAATCATTATATTTATAAAAAATATGTTTAATAACACTAACTTGAAACGATCCAAAACTTTATGCTTCTTCATTCTCTCATGGAGAAGCAAAATGCTCCTTCGTGGAATAAATAGGGGAGCATAGTATGGATCTCGTCATACTGTTCAATGGATATTCCATTAAGATCCAGCTCTTCTTCGTATATCCAATCTATACTCTTCATTTTCTTCGATTGCGATTGCAACCATTAGTTCACATTGCCGACGTGCAACGACTCTTTGTGGCCTGAAGCGCTTTGACGGAGTAATTGATTCCTGCCTGCTGTGTGTTATAGAATGTCTGCCTCACGTACCACAACCCCAAAAATGACACAAAACGTAAAAGTGAACAATCTAAAAGTAAGAATGCAATGATCATAATTAATGTTAAATTGTGGCAACAATTAATGCTAATTATATATAACTTGTTTAATTGAGTGAAGGTTTTAAATAAAGTTGTGCATTTTGATGTTTGTTTTGTATGTTGTCAATCTATGCCATGCAATCAGCCAACTGGTTGATTGCACGCCCAGAAACCACCACGTGGACTCGTGGAGGTGTTGACAAAGGTCTCCTCAGTCCATTCACTTCAGCTCCCAAACAATAAGATTTCGTCGCCAGTTTGGTTTACCGTTAGGACTTCCCAATATTATAAAATTTGAATAATTTGTTTTTACTTTTGGATGGAAACGCAAGACAAACATTCCCGTTGGTACAAAACGTGAAGAGTCGCAACTCAGATACTTGAGAATATGTAAAAAGAGCAGAAATACACAGCTAGGACGCAGAGTCTATCGAGCAAAAATTGGGCGAACAAAAGAAGACTGGGTATAATATGTAAAATTGAATTGGAAAGTCAACAAAGCGAGGGAGAGGACAAGACATCAGCGACATAGAGTGAAAAAGTGATAGATTGTAACAAGCAAGAGATATATTATGTCAGAGACAGACGGAAAGAGAAAAGTGACATTAAAAAGAATGATACAGACAGAGAATATAAAGATCGATGATAGACAGGCACTTAGGCATATATAGACAGACAGAGAGATAGACAGACAGACACACCGACACACAGGTAGATAGAGATGCAGGCATACATACAGATAGTTAGACAGATATGCAGGCAGACAGATAGGCAGCTGAATAGACAGACATGCATATAATTAGGCAGACAGACAGACAAAGATGCATACATACATAGATATAATGAGATACAGGCACAGACATATATGCATACATACATACATACATAAATACATACATACATACATACATACATACATACATACATACATACATACATACATACATACATACATACATACATACATACATACATACATACATACATACATACATACATACATACATACATACATACATACATACATACATACATACATAAAAACATACATACATACATACATACATAAATACATACATACATACTTAAATACATGCATACATACATACATACATACATGCATACATAAATACATACATACATACATACTTAAATACATACATACATACATACATACATACATACATACATACATACATACATACATACATACATACATACATACATACATACATACATACATACATACATACATACATACATACATACATACATACATACATACATACATACATACATACATACATACATACATACATACATACATACATACATACATACATACATACATACATACATACATACATACATACATACATACATACATACATACATACATACATACATACATACATACATACATACATACATACATACATACATACATACATACATACATACATACATACATACATACATACATACATACATACATACATACATACATACATACATACATACATACATACATACATACATACATACATACATACATACATACATACATACATACATACATACATACATACATACATACATACATACATACATACATACATACATACATACATACATACATACATACATACATACATACATACATACATACATACATACATACATACATACATACATACATACATACATACATACATACATACATACATACATACATACATACATACATACATACATAGCGAAAGAAATGGAGAAAAATCAATGTTCATACGCAAAAGACTATATAAGACAAAATGACTTTGAAAACCATATATATGAAAAATAAATTAAATGATCACAAACAGGAGATGAATGAACTAGGCATATACGCAAATGCACAAGCACTAAATAGAAACGAAGACGCATTTAGTGACTCTTAATCATCGCCATTTTAACACAAATGTCTGTCTTAAATAGGCTTGTATATATACATACATACATAGCGAAAGAAATGGAGAAAAATCAATGTTCATACGCAAAAGACTATATAAGACAAAATGACTTTGAAAACCATATATATGAAAAATAAATTAAATGATCACAAACAGGAGATGAATGAACTAGGCATATACGCAAATGCACAAGCACTAAATAGAAACGAAGACGCATTTAGTGACTCTTAATCATCGCCATTTTAACACAAATGTCTGTCTTAAATAGGCTTGTATATATACAGAGCCAAAATTTAGATATGTTTTGTAAATTGTAATCACATAAAGAAAATCTAAATCAAAATAAATTTAAATACCTCGTAACTTCGCTTCGCGCCTTGGCTTTGAAGTTGGCTGGCTTTGCTTCGATCCTGATTTTTCGTATCAATTTTCGGTTATCTGAAAACCCTCTGCATGGTACCTTCAACTTTAAATTACCGCAATATCGAAACAACTGATAATGCTAGGTGTAAATACGCAAGCCAATGTTCAGTTGTGTATTTTAAAGTGTCTACTCAGTCTGGGTTTTAAGTTGTTCTCAAATAGAGGTGTCAAATAGAAATATCTGAAATTAAATACCTCTTGTCTTCACTCCACATTGGCTTTGAAGTCGTCATTGCCATGACTAAGGATCAATTACGTTTGTTTCACAATGACATCATATATTAATAACCAATCACGACACTGACGTGGATCACGTGACTCTTGTAACAAGTTTTGGTTCCAGTTTTCGGGTGATTGCTTTGTAGCTTCTCGCTCAAGCACGATGTAAAGTACTTCAGCAAGTATGTAAACCTACAATGCAAGTCGAACATTCCCTTTTATAAAACATGTTGCTGTTGGATTGAAGAATGGTTAGTTCATTGGTAGCCCATGATGCTATGTCTAACTAGGTATAGTGCCATATTAGACTGCGTTCGCGATATTGTTGGCTTTTTGTTTCGGTTTTTAATCTTTATTATTTTACTGTCCCGTTCTTGAAATTCTTGAAATTTCATTATCAAAAAAATTAAATTAGAATATTTATATCTGTACTCTCTTTAAGACATCAATATGAGACAGATTGACATGCAAACAAAACCGCGTGGAAAGATACTATAATTCCCAGTGGCGTAGCGAGGCAAAGCGCCGCCTGGAGCGAAGGTACAAAATGCCGCCTCTGCCTATTTTTCCATCACTTCGTTCTTGTATATATAGGCCTACCCCGAGATATACACAAGGAGATAAGCATAGGGCGCCTGTTTTGAGTGCTTTCATTAAGCTCTTAGATACATTATGATTATTCTATTCAGTATTCAAATAATTACAGTTAGTAACAGCATCAGCATGCACTATCGACATTAAAGCTGTATGTCCTTTTACTAATTAAAATGCATTATCATTAGATATAAAGATATGAAAATAGAATAATATTGTATTAATTAAAAAATTAACCAGTTATAAAACAAACAAATAAAGCAAGCCTCACAATAAAGTTACTAAACGTCTTGCAGGCTAGATCGAAAGTTATAAAGTCCCCATAAAAATAAAATAAAACAATACAAATCATAGGGCCTATATATATATATTCTTTCTCTATACGTATTGAAAAGAAAGTTCTAGGCCTAAACAATAATTTAATCATAGTGAGGCCATAGTAAGTATGTTACTTAGAATAGATTAGTAACTGATAACTTTGACTAATTGGAGCGCTCATTAGTAGGCCTGGTAACCTTGAAGGGGCGCTATATAAATTTTCGTAATGAATGAATGAATGAATGAATGAATGAACTGATCATACGGATTACGGATACTGTACGGTCTCATACTTTCATTATACCTGTCAACTGCTACAATTTAAAAATTTACTTTTCTTGCTTTCCCTGCAGCAAATGTGGTTGCTTTGATCAAACTGAACCTTGATGATTAGGTTTACTATCAACTCTAGAGTCTAGACATAACACATCCGGTGATTGGCGTATTCAGAGTGTATACAGGACACTCGCTACAAACGAATCTTTTTGGATTAGTATAATTTGTCTATTAATCAACCTTTCTATTCTTGATGTTCATATAAAATTTTCTATTCATACATGAAACGCTTATTGATAGTTTCCTTTGAGCGGTGCTATAAAAATAATAATGTTATTACAACAAGGGATTAGCGTTACAACACCCTGTTACACATATTTAAGCCTACTGATCAGAAGGTGGAGCCAGTAGTTTATGGCTGGGTGTATGAAGAGCTGTTTTTAAAGTATGTTATATATATATAATATATATAATATATTATGTGCATAAGCTTGACACGCGACTCGACGCGAGGCACATGCCTGGAGTAATGGAGCATTTTGTTTTGCGTTTTAGGCTTTGTTTCGGCTGATGTTAAATCCCAGTGTCTTCAATGCATGTGTAAGGTAAGTATTATTTATGCATGTATTATGTGCAAGCATCAATCAATCAATCAATCATAAATACTTGAGAGTGCGCCCCTTCAAGAAATCTACTCAGAGTCGCTCCCGGCCTATAGACCGCGGCTGAAAAGGACAGTTTTAAGAGAGGCGTAAAATGAAGTTGAAGATCAGGAGCGCAACAAGAAAATTTTTCTAAGGGGTGCTCACATTGCAAACGCCGACGGCATGAAGCAGTGCAAAGGAAGCAGCCCTAGCCCCTTCAAAACAGGAAGCTCATCGGATGTCGATCAGTTTCAGTTTTGTTGCTCAACCTTTATATCCAGGGGTGCTCAAGATTTGTGACCCATCCTTCCTTGTCACGCGTCGTCACAAAAGTCCTAATCTCCCTCCAATATGACGTCCCATTGCTCAGCATCCCAGAAGAAAAAAACAGATGTCCAGAATTTTATGTGCAAATTTTCTGCTTATTGTCAAAAAACGCAAATTATAACTATAAAAATACTTAAAACTATATATTAGAACAAAGGAAAGTATAATTTTTAACTCATTATGCATTCCACAAGATGAAAAGCTCTGGTAGAATCATTATATTTATAAAAAATATGTTTAATAACACTAACTTGAAACGATCCAAAACTTTATGCTTCTTCATTCTCTCATGGAGAAGCAAAATGCTCCTTCGCTCCTTCGTGGAATAAATAGGGGAGCATAGTATGGATCTCGTCATACTGTTCAATGGATATTCCATTAAGATCCAGCTCTTCTTCGTATATCCAATCTATACTCTTCATTTTCTTCGATTGCGATTGCAACCATTAGTTCACATTGCCGACGTGCAACGACTCTTTGTGGCCTGAAGCGCTTTGACGGAGTAATTGATTCCTGCCTGCTGTGTGTTATAGAATGTCTGCCTCACGTACCACAACCCCAAAAATGACACAAAACGTAAAAGTGAACAATCTAAAAGTAAGAATGCAATGATCATAATTAATGTTAAATTGTGGCAACAATTAATGCTAATTATATATAACTTGTTTAATTGAGTGAAGGTTTTAAATAAAGTTGTGCATTTTGATGTTTGTTTTGTATGTTGTCAATCTATGCCATGCAATCAGCCAACTGGTTGATTGCACGCCCAGAAACCACCACGTGGACTCGTGGAGGTGTTGACAAAGGTCTCCTCAGTCCATTCACTTCAGCTCCCAAACAATAAGATTTCGTCGCCAGTTTGGTTTACCGTTAGGACTTCCCAATATTATAAAATTTGAATAATTTGTTTTTACTTTTGGATGGAAACGCAAGACAAACATTCCCGTTGGTACAAAACGTGAAGAGTCGCAACTCAGATACTTGAGAATATGTAAAAAGAGCAGAAATACACAGCTAGGACGCAGAGTCTATCGAGCAAAAATTGGGCGAACAAAAGAAGACTGGGTATAATATGTAAAATTGAATTGGAAAGTCAACAAAGCGAGGGAGAGGACAAGACATCAGCGACATAGAGTGAAAAAGTGATAGATTGTAACAAGCAAGAGATATATTATGTCAGAGACAGACGGAAAGAGAAAAGTGACATTAAAAAGAATGATACAGACAGAGAATATAAAGATCGATGATAGACAGGCACTTAGGCATATATAGACAGACAGAGAGATAGACAGACAGACACACCGACACACAGGTAGATAGAGATGCAGGCATACATACAGATAGTTAGACAGATATGCAGGCAGACAGATAGGCAGCTGAATAGACAGACATGCATATAATTAGGCAGACAGACAGACAAAGATGCATACATACATAGATATAATGAGATACAGGCACAGACATATATGCATACATACATACATACATAAATACATACATACATACATACATACATACATACATACATACATACATACATACATACATACATACATACATACATACATACATACATACATACATACATACATACATACATACATACATACATACATACATACATACATACATACATACATAAAAACATACATACATACATACATACATAAATACATACATACATACTTAAATACATGCATACATACATACATACATACATGAATACATAAATACATACATACATACATACTTAAATACATACATACATACATACATACATACATACATACATACATACATACATACATACATACATACATACATACATACATACATACATACATACATACATACATACATACATACATACATACATACATACATACATACATACATACATACATACATACATACATACATACATACATACATACATACATACATACATACATACATACATACATACATACATACATACATACATACATACATACATACATACATACATACATACATACATACATACATACATACATACATACATACATACATACATACATACATACATACATACATACATACATACATACATACATACATACATACATACATACATACATACATACATACATACATACATACATACATACATACATACATACATACATACATACATACATACATACATACATACATACATACATACATACATACATACATACATACATACATACATACATACATACATACATACATACATACATACATACATACATACATACATACATACATACATACATACATACATACATACATACATACATACATACATACATACATACATACATACATACATACATACATACATACATACATACATACATACATACATACATACATACATACATACATACATACATACATACATACATACATACATACATACATACATACATACATACATACATACATACATACATACATACATACATACATACATACATACATAGCGAAAGAAATGGAGAAAAATCAATGTTCATACGCAAAAGACTATATAAGACAAAATGACTTTGAAAACCATATATATGAAAAATAAATTAAATGATCACAAACAGGAGATGAATGAACTAGGCATATACGCAAATGCACAAGCACTAAATAGAAACGAAGACGCATTTAGTGACTCTTAATCATCGCCATTTTAACACAAATGTCTGTCTTAAATAGGCTTGTATATATACAGAGCCAAAATTTAGATATGTTTTGTAAATTGTAATCACATAAAGAAAATCTAAATCAAAATAAATTTAAATACCTCGTAACTTCGCTTCGCGCCTTGGCTTTGAAGTTGGCTGGCTTTGCTTCGATCCTGATTTTTCGTATCAATTTTCGGTTATCTGAAAACCCTCTGCATGGTACCTTCAACTTTAAATTACCGCAATATCGAAACAACTGATAATGCTAGGTGTAAATACGCAAGCCAATGTTCAGTTGTGTATTTTAAAGTGTCTACTCAGTCTGGGTTTTAAGTTGTTCTCAAATAGAGGTGTCAAATAGAAATATCTGAAATTAAATACCTCTTGTCTTCACTCCACATTGGCTTTGAAGTCGTCATTGCCATGACTAAGGATCAATTACGTTTGTTTCACAATGACATCATATATTAATAACCAATCACGACACTGACGTGGATCACGTGACTCTTGTAACAAGTTTTGGTTCCAGTTTTCGGGTGATTGCTTTGTAGCTTCTCGCTCAAGCACGATGTAAAGTACTTCAGCAAGTATGTAAACCTACAATGCAAGTCGAACATTCCCTTTTATAAAACATGTTGCTGTTGGATTGAAGAATGGTTAGTTCATTGGTAGCCCATGATGCTATGTCTAACTAGGTATAGTGCCATATTAGACTGCGTTCGCGATATTGTTGGCTTTTTGTTTCGGTTTTTAATCTTTATTATTTTACTGTCCCGTTCTTGAAATTCTTGAAATTTCATTATCAAAAAAATTAAATTAGAATATTTATATCTGTACTCTCTTTAAGACATCAATATGAGACAGATTGACATGCAAACAAAACCGCGTGGAAAGATACTATAATTCCCAGTGGCGTAGCGAGGCAAAGCGCCGCCTGGAGCGAAGGTACAAAATGCCGCCTCTGCCTATTTTTCCATCACTTCGTTCTTGTATATATAGGCCTACCCCGAGATATACACAAGGAGATAAGCATAGGGCGCCTGTTTTGAGTGCTTTCATTAAGCTCTTAGATACATTATGATTATTCTATTCAGTATTCAAATAATTACAGTTAGTAACAGCATCAGCATGCACTATCGACATTAAAGCTGTATGTCCTTTTACTAATTAAAATGCATTATCATTAGATATAAAGATATGAAAATAGAATAATATTGTATTAATTAAAAAATTAACCAGTTATAAAACAAACAAATAAAGCAAGCCTCACAATAAAGTTACTAAACGTCTTGCAGGCTAGATCGAAAGTTATAAAGTCCCCATAAAAATAAAATAAAACAATACAAATCATAGGGCCTATATATATATATTCTTTCTCTATACGTATTGAAAAGAAAGTTCTAGGCCTAAACAATAATTTAATCATAGTGAGGCCATAGTAAGTATGTTACTTAGAATAGATTAGTAACTGATAACTTTGACTAATTGGAGCGCTCATTAGTAGGCCTGGTAACCTTGAAGGGGCGCTATATAAATTTTCGTAATGAATGAATGAATGAATGAATGAATGAACTGATCATACGGATTACGGATACTGTACGGTCTCATACTTTCATTATACCTGTCAACTGCTACAATTTAAAAATTTACTTTTCTTGCTTTCCCTGCAGCAAATGTGGTTGCTTTGATCAAACTGAACCTTGATGATTAGGTTTACTATCAACTCTAGAGTCTAGACATAACACATCCGGTGATTGGCGTATTCAGAGTGTATACAGGACACTCGCTACAAACGAATCTTTTTGGATTAGTATAATTTGTCTATTAATCAACCTTTCTATTCTTGATGTTCATATAAAATTTTCTATTCATACATGAAACGCTTATTGATAGTTTCCTTTGAGCGGTGCTATAAAAATAATAATGTTATTACAACAAGGGATTAGCGTTACAACACCCTGTTACACATATTTAAGCCTACTGATCAGAAGGTGGAGCCAGTAGTTTATGGCTGGGTGTATGAAGAGCTGTTTTTAAAGTATGTTATATATATATAATATATATAATATATTATGTGCATAAGCTTGACACGCGACTCGACGCGAGGCACATGCCTGGAGTAATGGAGCATTTTGTTTTGCGTTTTAGGCTTTGTTTCGGCTGATGTTAAATCCCAGTGTCTTCAATGCATGTGTAAGGTAAGTATTATTTATGCATGTATTATGTGCAAGCATCAATCAATCAATCAATCATAAATACTTGAGAGTGCGCCCCTTCAAGAAATCTACTCAGAGTCGCTCCCGGCCTATAGACCGCGGCTGAAAAGGACAGTTTTAAGAGAGGCGTAAAATGAAGTTGAAGATCAGGAGCGCAACAAGAAAATTTTTCTAAGGGGTGCTCACATTGCAAACGCCGACGGCATGAAGCAGTGCAAAGGAAGCAGCCCTAGCCCCTTCAAAACAGGAAGCTCATCGGATGTCGATCAGTTTCAGTTTTGTTGCTCAACCTTTATATCCAGGGGTGCTCAAGATTTGTGACCCATCCTTCCTTGTCACGCGTCGTCACAAAAGTCCTAATCTCCCTCCAATATGACGTCCCATTGCTCAGCATCCCAGAAGAAAAAAACAGATGTCCAGAATTTTATGTGCAAATTTTCTGCTTATTGTCAAAAAACGCAAATTATAACTATAAAAATACTTAAAACTATATATTAGAACAAAGGAAAGTATAATTTTTAACTCATTATGCATTCCACAAGATGAAAAGCTCTGGTAGAATCATTATATTTATAAAAAATATGTTTAATAACACTAACTTGAAACGATCCAAAACTTTATGCTTCTTCATTCTCTCATGGAGAAGCAAAATGCTCCTTCGTGGAATAAATAGGGGAGCATAGTATGGATCTCGTCATACTGTTCAATGGATATTCCATTAAGATCCAGCTCTTCTTCGTATATCCAATCTATACTCTTCATTTTCTTCGATTGCGATTGCAACCATTAGTTCACATTGCCGACGTGCAACGACTCTTTGTGGCCTGAAGCGCTTTGACGGAGTAATTGATTCCTGCCTGCTGTGTGTTATAGAATGTCTGCCTCACGTACCACAACCCCAAAAATGACACAAAACGTAAAAGTGAACAATCTAAAAGTAAGAATGCAATGATCATAATTAATGTTAAATTGTGGCAACAATTAATGCTAATTATATATAACTTGTTTAATTGAGTGAAGGTTTTAAATAAAGTTGTGCATTTTGATGTTTGTTTTGTATGTTGTCAATCTATGCCATGCAATCAGCCAACTGGTTGATTGCACGCCCAGAAACCACCACGTGGACTCGTGGAGGTGTTGACAAAGGTCTCCTCAGTCCATTCACTTCAGCTCCCAAACAATAAGATTTCGTCGCCAGTTTGGTTTACCGTTAGGACTTCCCAATATTATAAAATTTGAATAATTTGTTTTTACTTTTGGATGGAAACGCAAGACAAACATTCCCGTTGGTACAAAACGTGAAGAGTCGCAACTCAGATACTTGAGAATATGTAAAAAGAGCAGAAATACACAGCTAGGACGCAGAGTCTATCGAGCAAAAATTGGGCGAACAAAAGAAGACTGGGTATAATATGTAAAATTGAATTGGAAAGTCAACAAAGCGAGGGAGAGGACAAGACATCAGCGACATAGAGTGAAAAAGTGATAGATTGTAACAAGCAAGAGATATATTATGTCAGAGACAGACGGAAAGAGAAAAGTGACATTAAAAAGAATGATACAGACAGAGAATATAAAGATCGATGATAGACAGGCACTTAGGCATATATAGACAGACAGAGAGATAGACAGACAGACACACCGACACACAGGTAGATAGAGATGCAGGCATACATACAGATAGTTAGACAGATATGCAGGCAGACAGATAGGCAGCTGAATAGACAGACATGCATATAATTAGGCAGACAGACAGACAAAGATGCATACATACATAGATATAATGAGATACAGGCACAGACATATATGCATACATACATACATACATAAATACATACATACATACATACATACATACATACATACATACATACATACATACATACATACATACATACATACATACATACATACATACATACATACATACATACATACATACATACATACATACATACATACATACATACATACATACATACATAAAAACATACATACATACATACATACATAAATACATACATACATACTTAAATACATGCATACATACATACATACATACATGCATACATAAATACATACATACATACATACTTAAATACATACATACATACATACATACATACATAAATACATACATACTTAAATACATGCATACATACATACATACATACATGCATACATAAATACATACATACATACATACTTAAATACATACATACATACATACATACATACATAAATACATACATACTTAAATACATGCATACATACATACATACATACATGCATACATAAATACATACATACATACATACTTAAATACATACATACATACATACATACATACATACATACATACATACATACATACATACATACATAAATACATACATACATACATACATACATAAATACATACATACATACTTAAATACATGCATACATACATACATACATACATGCATACATAAATACATACATACATACATACTTAAATACATACATACATACATACATACATACATACATAAATACATACATACTTAAATGCATACATACATACATACATACATAAATACATACATACATACTTAAATACATGCATACATACATACATACATACATGCATACATAAATACATACATACATACATATTTAAATACATACATACATACATACATACATACATACATACATAAATACATACATACTTAAATGCATACATACATACATACATACTTACATGCATACATACATACATAAATACTTACATACATACATACATACATACATACATAAATACATACATACATACATACATACATAAATACATACATACATACATACATACTTAAATACATACATACATACATACATACATACATAAATACATACATACTTACATGCATACATACCTACATAGAGACCGAAAGATATACATATAGACCTATACATATATAGACAAAGCCTGTTAAACAGGTAATTAGAAAGACAGAAAAATAGAAGAAATACTAGTGTGACGACTAAAGTGGTTATGTTGACAAAAATTCAACAGGCATGAAACTGAAAGTAAAACTCTAAAAAAACAATAATAAGGGAGATGCACAGAGAGCATTGAGAACGAGATATGTAGTTAAAATAAGCCAGCGATTGGAATTTCTACGAAGCAGAAATTTATAATCACTTTTGTCATTAAAAAGCGCGAAAGGGCTTATTGATACGTGACGATTTGGTTACCTTCGAGTCATAAGGTGAAAATGGAAAGTAAAACTGCTTGAGAGACTTGCCGTGAATGGAATACCCAAATGCATTTATTTTGATTCTAAGGCCCTACAGAGAAATGTGATGCGTTTGGCTATCACATTTCTCAAGCATGGACTTAGAAGGCAGTTGTGTGTTGATCGCAGACCTCAGGTCAACACCGAACTAACTTTGAACTCCATGATGATGATCTCTTAATTTCAGACTAAATAAACCGATTTGTTCGACAGAAGCAGCAGATCTTGCTGCTCGTAATGACATCGAGTGCTGCATGTAAGGTGAGCAGGTGGCTGCACTTGCCCTTCAAGACTTGGCAGCAGATTTGCATACGGTTGGCCATTCTCTACCGATGTATCTAGGTATCTAAAATGGTAAGTTAATGAATTGTTGATGTGTGAAGACAATCAACAGAGACAATGAAAAAACCACGGATCTTAAACATACGTGCATTCACAGCAATCCCTTAAAAAGGCAGCAATAAAAGAGGACACTAAAAAGAAGACAGAGTCGAATTAAGAAATTAAAGAAAATAGAAATTAAGAGATCTAAAGTAAAACTGGGAGTACGACATATTACACCAAAATCGGAGAAAGACAGTATTGAACTATTAAGTTGTTAACAGAATCTAACCCAATGGATTCTCCTTCGAGAGGTTTAACGCCTTCGAGAGGTGCTTATAAGGCGCTATAAAAATAGCCTAATGCAAACATACATACATTCTTTAGCATCGGTGTCACTCTTATTGTCCGAGACATCGATCCATGGTCACTTAATTCAAGTGAACTCACCATCAAATTTCATTATCCAATGGACGATCCAGCATAGCTCCAACAGACCGAAAACAGAAAGCCAGAATACAGTGGATATGCAAGTTGAAAGTGATAGTCTTACGCCACAAGAGTGTATAGATAGGGCCTACAGGAGTAAATAGAGAGAAGAGCGGCATGCAGGTGGCGGCAAAGAAAAGAGAAGAGGGAAACACAATTAATGGCAGCGAGGCCTAACGCATGCCTAGATAATTTGGATAATATTACATAGATAATTCTGGATACTATTATCTTCATCGATACCAGGTCATTAGCATTTTCTATGCAGCTTAAAATATTAATCAACAACCAATCTATCGGATTCGACTTAAAGCTTCATAAAAACTCAAACTAACCTAGCTGCATTCAGGAGAGTCGGTCAACTGGATCGTCTTCATCGCCTCTGTCCGAAATTGTGATTCATCGAGTGGCGAGGGTCACTCTCCAGTGCTTCACTGCATCAAAGGTCTCGAAGCAAGCAAATGAAAGATCCAAAGACAGATTAAAGTCCTGGCAGAGAGCATATGAAAAGTATACTGACGGTCAGAAGAAATGACCATGTCAGGGATTGACGGTGCCAGAGCTGACAGAGCTGACAGGCGGACGGACTAGCTATTGTCCTCGAATACAGTTCGAGAGCAACAGCTAGAGCCACACATCAGATAGCAGATTTGCGGCGTCAGTGGCGACAGTGCCATGTCTTACGGAGCTTCCAATCCTGGCAAACTCACCAGAATTGAAAGATCCAAAAACAGTTTCAAAGTCGGGACAGATATCTAGAGCACATATGGAAAGTATACTGACGGTCAGAAGAAATGACCTTGTCAGGGATTGACGGTGCCAGAGCTGACAGGCGGCAAGGGAGGGAAGTATCAGAACTGCCGGAGTTCTCTGACCTGTGTAATTTATCAATACGTTGATGTTGTGTAAATTTACACAGCACTTTAATTGAGTTGCTTAAAGTCGACAAAACATTGTAAGGAAAATAATGTAAACGCCTACAGGTTAAAAATGTCTTAGGCCTACATGCAAAGACTGTTTGCTAGCGTTGTCTGGGTTTATGAAGTCCACAATTTTTAAAATGTAAGGGAACTCGTTGCAGGGCTATGCCAATCGCCATTGGACACTAGACCTTATTAGGCCACACCTACAGCAACCCATCCCAATACTATAGGCACTGAACATCAACATCAGTAGGTCTATACATCGCATTCGGTGCATCTCAAGTCAGAGTGTTATAGCTTAACCTATCTATTCTGTACATTAGTTCGTACCAGAGGTGTAACAAGTCGGGGCATGGGGCAGCGGTCCCAGTTCTAAACCTGGGGGCAAAACCTATTTGGTGCTCATTGCCCACCAGTGCCCACAAATCTGTCCTATTTTTATGTTTTTCCTATCGCCTTTTATATGTAATGATTAGGACATTGTGGGTGAATAAACCTCCAACGGTTTAAAGTTTCATTTTACAATTTGCTCTTGCTTATAACGGGCATAAAAACTGTCATTTGCATAACGGAAAAAACTGTCATTCGCATAACGGAAAAAACTGTCATTTGCATAACGGGAAAAAACTGTCATTCGCATAACGGAAAAAACTGTCATTTGCATAACGGAAAAAACTGTAATTTGCATAACGGAAAAAACTGTCATTCGCATAATGGAAAAAACTGTCATTTGCATAACAGAAGAAAGATCGAGCGTGCACGAGACCTATGTAGAACTACAGAGCGACACAGTCTTTCATCAGTCTACATCACCAAGAGAGCAACTCCACGCAAGTCTTCCATGCTAGGAACTTTTCATTACAGAGGAGTTGACTAGGAGGCGCATGTCCTAACAGATATTTCCAATCAAATTTGAGCCCCGGCAGTTATATGAAGTCCGACTTCAATATCAATTGTAGACCAACCAGGCAACCACTAAACTACTCTGCATGCAAAGATGAATATTCTACTGTCAGAATTTTCTGTATTTTGGTTAGAAACATTATAGATAAAATGAATGACCAAACATGCATTATTCTTCTTTGCAAATGACAATTATTTATACCCGTTATAAGTAAGATTAAATTGTAAAATGAAATAGTTCATTAACGAATTGAAGCTGCAATTAAGTATCAGCCAATTTTTAAATAAACAATGAGCTTAGGTCTATCAAGCCAAGAAAGATAACCCACTACACTTTAAATTTCCAATAGGCCCTATACCTCAACCTTTTGGAATCGTAAGAACTACTTTATAACGAGGTCGTGCTAGGGAATTTATAGGACGCTGTAGAAATCTCGAGATTACGCGTATAAAAGCTAAACTGATAGTTGAAGTCACCCATCAGCTTTCTAGCAGTTATTCATGCTATTTAGAGGTGAACGTATTTTAAAGTATCTCCAAAGTGAATTAGGCTGCTTAATTAAATGGCTGTGTACGCTTGCCGGTACTCGCTATATAGGCCTAAAACTATAATTAGTCCTATAAGTCTCGAGTCTAAACGGCCTGCAAACTATTTCAAGACTTTTCATTTGACATAACTAGCCTAAGCCTACAAGCCAAGCTGATATACCCATATGAAACGTCAGCTTAATTAAAAATTCACCTCCTGCGGCCGAGATTCTTCCGTTCAATTATCGTCCTCCTCGTGGCTCCAGTCGAAAGAAGCAAATCATTTTCCGATGCATTCAGATGCAAAGAATAAAATCGTTTAATGCAAAAAAAATAATTATTGCGCTTAGAAGTCACCGAGTCTCGATAACTTAGTCTACTCAAAATAAAACAAAGAATTAATTTGATATAGCCCTAAACAATTATCATAAGAAATTAAATAAATAAACTTAAGTTCAAACTTAAAAAGCATAGCTACTTTGATCAACTTATTCAACTGAATTTACATATCAAATTAAATTCAAAGATGAGACATAAAAACCTCATCATTAAAATGTATCTTGTAGTATAAAAACTCACTGACTATCACTATAATATTATAGCTCATTCAAATAAAGCTCAAGCATACATTTTTTTATTATTAAAACTTAAATTTAAAAGCATGCAAATTATTTCTTGAGGCCCTACGGAAGCCATAATGGGTGTGATCAAAGAAGGCGTTTCTTCGAAAATGTTAGCCTAGGCCTGCAAATCGTTGCATCGTTTTCTAAATTGCAAATTTCGATCAAAAAAGTGTTTCATAATAAATTAAGATTACCTGCTGTACTTCGATGAAGATTCAGTCGAAACATCTGCTGGCACTTCAGAAATAGGAAGAAGAAGAATCTAAATGAATATCTGCAGATTTTCAGAAAATTTGTGACATTTAAAAACTTTAATGCCACTGTCCAACGTTTCCATTGAAGCCCATGTGGGGCAACGCTATTATTTTGTAATGACGTCAATGGTCTGTCTTATTTCAAGCAGCTATGCGTGAGACAATACATAGACGTAATCTATAGGTATACTACGTCATTTAATTGACCTTTCGCAAAGTTCAAGCGTTTCTCTGAGTATTTAAGTAAGTATATCTCTTATTTGACCAACTGTTTATTCGCACTTTAGTGCACGACAAATTTGAAAGGTTCAGCATACTAGTAATAGGATATTATCCTGTGGAATAACACGATCATGCGATCGCGGCCGTAGGTATGTATATTGGCCGAAGTCTAGAAATTATGTATGCGTGTTTGTTTCAAACACACACGTCGGAACATTTCAGCTATCGAATCTTTAGATTTATATAGCGCCTCTCGCAGAGGAACTATTCAGAGGCGCTGTCAGCACAGAAACTGCGGGGAAAAGAAACGTCTTTTAAAGAGCGAGAAGCCGATTCTAGAGAATCTAGTCGTTAGTTTAGTCCTTAAAGATGGAGGAAGGTCATTCCAAGTATATGGACCCACAACTGGTGTTGGGCGAGGGCAGTCTTAGTCCTAAGCACGAAACAATCAAGACGATCAACAGAGCGCAAAGAACGAGATGAAGTTGCAGATAATGGATTTCGCAAAGAGTAAGAGAGATATCTCGGGGCGCACCCTAGCTGGTCTCTGGAAACCATAAAAAGGATCTTGCAGTGGTTACGTGCTTTTACAGGAAATAATCCAGTGCAAGACTTCAAGCATACAGAGATGTGTACAAAGCGAGGGAGTCGCATACATGTAGCTGAAGCATTTAAGACCGATTGAAGGGTAGAAAAACGCTGTTTCGGTAGGCCCATTACCCATTAGAAGTGAGTTGCAGCAGTCTAGGCGGGAACAGCCAAACTGATGAACTATATATGGTAGTAACGACAGAGGAAGAGACCGATCGTCTGATGGCACAGAGTCACCTCAGTTAAAAGTATATCAGGAGCAAACATATAAGATGCAGGCACGCAGACATACAGCCAGACGTATATAGGCCCCCCACATGCAGGGGCTCAACCAGAACATTTTCCTGGGGGTGCTCAGATTGCAAGCGCCGAACGTGTGAAGCAGCGTACTGGAAGTCTACAGTCCTATAGTCTAACTAATACTTGCAATGCGGGTGCTATCCGTATATTCAACACCAATTTCAGTAATACAATTAATTAGGCAGTCTGTGGTTTGGTTTTTTGTATTGCTTTAGTCGTATGTTTAAGGTCGTACTGTATTTACTGACTGGAATACTAGCTAAACACACACGTAGGCTACTATCAAATGAAATTAATAATGCGATCACAACAACTAACGATACTTATTAGGACATAACATATACACACAATGTTAGAAATTGCAAAGCAGTCATGAGATAACAACAGACTTAAGTTAAACTATAAACATCAATTTTTGCATAACTGACTGGAATACTAGCTAAACACATACTTGTTATTAAAATTAAAAGAGAGGTAACTCCAGACTTAGTGTCGTAAATTAGATCACTACTATCAGATTATAGGAGTCACAAGGATGCCAGATAACTGTTAAACTATTACATTTAAGAAAACTTGGTCCACAATTGCGACCAAGAAAAACTGAAAAAATCTATCTCTGGATAAGGATTTCTTTGACAAATCGAGATTTGGTCTGTAAGCCTACCTTTTGGCTCTTTGAGAAGTTAGTTATTCAAATAAAAATCATTTAAAACATAATTCTTCTTTTTGTTTTTGTAAGCAGTTTATCCAGTGGCATAGCCAATGACGGATCGGGACAGATATCTAGAGCACATATGGAATCGATCCGTCACCTTGTTAGCAGATATTCTCAGCAGACTTTGCAATCGTGTGGCAGACATAGTTGTTCTCAGATGACTTTTTATGAGACGAAGCCTAGAGAATGCTCGTTCTGCAGAACACGATGTGACTGGCAGTGCAAGGGCAATGTCCAGCATAAAATGCAACGCTGGCTGAATTTTTGTATATCGAAATAATTCGCTTAGTTCCAAATGACAATCTAGGCCTACAGAGGATCGATCAGAACGCAACCCTGCAACTGTGAAGTCTAGTTGTCGCTCAACGCTTTCTGAATCTTGCTGATGAAGTTCGGAAAACTGACGAAGTTCTTCTGTCGTTTCTCCATTTTGAAGAACCAAGAGAGCGCCTAAAACCGGGTTGTTGAAACGACTTGCAAGTTGTTCTTTGACCAAATCGAGAATTTCAAAGTACTCACGTAGTTGAAGACATGGATTATTGCGTTCCGCTGTAGACCAAATGGGCATCACATGCGTAGTTACCGAGTCAATTAAATTGCTTGGCATACAGCGCAGGCGTTTTTGCCTTGATGAACTGTCAATGATGTCATCAGTGCAGCCAGACGAAATATTTCTTGTATTCGTCTTCTGAACGAAGTATGGCGAACCTCCTTTTCGTTCGACTTCGGGCGCTTGCCAGGCAGCAGCAGGATATGGCAACACGCCCCGGGGAAGACTCCACTACCTCCTTCTATTCTCTGGTACCCCCAGGAGGCCGGATTCGAAGCTTTTCCTCTTGCTAAATGTCCGCGTAGTAAGGCCTGGCTGTTTGGCACGGGTCATCGCAACAGTTTCAACAGCGACAGCCCCTTTTCGGTAGATGGCAGGATCAGACGGCGAGGAAGTATATTTCGGTAGAAGAAGAAACCCAGTCGGAAGAGTTTAACAACGTTTCTTCTCAACAGCAGCGAACAGAATACACCGAAAGTTCGTACATCATCGACTATACAGACTGAACTCGTACTAAAACTCAGACTGACTCTGACTACGCACTCAACTCAACTGAATTTCAAACTCAGACTAAAGCTAACTATACGGAAATGCGCTCTTATTTATAGCCAAGGACCTTCCCATAGAGTCCCCCCGGACCCTACAGAGTTGCCCCGGACTCTACAGCCCATAGAGTGCCCCCGGACCCAACAGAGTCCCCTGGACTCTACATCCCCGGACCCTACAGAGTCCCCCCGGACCCTTCAGAGTCCCCCTGGACTCTACAGCCTCTCTCTCTCTCTATCTATCTCATCCTTCGATCTACGCTTCATCGTTTCCGGGCGTCGCTCATTCAAACTTCTAGAGATTGACAGGCGACCTGAAGTTTGGTTAATCGTCTTTCCCTCCCTTGCGCTAAGCGGTTTTGGTCAGCGTCTCCCGAGTCCTCGATTATAGTTATCTCGACGAATTTATTTCACTTCACAGGCGCAGCCTGAACATCTTCCTCCTCTCTCGGGTCGCTTTAGCGCCATCTGACGGCCGTCTGCTGCGTCGTCATGGTGGAGATTGTACTCAATAGCAATAGCAATTCCTAAACTCCCCCAACCCACCCAAACACTCAGCGGATTTGGATTAATTGTACGGGTCGACTTTTTTATCCAGCACCCCCTTAGTTGCGCCACTGTTGAAGAGACGGAGCCCTGTGGGAAGTTCATTCCAGATGGTAGGTCCCACGATCGAGAAAGCCCGATGCTACATTATGGAAGTGCGTGCAAAAGGGACGATCAGGTCGCCATGAATGGCAGAGCGAAGTGGTCGTCGACCACTACTGGCTGTGATACGGATGCGTAGCTCCTGCAAATAAGCAGGCGCAGTACCGCCAAGGCAGCGCCAAACAAAGGCAGATACCCTAAATAAGTATGATACCCTAAATAGGTGTGCACGGGCGACAAATGTGGGACCAAAAACCAGAGTGATGCCATCTGCTATGTCATAGACTGATCCCTGTGGGAATCTGACATGCGTGTAACATTGTAGCTATATGATTTATTAAAAAGAATCGCAACTTGTTTTTAAGTGAATGAGGGGTCATCATATAACGTATTTCCAGTTGAGGAGCGCTCCAGATCAACGGGACCGAAGATCTAAGACTAAATTTTCGTAGGGTTGTCAGGGTCCTAAAAAGGGGGTATTACCATGTATGAGTGCGTGATCCAATAAACGGACGGAGGCCATTCCAAACCATAGAACCCACCACAGCGCCTCTGAGTAGGTTGTACTGGGAGATGCGCTATAGAAATACGTAAATACAATACAAAAAATACAATACAGTGAACACTATGTTTGCATATCTGCTGTGCGGGCAAACTCTGCCACCAGAAGTACCTAGTGGCAGAGCGAAGGGACCGAGTATACTCTGGAACCACGAATTGGCCCCGATATCGGATAGGCTGGTACAAGGCCAATTCGGCATCCCTAGACCAAAGGAACTGGTCAACGGAATAGACTTATCAATCACCTATACTAACCTTAATTTGCTTTATCAAACCGTACACCTAGATCTTATCTTATCAAACCACATTTTACCTGATATATACAGCCCCTCTGATTCGATGCAGCGCTCAAGAATAAGCTGGTGCCATGCGTTTGATCATGTTCACGTGGTGCTTTAGAAGATTGGAGATTACGATTACGATTACAATCTTATCTTCTCTTAATTTACCTTATCCCACCTAATACTTTTTTCAGCCCTGCCGTTTGCCCTGGCCCTATTTTACCTCATGCCTTACCTTATTATACAGTCTTATTATTTACCGGAAGATAATGACTTACCTTGCTCTATTTTAGACTTCAGAACCTGCACCACGCGCTTGCAATGTTCGGAGAAGGCAGTTCGATCCTACATGGAAATCAACAGCCAATCCTGTGGTAATAAAAAATCGATTCCGTTGACCAGTGAGCAGCTCATCAGCGTTCATTACGGAGGACCCGCTGCTTGTAAAGCTGGATCTCCTGAGTACAAGGCCACAAACGACATCTGAAATAAAGCAAAGCGAACGTGTGAATTTTTATGAGACGGCTTCAGTGGAAAAGGACCATATAAGTCACGTGTGATGAACGGTGTGGCGCTTATATTGCCTGTGTCAAGTCATTGGCGGTTGAATAATTCAATTCAATTCAGTCCATACATGCAGCCATTGAAACCAAATAAAGATACAAATTATCTTTTCACCAATCAGCAACAACAGGGGACCCAGAAAGGACAATCAAAAGCCCCGCAAACAATTAAACACCCTACATATTTCGCTAAAAGCTGACATAAACTACAGTAATTGTAACTAAACAATATGCTTTTAAGAGTATACTCAAAATAATTAACACGGAAGCAATCGAATCTAAGAACTTCTATGGCGTCACAATTAGAGTGTTAGTCTATGCTGCACCTCCGATGTTTCGCCCGGTCATCGTGCGATGGTTGTCACAATAAGAAGAGTTTTGTGTTCGGAGTCACATCATATTGCATGAGATGAGTGTTACAGGACATCTCGAAGATCATTATCTGTCGAATGCCAACATTTTTTTAGTCTTTTAATTAAATGACTACAAAGCGCACCCTCGCTTTCTCGTGCTCTGATGCCTTAACAATGATGAAGATGACGATAACGATAACGATAATATTAATGATGATGATGATGGTGGTGGTGGTGTTGTTGTTGTTGATGGTGATGATGATAACGACGACGACGATAATAACGATAATGATGATGATGATCGTGGTGCTGTTGATGTTGATGATTGTGATAATAATGATGATGACGATGATGATGATGATGAGAATGAGAATGAAGATGAAGAAGAAGATGAGGATGAAAATGAAGATGGAGATGATGATGAGATGATGATGATGATGGTGGTGAGGATGACGATGAAAATGGAGATGAAGCCGAAGATGACGATCAAAATGAGGATGGAAATGAAGATGGAGATGATGATGAGATGATGATGATGGTGGTGACGATGACGATGACGAAGGCGATGATGATGATAATGATGATGCTGATGATGATGATGACGATGACGACGACGATGACGATGAATTGATGATGACGATGAATTGATGATGATGACGATGGTGATGATTTTAGTTTAACATTAATATAAGGTTGACAGTTGAGAAGTCAATGCCAGGTTGAGATCCGCTTTTTGCTATTATCCATCTGTTCTTTGAGAAATTTACTAATCACATCCGTATAGAAGCTGAGCAAGGAGCCGCCGACTAATTCAGTGATAATGGTTTTGTAACTATTAATTAGGTTTTTATCTAATTAGATTAATTTTTCGTTCTCAGTAATAGAGTGGAATTAGCGAACATTGCTCATTGTTATGAATTTTTCCGATATTGACAGTGAGACAATGTAAATGAAACAATTTGCAAATTAGCACGGCGAGAAGTGCTGACTCGGATCTCAAATGCATAATGTATTGCATATGACATGTTAGTCAGCTTACTAATTGGGTCTAGACATCTCGTAGGACGAATCCTTTGGTTGATTGGCCTCTAATCACGTCAATTATTATATTAACATTAATGACAATAATAATAATAATAATAATAATAATTTAAAATGAAGATTAATAATAATAATAATAAATGATAAAAGTAATAATAATAATGATAGTAACAATAACAATAATAATTATAATAATAATAATAATAATAATAATAATAATAGTAATAATAATAATAATGAGATTGGCGATCGAATTTCCTCCATGACTGCTTATCAATTTGCATCCAGCGTTTTTAATAGTACCTTATCTTCCATCCCGGACGAGGCTGACCCTCCAGACAAATAATTCGGCACCACAGTAGTAGTTTTCTAAGTCCCTTGGGGAACAAAGTTCCTCAGGGTATAAAAAAATTATAAAAAATAATAGGCCTAATAATAATAATAATAATAATAATAATAATAATAGGTCTTTCCAGATTAGATGGAAAGAGACCGGACGGGCAGACCCTGATACCATGGAGTGGGGGGCAGGCCTTACTTTGGGACGCGACGGTGGTGGACACAGTGGCCGCTTCTTATATCTGGACGCCGACTTTCGACAACTACCGGTGACACCCGAGAGACAAACTTCCTTTTCCAGAACTTGTCGGTATTGATCCAACGTTTCAATGCGGTGGTTTTTCAGGGCACAATGTCAAGATTACAATCCACTAACAAGCGGCGACCCAGATGGCCTGATGATAGATCCGTTGGCAATGCCAATGATGAATAACACTATATGTGACATAATAATAATACTACTACTACTACTAATAATAATAATAATAATAATAATAATGACTGATGGATGAATGGATGGATACCGACATACATAATACATTACATACCTTAAATATATACATTATATAGGCCCCTATGTATGTAATACCTCTTAGTTACCTCTTAGTGCTGACCACCACCCATCAGCATAATTATTATCTGGCACATAATAATAATAATAATAATAATAATAATAATAATAAAATAATAATAAAATAATAATAAAATAATAATAATAATAATAATAATAATAATAATAATAATAATAATAATAATAATAATAATGCACCTCAGGTTCAGACTGGAACAACAGAGAGAATAGAGACTGATTGACTCTTGCGTATAACAATGATAACCTAATGAGTCTGTTTCCATGTCCGATGGTCTGTGAATAAATAAATTTATAACAATAATAATAATGATAACGACAATTTGTATGGCGCCTTAACGCGGGCATACCGCTACTATAGGTGTCTACTCCTCAACACTACGAAAACTCAATTCATCCAGTAGGTTAGGGGGGGTGTTTACTGGTGTTCGGTGACTGAAATCACATCATTGCTGTCACCTTTCTTGAATCTGTCACAAACGTAGGGATTATTCCAGACAAGGAACTTCGCTTTTCCCAGCACATCAAGTTCTCGATAGTTGGATACTTGTTCGGTCGGTTTCGATGGATTCTCTTATTTGTCCCAACATTGGCGAGGTAACAATATTTCGTTCAATCACTAATTCCGGGAATTTATACAGGGCTTCGTAGAGGCGACGTCTATTCAGAGTCAGCCTACCAGCCCAGACTCTGAGAAAAAAGTCAGCACATGCGTTTGCAGGGTACTCGTCTTCCAAGGACGTCCGTGAAGAAAAGCTTGAGGCTAGTTCTGAGGCAGTAGTGGGTACAGAGTGCTATCGACTTCCTTTTCTTTATCTCGGCATTGTATGGCGAGATGCTAATCTCCACCCTCGTCGTCCGATCATCACGCTGTTCTCATTACAGATGACTTAATTGCTGTTAATGCCAACGAATGAGATTCCGTCAGACTAAGATAATTTCAGTAATGTGACTGATTATTCAGTTATGCCAAACAGATGCAGATGGCAAGTATATATCCGGCACTCTGGACTTATTGAACGTGAGTAACAATAGACGCGACGCCGTCCTGGTCACGTCAGAGAAGTGAATTGAACATCATTTGTCTTTTCGTAATTCGGGATTTTCCACATGCCATGAAAATTAATAACGGAGGTAATCAAGTGGCGCGTTCGTTTCTACAAAAGGACGTCGTTCAAGACCTCGATGTTCCAGCCCACAGCTGACGAGAAGAAGAAAGGACGACATCTCTGGCCGTTGCTTCAGATCTCTCATCAATTTCAACATGATGTTATTCTACCTTGCGCTGTCGTGTGTATTGGGTACGTAAGTTATATATGTAAAAGATTTCCATGTGAATTTGCACGCTGGCGAACTTGCAATGATCTGTACAATAATGCGCTGCCATATTTTGTCTTGATAATTCGCCGACGACGGCGATGAGAGTGTGCCAATAGCAGGGATGTGGTCTCGAGACCGCGGTCTTGGTCTTGGTCTCGGACCTCTCGGTCTTGGTCTCGAGGTTTTGGTCTCGTGCCCAACACTGGCCAATAGCGACAGGGAGACCAGCGCAACAGTGGTTGTGTGGCTAACGCATCAACTCTTCAGTTATGCGACGGGATTCGTATAAAAGAGACGTCACGTTAAATCGACGTGGATCGCAATGTAAAATTATGCTTATCCTCTGATGCCATCTATCGTCTGAGATGGATGGACTCTATTAGCAGTCTATGTCATAATCAGACCATGAAGATAATATGTCAGGGTTTGCCAAATGATCGCTTCCTACTTATGTACAGTTCGAATCCTTGTAGGAAATTTAATCAGATAGATAATTCAGGACTTAGACTTAGTTCCTCCCGTTCCTTCCGGAACATCGGTCGACAAGAGCTCTCCATCCAGTACGATCTTTAGCAGTTTTTTCTGCGTCTTCCCAGTCGATTCCCATCTCCTTCAAGTCTTGTCTGAAGGTGTTTCTCCAGGTTTTCACCGGTCTTCCTCTGGTCTTGCTTCTATTTTCTAACATCCATTCCGATAATTCAGGAACTAGAACAGAGTGAGACAACGGCAATTACGGCATGTAACTCTTCATGTGGCCCGAAAAGGCAGAAACCCTGAACATCCATGTCATCTGCCAGCAGTCGCAGGGACTCCGTTAGTTGATTCCACGCTAGTGCGTAGGGTCCACCAATGATGACTCTTTTCAGCATAATGTTCATAGTTTTGCTAACTGATTATTTCTGTTTGTCCACTGTGACTTTCAACATCATTAAAGCCAGCGCAAAGAACGCCTCTGAGTGCAAATCTTGAAGAGGCGCTATATAAATGATAACATTATATTAATATAAGTCATGCAATTAAACTTACTAATTTTGTCTCACTTAATTTAAATAATGTATCTGTCAGTGTATAAAACTTTACAGCCACTGCGGCAGCAGAAATCTCGGAAAACTGTCTGGACTGCATCTGTCAGGCAAGTTTTTATTTCGGAGATGTAACCGAGATGTAAAGTTTAAGTCGATCAGATCAATTATAATTATTCATATCCACTATATTTACCTTATCCATTGAGCGCCTGTTTCCTAGCATCACAACGGTCTTACTAGCTAGTTTAAACACAATTGGAAACCGGAAATCCACTTCTCCAGACATTGAGTCTTGTGTAGCGTCTGGGATAAAGGAGAACATCAAACACAGATGATTTCAGAACATATCCATCCAATACTATAGTATATTTAAACTAGAATCCTTTTTCAGAAATCTTCATGTTCTATCTAACTAAATTTGCCATTGCACAAAATGTGGAGCTTTCACGTTGAACCCGATACAGGATCCCATGCGATTAATTATGTATTAAGGAAACCTTAATGGGGTCAAGTGAGCCCAATGGGGTCAATTGAACATAATGGGGTCAATTGAACCCATTGGGGTCAAGTGAACTCAATGAGTCAAGTGAACCAAATACAATGTCTCCACCGCGTTTGAGATAATGTTATATTTAATATTACAACATTATAGGCCTATTGTCTTCAGATCAAAATTTATCGTTGAGTATAGCATTAAATTACAAGTCATATTAGGTTACAATACAATGTTGTCATGCATGCGATTTAGTGCGATGTCATCGTTTACAATATGAAGAGGAATGTCAATGAGTCCGTTTATTTCCAGGTGGAAGGTTGTGAGAATGAGATCGGAAGGTGTGAAGGAAACGTCTGCGGCCCGTTTAAAATCACTGAAGCATACTGGATTGATTGCGGGAGACTCGGAGGAGGTAGGCAAAACGACATTACCCTACATTACTTTACTATGCCTGTCATAATTATTTATTTTATATTATTCATTTTATTTTTTTATATATTTTATTCGAGTACCAAAATGAGCACTAACACTTCAAGCTAGTTGACAGATAGTCAGACTTAAAGTTACGTTGGAGACCCAAATAGGGGGCGAATGTACAGCTACTCTCTAATGATTCATCTATTTAACAAACTAATTTAAAAAATCAATATAATCATATCTATAAACGATTATTTATCATAGTTTTTTAAATTCTATACTCACAAAACGTTGCTTGATTCGATGTCCTATTGACGACTGAATTGCTCTCCATATTGAAGTCTGTACTAGCCACGATGTGCTTAAAAGAGACAGTACCTTCTTTCACTGATTTGTTTACTTATCCGCAAGTCATTTGAGATGCATTTTTTTCATTCTATTCAGTTCTATAATCCCCAAAATCTTTAATTTATCAAATGAAAATCGAAGTATGATCTTCACTTTATAACTTTACCCGACACTAACTTGCCTCTGCTCACCTCAACTCACACGACCTTATAATAGTCTACAGGCCTTACCCTTCAATATCTTGCATAGCTTGACATCCGCACAACTTCAATCCGAACTTCTGAACTTTGTGGCCACTGTAGAATTTGAATTTAAGTTGCATTGTTTTGTAACCTACCTCACCTTATTTGATCGTACAGGCCTTACTCTTTAATATCTAGACCTGTCTTGCAAAGCTTGACAACTGCACAGTTTAAATCCGGATATCTGAACTTGACCTATCTTGCCTTATTAGATCGTATACCTTACCCACTTAACCCTACCGAAGTCTACCTAACCGCTCTTTACATCACCGTGAAATGTCATACGTTACCATATATAGTATTTTTGATTGATTGATTGATTGATTGAATGACTGATTGATTGATAACATACTTTAAAGATTACCTACTCTGATCGTGTTTGACGTAGACTGGATCTCGTGTGCTACTCAAATGGACTGCTCCAGGTCATGTGTCAGGAACTATATGAGGCGCTATGGAACCTATTGCACCGGACGCCGAGCTCCTTCCTGCCAGGACTACGCCCGCATCCACAGCGGAGGCCCTCTTGGCTGTACAAACCCGTCGACCATCCCATTCTGGGAGGATGTGGAGAGATGCTGCGTCTTGTCAGCCGGTGGTTGTGGTTTCGACTTTGATGTGATGAAGTACAAGGCGGTAGACATCGAGGAGGACAACGTCAACCGAATGGTAGAAGGCGCATAGAGCACGTGCACTTCTGAATAACGGAAGACTTTCTGCTGACAAGTTTTGCTAACGTTATGCAGATCCTTAATAAATATGTATAAGAATTAAGGCTGTCAACGGTGCTTGTGTACCCGACCGAAGCTAAAAATGAACATATGTCAGAAATAAATCCTTGGTCATATTGACTGACTGCCCGGGCAATGAAATCCATTGTCAGATGCCCGACATTCCGTAAAAATGAGCAATTCCCTACATTTCCTAAGCAAATATCCGGGTACCCGACCGCGCGGGTCGACGGGTACCAGAGTCGTCATTTAAAAATTATTTGACAACCTTAATAATAATCTTTATTAATTGTCTATATTAATGTTATATTAATACATATATATGTTTATAATATATAAATATATCAGCGTTTTATCAGAACTAATTTGCAGACTTGACACTGATAGTATGCGCAGTTTGCGTACGTATACAAATAAGCGTACACAGCTATTGCCTTGCACTTTCCACTAAAACGAAATATTCTCCAACATGTGCCTAGTTGCTAATTTTCGCTTTCTGAATCTGGTGACATCAAAATCTCTAAAAATTCTTGTAAGGCCGAAGTTTTAAGGTTAAGGTTAAGATACCCGGAAAATAAGCAAGCAGTGCCACTAACAACCACGCGAGCAGTGACTCGCTGAGCCCTTCAAGGGTTGAAATAATCAAACTTGTTGGCCTACCAGTACAGAGAGGAACAAGTCTAATCGATTAACAATGAAGGCATGAACCAAGGAGTCAGCTAAAGAAGATATATATATATATATGCCAAACATTATATATCTATATATATATATCGATCAATCGATCGATCAATTTTTTTATTGAAACCAACCAGACTTTTACAGCAGCAAGATAATTTTACAAGATTCCAGAGACATTGGTAACAATTGGGGCCCTGAAGGGACCTAGATCCCGCTAGCTAGAGTCACCTAAAGTACTTACTAAATATACATGAGTGACAGTCGATTAACATATTTCAAAATATGATGAACAGTTTCCCTTAATCATACGATTAATCCAATTACAACTTAATTGACTATTATTTTATCTTAACTAGCGACAAGAAAATATAATAACACAATAATGCAAACATAAGAACATAGGTTCACATGTTAACAGAGCACAATACTAACATAATAATATATATATGTAAAATACTAACATAATAATATATATATATAATACTAACATAATATATATAGAGAGAGAGATAGAGAGAGATAGACAGACAGACAGACAGAGACAGACAGAGAGACAGAGGCAGAGAGAGACAGAGAGACAGAGAGACAGAGACAGAGAGAGAGAGGCAGAGAGAGAGAGAGAGAGACAAGACGCAGAGATCACAGCAGGAACGAAACAATAGACAAAACAGATAATTTAGAAATTGGGAGAAACCCCAAGTCCAGCTTTGTGGAGCTGCGAATATGTTGAGTTTTCTGTAGATTTGGTCGCTGTCGATTAGATGACATCCAGGTAGTAAGGATGTTCGTCGTAATAGGAGACATAGTTCAGACTGCTGAATCTGCCTGTGATGCCAAACATTATAGGTGTAATAATAGACATTGCCAACGTAAGAATTACTCTTCAGAGAACAAGATGCAAGTTGAGACTCCATATCTGCGGTGAAAGGAATGCTCTAAAGTGGTCCAGGAATGGGGCAGACGAACGGAGCGGGGCGACAGGGCGTACGAGATGATTGCAAGATTACAGAAACAGAGCGATTCGGATGATAAGAAGCGATCCAGAGAAGTGGAAAATGGTTCCTAATAAAAATATGCAGAGACGACTCAAGAGAAAATCATTGTTCACCGGGTCAAAAGCATTCATTTGATCTTTCATTCATTCAGCATTAGCCACGTGAACCGGGTTCACATCGCATATCCGATCATATCAAATCGACGTATATTGCAGCGTAAAATTATGCGTAACCTCGGAGGCCATCTATTGTCTTAATCCTAAATGTAGCAATCTATTTAATACATTATTATAGGCAGATGACATCCAAGTATTAAGGATGTCTGTGGCCAGTATAGGCGCCAGCATTCGGAATGCAGAACCTGATTGTGATGCTAATCAGTATACGTGCATAATTGAACGTTGTCATCGTATGAGACTCGTCAGAGAACAAGATGCAAGTTGAGACTCCATAT
The DNA here is from genome assembly GCA_959347315.1 of Bimastos eiseni. Classification (NCBI taxonomy): domain Eukaryota; kingdom Metazoa; phylum Annelida; class Clitellata; order Crassiclitellata; family Lumbricidae; genus Bimastos; species Bimastos eiseni. Next base: position 16,115,987 of record OY365815.1, read on the forward strand.
CTGCAGAAAAAAATAATGTTGAGAATGTGCCCATGATCCCTTGGGGATCTCAAGGGGCGTGGCTCTATGGAGAACGAGGTGGCAGAAGTATAACGCTCCGAGAGACAAGATGTGACTTAGAGAAGTGAAATGTCCCAAATCTAAAAAGTTATGGAAAGTCGACTCAAGAGGGGATCATGGTCTACCGAGTCAAAAAGCATTCATTCGTTAGTTCGTTTATTCAGGTAATTTATATAGAGCTGCATCCAGATGCATACTCAGAGTCGCTTCCAGTCCAGCACCGGAGATAAGGAAACAGTTTCATGACGCTTACAAAGCGCTTTCCTTCCAAGAACCTACTAAGTTGGCTCGTAATTCTAACTGATGAGAAGCTTTTAGAGGCTCTGATTAGGGATAATTATAACCAAGAGGCTAGCTATTCGATAGACCTATACGTTATGGACATAAGCATATCAGCCAAACCTTTCCTATAAACGGGCTGTAGCTCGTTTAACTATGACTAATGTGACTAACAATCGAGGTTACACCAGACGAACCAAGCTGGGGAAGTTCACTAAACGTTGATAATTGTCTTCTAGTAATAATGGATTTCCACAGACTAAATTCGTGGTAATTCCGCTGACGTCATGATCGCTTGCTGTTAGGGCTCCGATTTAAGACCTCGATGTTCTAGCCCGCATCTGATTTCCTAGTGTGATACCGGTAGATTAAGGAAAGAACGATATCACTGGCGTTGGCATCAGATTTCTCATCAACTGCAGCACAATGTTTATCTACTTTGCGCTGGCCTGTCTCTTGGGTAAGCATATGTAAATGTTTTACAAGTGGGTATGTTCTTCTGGAAACCGGACTCTGACCTCCCACGGACTATCCTTTGGACAAACCAACAGATTTGAGGCAACGCTCGTGAATAAGCTGGTGCCCTGCGCTTGGCTTTCGAGTGGCTCTTTCAAAGTTTGGAGTTTACTATTACGATTACGATATTTACAATGATTTGCGCCAACGTGTTTTACTTCAGACCGTCTATGTGATCAAACATTGCAAATGCGCAACGTTGTCCTGCACTGGCTTCCTGTCTCGCGGCGCATTAGCTACAGGATAACAGTGCCTATCTGGCGGTACCTTGTCGGTGGCTCTCCGTCCTAGTTAAGTTTGTTTCCTCTGTGTTTTACATATCCTATCGTATACGGCCTTCCGTTCCTCGGATAGGAGGAGCTATTGGTATTTAATACATTATTATAGGCAGATGACATCCAAGTATTAAGGATGTCTGTGGCCAGTATAGGCGCCAGCATTCGGAATGCAGAACCTGATTGTGATGCTAATCAGTATACGTGCATAATTGAACGTTGTCATCGTATGAGACTTCGATCAAACAGCACCTAGCCTTCTTTTTCGTTTGGCCGCAGCCTGGCTGAAAGCGGCTCTGAGTAGGGGTCTTTATGGGGCGCTATAAAAATATTTGTAATAAATAAATGAATTGCGCATTCCCCTTAGACAGTCGATTGATGCCAAGGAGTAGGTTCTCATGCGCCAATGTTGCACTGGCTGCTCAAGTCTTATTTATATCGATCTGATTGGGCAGGGAGCGCCGCCAAGTCTGATTCTTTGGGTCGCTATAAAATTATTGTATAAACCTGTGAAAATAGACAGGCTGTGTGGGTAACGTATCGGCATTTCAGTCCTATGACCAGGGTTCGCATTGCGTATCCATCATATGATGGTTTTCAACATTGTGTACGGTCAGACCCTTATAAATATCGTACCAGAGCTATCGATCTAAACATAGGCGGAGACTTGGTCGTGGGTTTGGGGGGGGGGACAGATGAAAAAATTTTGTTCTGGGGACAGGTCGGAAGAAATTCTTAATTCCCAATCATGGATGCAGCAAAAATAGACCGCGTCTCGTGCGTCTCCACCTTTCCATTTTACACAACCCCGAGCATGTTTTAACCAACTCCTACCTCCACTCCGTACCCACACCAATCACCCATTAAGAGCACACAATCATGTTCTCCCAACCAAAGACGACTCTAAATTTATCCCCAGATCATTATGCAAAAATATTTACTAGTTTTTTAAATTTATTTTGGCGACTGGCCGACTATTGTTTATTTTCACTCGTGCAGACCTAAGCATTTCTGTGTTATTGTCAGATACTGTTATTTCTAAATAAACGAATATCTTATTATTACTGCGGTTCGCTTATCGATGCTGGATTATTTCAGAAATTTAAATCTTGGTTTAGTACTGTCCTTGCACGGGAACCCTAAGTAATTATTATTATTTTCATTATTATTATTATTATTATTATTATTATTATTATTATTATTATTGTTGTTGTTGTTGTTGTTAATTTAATAAAAATCTTATAACAGGAGTAGAATTTAACCGTCGGCATCCACGCATGGCGCCCATTACGTTACAAATCTCATTTTGAGCAAGGCAAGTGTATAAGGATGGCGTAGCATCCATTCATAGGACGAGGGGTGATGAAGGATCTCACTGGATCAGACTCTTATTGAAAAATGAGATGGGTCGAGATTATATTATAGGCGTATATACGGTAGCTATATAAAAGCGTTTTCATTTACATTTGTTTGCTGTTCTGCTGAGTGTATTTAATAATGATTAGCTCAAGGGAGATGATAATTTAAATTTGATCTTGATTAATGAAATAAAAATAAATCGAAAAGTGATGGTTAATACTCAATGGTCTCCCATGACTTGTGTATGCTGTAGGGCCCTACGTCTCTCCCACTCCAGCCAATCGACCACTACGTACTAAATGACGGTTTAGATGGTCAGAATAGCAATACTCGAAGCACAGTTGAGCGTAGATCTAGAGAACTAAAATGTGATGAGCATTTTTTTTATTGATACTAAAAATAGAACTGAGTAATTAGGCCCATGTTCTTCAATGAGATGCACTAGCCATGCAACGCACAGCGCCATAACTGGCAAGCCTAACACATTAAAATAATAATGTTAAAAAACCTAGACAATTCGAAACTTAGTCAATCATGATGGGTGGGTCTGATTTTGAGGGGCCGTGGCATGCAACCGGGAGAGACGCAGGTAAGTTGGCCCGAGCCTATGGCTAAAGTAGTCACTGCCACAATACCGTATAGTCGCTATATTCACGGTTATTCCGTCGCACATGGGATGCAAGTCCAAATGGTTTTACATTTACACTAGGCTACAGATAACGCTTAACTCCTGTACTATGAGATCGTTTGTTGACTATTATAATAATCGCTTCATTTTTCACAAAAGACCAACGCTGCCGCTAGACTAAATCATTCAAATATTCAATGCAATAAAATGAGTAAACTTATGGATGAGGATTTAACCACATAAACTCTTAGGAACAAAGTGAAAAGAGTTGATAGCAGATGAACCAACGGTGGCCATGAAGGGTCGCCTTATTTCATTGTTCGAAGGATAGCCCTACTCCTTAAAAGTATAATTATAACAATTTCAACTTTAATCGTCCAGATTAGGCATAATCAGTTCTGAAAGTTATTTTAAACGATAGTTCGGTCTATGTGAATGTAAGCATGTATATAAATATTTTGTCAAGACTTCAATCCAATATCATTCTAATTTATAATACCCTCTCTTGCAGCATGTTTATGATTGCACCGTCAGTTGCTTAGTGCACCATACCTTAAGCAAGCATCACCGCTGTGTAACCGATACTAGAGAGCCGACACACAGCTAGGCACACGTGTACCAGACACAGCATCGAAACCCAGGCGAGGTCACGACCTCTGAAACTTAAATTGACTTGCAGGTCGGCCTCTTATCTCTCGGCCTGGTGTCTTGCACGATGATGAAACACTCACTGACCAGAGACAACCCGGAAACTAGGACAGGCAGGCACACCACGAACCAACCTCAGACATGAGAAAGACAACAGCAAACACACGTTCAATCGCCTGAAATTTGGGGGGATATAGGCTACTCCATCCCCCTCACCTCAACTTTTGGGGTGACCGTCCCCCGCTGTCCCCCCTCTAAGTCTCCGCCAGTGGATCTAAATGAGGTAGACGCATGTACCCAACATAAAGATTTTAAATTGATAATTCTGATTCCGTGTTAAGCGCCTGCGGAGAGTTTTAACGAAAGCGTATATAGGACTGCATACGATTCGATAGCTGCCAATGATACTGGCGACAAAAGAAAACTATACGTTTGAGCCATAATTTATTAAATCCAATTTCAATTACAATTAGAGCAATTTAACAAGATGCTCATTTTGAATCACTTAATTCTACTTGTTTAACTGTCAGTTTTGAAAACTTTGCAGCCACTGCGACAGCCGGTATCTCGGAGAACTGTCTGAACTGCATCTGCAAGGCGAGTTCTTATTAAAGTTAGGGCAAAAAGATTTCTGAGTAAATGCCATTTGGCAAGGGAAAAGTTTTTCGAAATAGTTAAGACGATATATTTAGAGGAAGGTGTTAACACCGCCGTAAAATTCGGGGCAATGTGGTCACAAGAGGCGGCTTCACCATGGAGATAAAAATACAAGCACGGAAATCACTTTGGAAACGGTTATAACTTTGTCCGCTGTCCCAGCGAACTACCCATGTAGCTATATCAAGTCTGCACACAATGTTAAGTCATGGCGTTATGTAATTGAAATTCTTGAATATTCGACATATTTTCAACTTCAATTAAGTATTCCGCATATAATACCTCAATATTTAGACAGATTGATGCTACGCACGTGGCCATTTATATTCTGATGTTGCATCCTTGGAATTGTGGACGGGGACAGAACTTACGTGGGTGCAGCTATAGTAGGTACGTGGAGAGACTGAGTGGAGATAAGGTGGGGATGAGGACAAATCCACGGGAATGGTGACACATTTGTCCCCACGTTACTCTTTTGTAGGGATAAATAATATTATGAACAGTGAATGTGGCTCTTACCGACAACTATTATGGATATAATTCCCCATCAAACTCAGTAATCTTTCCTTCTATAAGATAAGTTCGAAAGTTACCAGTTATAGTAGAATTCTCTTCACCCAAGTCTGCTAAAAAATATTATTGCATTTATCAGTTATCAAATACGGTGCCTGAATACGTGTTTAGTCAATGATATAATTAGTTTATGGCAGCGTCTTCTCTCAAATTGATTCGGTTTTATTTTATCTTAAGTTGACATATTATACAATTTCATCCATACATTGTTGTTTTCAGGTGGAGGGGTGTGTGAGTCAGATTGGAAAGTGTCGCCCGGACCCCGTATCTCTGAGCTGCGGACCATTCCAAATCAAGGAAGCATATTGGAATGATTGCGGACGACCCGGACGAGGTATAGGCAATACCTTACATTTTCTTACTAAGTTCATATTACCTTAAGGATTTCATATCTGTATACTTGGCATACATTCTCTGAAATTAGTTATATTTTCCGTCAATAAATCGTGCACCTTTACCTTACCATATCTAACCTTTGATCTGCCTCACCTTAGTCTATTTGTCTCTTTTGTCTCTTAGTCTCTTTGTATTTTGCCCTGCATGTCTCACAAAGGCTGAACAATTCTTACCTGATTTACAAAGTTCAATCCAGACTTATGAACTTTGAGGGTCACTGCAGAATTTCTTTCGTATTGTATCGTAATTTACCTAACACCATAAGATCCTACCTTTTCATTCTCACCCTACCTAATCCTACACAACCCTCTTGCTCATATCACCATGTCATAAAAATACATTGCCATACGATGTCTTAAATTGTATGCCAAACCCTACTTACCTCAATTATCGAATCCAGTACTATCTACGTTACCTGGTCGTGTTTGGCATAGACTGGAAGTCATGTACAACTCAAATGGAGTGTTCGCGGATATGTGTCAGGAACTACATGAAGCGTTATGCTACCTCTTGCACTGGGGGTCGAACTCCCACCTGCCACGACTATGCTCGTATCCACAACGGAGGTCCTGGAGGCTGCAGAAGTCAGTCGACTCTCGGCTACTGGAGGCAGGTGGAGAAATGCTGCGCCTCTTCAGCCGGTGGTTGTGGTTTCGACTTCGATTTGTCGAGGTACGAGACAGCAGATATCGAGGAGGACAACGTCGACCGAATGGCGGAAGACGTGTAGATCTCCCAGATGGTACATGATTTACCACGTGGACGTCCAAAGAACGGAACGAAGACTTCCTGCTTTTGTGCTTTGATATGTCATGCAGATCACAAATAATTTGTATAATATTCTTTCTCTATGTGTTCATCCATCCATCCATTTATCCATCTATCCATCGATCCATCGTTCCATCCATCGATCTATCAATCCATCTATCCATCTATTCATCTATCCATCCATCAATATATCTATGAATCTATCCATCTATCCATCAGTCTAGTTGGGAATCTTTCTATGAATCTGTCTATGAATCTATCTATGAATCTATCTATGAATCTATCTATGAATCTATCTATGAATCTATCTGTCTGTTTGTGGTATGTCTGTCTATACATATATATATATATATATATATCAATGTTCTATTAAGACATATATGCAGACTTTACAAAATAATTAGTTACGCAGTCGTGCAAACATTCATCCACGATTGCCTTGCACGTTATTTCATTGCAAAATGTATCCCATACGGTTGCTGATTTTCAATCCTTCACTACCGAAGCCGTCATTTTGAATTATCTTTTAAGATCCAAATCTCTTTATCGTTGTCAGAGTTGATCTACCAGCCGGCTGCCTCACAAAAAACGATATCGTGATGTACTCTTGTACCGAAGTAATTTACAATGCCTATAGATTGGCATTACAGTACGACCAAACAACGGACACGATTAAACAGCCACAATGTCATTATATTAACTCCACAGTTGATTTAGTTCATCTGATTGACACAGTGGCACTTCTAAGAAGGCACATGGACCCGCCTCTCGACGTTAAACATTATGACGAGCTTCACAAGCTTTTACATGCGTATGCAAATGAGCTTCTATATTCATTTTAGAACTGACGCTTTCTGATATTTCCTTTCTTGTTATTTATTAGCGCTGTAATGACTAACGAAGGCTCTTACTTTATAATCGGTTTCCACTAGGTGTTCTCTGCGTTTGAAATACATTCTGAAATACGGTCAAGTTCCTAACTTCCTAATCGCTTGAATAAACTTGTCGCCACGAAAGTTTTATATAATATTCGTAAACGAGAGTCTGGATATTATGATTAATTACTGGAGATAGGCTAAAATGTATATGAGGCAAAGGTAATGCCAAGATTGCCCACAGGTGAATATAAATTTAAAAGACAAAGATAATGCGCTGATGGAAGAAACCATGGATAGACGGTCGAGGATTTGTTGTTCTGATCTGGGAGGTTGAGAATCAATGACTATACTTAGGCAGAGGAGTTTGGATTTCCTCAATTTGGATAGTTGATTTACCACATCAAGTAATTAAGTATTGGACGAGGAGAAAGCGAAGGAGGAGAAAGATATACGTGTATGCTTGAAGATGAAAGTCAACAGATGAGGATTTTACGAGGCGTAGTGCAAAAATGAAGACCACGGAGCCTTGAGGCTTGAGCTTTCGTCTCGATTTGTTAAAATTTGCCTGCTGTTTCTTAAAGCCAAAACTGTTCTTCTTATACTTCTTCTTGTTCATGCTCTTAATCTTGTTCTTCGTGCTGTTGTTGTTGCTGTTGTTGTTGTTCTTCTTCATCTTGTTGGTGCCCACGTATGCCAAGCTATCAACAGCTTGATATCTAAATAGTAGGCCTATCCTATCTCCTGTTAACCTAGTGCTTCTGAAATAAAATTTATGATAGCACGCATTTAAAGTTTTCGTCAATCTCGTGTTGGTCCTTTTATATATTAAGTGCACTAAGATCGGACGTCTTCCACGGGGCGAGGAACTCAAAGAAGACAGCACGACGCTCCTTAGGCATGTATATTTATATATGCCTAATATATATATATATATATACCTAATATATATATATATATATATATTGCTTTTGACTCAGTATTGACTCAGTATTGACTCAGAGCCTTACGTTACTAATTGTTACACGAATTATAGTCTTAAAAGGTTGTCTTTATGTTGGTTACTTTTGATTGGATATATAAGCAAATATATATATATATATATATATATATAGACCTATATATATATAACAACCAATAAGAGGTGTCCAACTTTAAGAAACCCTTATACAGGATAAAACTTAGGTAATAATAATTCGTGACGCGTGTACGGATCTGAGTCAACACAGTTTCACCTCGTTGGATCTGTCTCAGCAACCGAGGTCAAACTGACCTCGCATTCACTTCGTCGTCCAATGTCTCAACATTTATTCATGGAATATAATATATATTATATGTATAGAAGAAGAGCTGCATATACATGTAGATGTATATTTGGAGTCGTTTCCAGTTCAGCCCGGAGATAGAGAACAATTCCACCACGTTTGCAGAGCGCCCACCATCAAATATCATCCAAAGGTTGCTAACGGGTGTAAACATGTTTTTCTTAGGAAAGTTACAACAAAGAGGCTTGTTATTAATTAGTCCCTTGCAATCGTCAAGTAGCCGATGTGATTGAATGTTGGTGCCCAGATAAAATCAGTGGCCTACATGCTATGGGTAAACAGGAAAGCTGGCAAGCCTATCCTGTAAATGGGCGACAGCGCATTTACCTCAGCCCCGGAGAAAGAAAACAGTTTCATGTCGTGCGCAGAGTGCCCCCCCCCGCCTTCGAAGGAATTCTAAGAACACCAGTACGAATCAGTAAGAACACTAATAACAAGCCTCTTTGTTGTAACTTGCCTAAGGAAAACATGTTTACACCCGGCGCAGAGTGCCCCCCCCGCCTTCGAAGGAATTCTAAGAACACTGGTTCTTAACCTGGGTTGCCGGCACCCCAAGGGGTGCGAGATTCAGTTCATGGGAGTGACAGGAGAGGGTCCAGTACCTTTTCATTGCACATGATACGTTGGCTTCCTTCATAAGTTCATAGTTGGAATCCATTTTGTGGATGAGAAATATTGAGAAGGGATATTATTTTTGTCCAGGTATAAAATTTTTGAGTGAAGTTATTGAAGAAGATGAGTTACTGCTTCCAGACGTTGCTACATAAGTATAGGCATACCTTCAGGAGCTTTGATGGTAATTTCTCCGCAGGAAACGTGGAAGCCTACGACCGTTGGATCAGAAGCCCGTTTCTGTTTCAGCAAAGTGGCATGCCTATGTAGATCCTATGAAAAAAGAGACCATTGGATGATTTTCAGTAAACATGATGAAGCTGCTAAAATAGCTTTAAAAGTGAAAATAGATGATTTTTTTGCCATTGCAATTCGCAAATGGTAGCATTCCCTAGCAGGTCAAAGTAAGAAATTGGTTTATTGTTCCATTCGCAACAGCATCACTGCGATGCATGGCTTACCGCTCTTCTTCGTGCCAAAATTATATTTTGAAACTGCTTCGATGCTCAGCCCGAAATGCGCTTTGTTCTCTCCAGAAACCCAATCCCATATTTCAAACATAATATTTAACCCACCCTCAAATGTCACCCATTCTCAAATCGTTGACTAAAGCGACAATCCCATTAGCAGTTATTCTATCTCCTAGGACCCTCTGGAAACTGGACTCTCCTTTCTTCGGACTACCCTTTCGGCAGCTCATTTGATTTGAAGCAGCGCTCGTAAATAAGCTGGTGCCCTGCACTTGGTTTTAAAGTGGCCCTTTAGAAGTTTAGAGATTACGATTACATAATTGAAAAGAAGGAAAAGCAAAAGTCATATTTGAATGATTTGATTTCATCATTTCATATTTAATCCAAGGGCCGAAAGCTATTTTGCGCATTTGACCGATTATTCTCCGTGCTCCTAAGTCCTGGGCTTGGCTCGTGTGACGTCCGAACCAGTGTGCTGTCATGATGTGTATAGGATTTCTGTGGTCTTTTTCGTTACGGCCGACGTATCTGCACCGATTCGACCGACCTTCTTTTTGTTTCCAGGTCAGGGCTCTGTTGTTGTGACCAGAGGCGAGGTAATGGTTTAGCATCAGAGTTTCGTTCTCCTATCCCTGCTCCTCTACCAAGGTACCCACAGGGTTGTGGTGGCCAAGTTTATTGGGAAGGTGGACCTGACCTCGCCATGCCACGATTCAGTCACTGGGTGTATGCAGTTTCTCGAGGAGGCGGTATCGCCACTCACCACATCACCGTACCTGGTGGAGTTGCCGCTGTTGGTCCGCGACTGCTTATTCGTCGGGGACAAACCCCGCTTATTTCGCAGCTTATTCGCAGCTTACTTCGCAGTTAGCCTTCATACTGAGGGGGCTTTCCGTTGCTCGTCACTTGGGGCGCGGTGGGTTGCAGCGTACACAGCTCTGTAGCGTTTTAGCAATGCTTCAACATTTGCTAATACCCCAACTTATGATTTGATTTAATATTTTCTTAAATAACAGAAAATGTGTATCATAAAACAGTAAGTTAAGCATACAATTATAGCTTGTTATTTGCCAATTAATTTAATAACAATGGCTGGTAATTTGATCTGAAAATTCAAGGGTTTGTCTTGCCTTCAGCACAGGAGTGCGGGACAGAATTTTAAAATCTTAGGTGCGCAAACATATACAAATGTTTTGGAACCAATGGCGTAGATGGTGAGCAGCCACCAATATGCAGTGCGGTGGCAAATCATCTCCCTTACTGGCTAAACTTTCGACTTCCACTCAACAATGTACAGCCGGTATTCACATTGTACCTGAGTTTTCTAAATTTTAACGAACTCTGAGAATTCTTCTTAAACTCTTACTAAGGCAAATAGAAACTTAGAGCCAGCTATTCAGCAGGTAGACACGACGTACAAATAGAAAAACTGTCAAGTGCATCTTAAGTTGACAAGTGCATTTTTAATGCGTGTTATTAAGTCAGGCTATAGAAGTCATTCATGCCATTTTTGCTTTTCGCGAACTGTATTTACCACTGACTCATTTTTAATGCGTGTTACTAAGAATTGGCACGTCACCGGCCTTTTTGCATTTCGCAGAACGGTATTTACCACTAACTAAATTTGTGGTACTATTATTACGCAGACATGGTCACTTCCTGTTGCGAATGTGATATAATAGACCTCGATGTTCAAACCCCGCAGCTGACATCCTCGTCTGACAGAGAAGGGAAAGAACGACATCGCGAATATTGGCATCAGATATCTCATCAACTACAGCACGATGTTTATCTACCTTGCGCTAGCCTGTCTCTTGGGTTAGTATTTGCAAACGTTTTGCATGGGGTAATTTGAAATAATTTGCGCAAACCTATTTTGCTTTAATCGTCTATACCGATGAAATATTGCGTGATGCACGTTTCCCTTAGAGATACGACTACTGCCAAGGAGTAATACGCCTTTCTTCCTAAAGATGCTGTTGTCCGATTTATTATCCCGTGGTTGAGTTGGGATCACCCCGAGCAGGCTTCTTGATGTGGCGCATAAAATATTTTTGAATAAATTAAAAAATAGCACTGTGGTCGAATGACTAGGGCGTTGGTTATTCAATTATGTGCGACCGGGGTTCGCATCGCGAATCCGCCATTTAAATGTGTATATCGATATTGAAATATATATATTTAAGTATGTATATCAAATCGAGTTGAACCTGCGGTCATCCATCATCTGCGATGTTGCAATTAGGGGACATGTCAGAGTTAGCGGCATGATCGTTTCCTACTTCGTCAACGGATCAAACCCTTATACGCAATTTACCCAGATGGATAAGTAGGAATTGATATCATTGCAGTGTCGTCGATCTGAATGAGATAAAGGCGTGTATCCAGTCCAATGTTATGTTCATGGCAAATTCAGAGTCCTTGTTCAACGCCTGTGTAAGGATTTTAAAAACGAAGTGCGTATCTACCATTACAGAAATTGATATACAGACGGCGACAGAAACTGGCTTAGACCTAAGTAAAATTGAGCCACAATTTATTTTTAATTTTAAATCCATTTTTAATTCAACTTGCTCGTTTGATTCACTTGATTTAAATTCTAGTACTGTCACTTTTAAAACTTTACAGCAACAGTAACTACGGCAGCAGACATCTCGTCGAGCTGCATGAACTGCATCTGTAAGGTAAGTTGTCATTTTGCAGAATCTGGATTTAAACAACATTAAGACGATATGATCAAATATTTTACATGCACTATATTAGCGCCATTCATATAGCGACTTTTCTAGTGTGACAATATTCTCAAGTCTAAATGATGGCACATTTTGGATAGAATGGCTATTAGCTGGGGAATTATTGCGATGTAAAAATTGCTGGGGATCATTATTGCGATGTAGAAATAGCTGGAAAACACTATTGCGATGTAGAATAAGCGATACAGCCAGAGGCCTAGAGCATACACGTATCATGTATTATAAGGCCATCGTTGTCTACGCTCGCACACACATAGACCCCAGCAATCGATTTTGTTAGACATAGAGTTCTTGGGAGCGTCTGGGTTCAAGCAGAGCACCGAATAATGACGCCTTTAGAGCATATAATCTTGTCTAATATTATCCATCTTGACTAAAATGGTGATGGCCATTTCAACATAACTTCAGGTAAAATCTTATTAAGCAGCATTACATTATTATAGACGGGTGCTATGGTGTAACGCTATTTAGTGCTATTTCATGAGTTGAATTAAACTGAAGGTCAGTGGGTTCTTTGCTTTCCAGGTGGAAGGATGTGAGAGTCAGATCGGAAAGTGTCGCATGGATGTTGGATCTCTGAGCTGCGGACCATTCCAAATCAAAGAGCCATACTGGATTGATTGCGGCAGATTAGATGGAGGTAGGTGATGCGACCCAGCAAACATTACCTACCCTACCTTTTCTTTTAATGTCAACCTTGCCTTATGCATTCCATATCTATAATTAGCATGCCATACATTCTCTGCTTCTCTGAATTATGCAAGGACGGCCAGTGATCACGGATGAAAATGCTGTTAAATTGGGAGAAGACCGATGACTAATGTACCAAGGCTTCATTGACTGAAAAATACTCTTTGACATTTATAAGTGTTCCATTACTTTCATGGGAAAGGACGTTGACATAGGAGGAGTAACCTTGAAAGAAGAGAGGGTCTTGGAATGATAAATCACAGCGGACAGTGACCGAGGCAGAAGGAAGACAATGCAGGTGGGAGACAACGGACGAGGGAGACGGAGAAGGAAGACGGAAGAAGTGGTTATCACACAGACGCATGTCTTCTAAGCACTTTATATTGTATGGTATCGTATTTTTAGATTTATATAGCGCCTTTCGCAGAATAACTATTCAGAGGCGATCATTCTGTTATGTTATTTTAGTTACGTAATAGTTTTATTTTATATCTGTCACCATACGTTATCTAATTACGATCTTAGCTAACCCTACCATAACTAGGACTATTTCTACACAACTTACCCGACCTTATAATTATTAGTCTACCGACCTTGTTCTTCTATATCTAACTCTGTCTTACATACCCTGGTCCTATCTTACATAATCAGCCCATTTCAAGGCCGTGTGGATCATTGTAGAATTGAAGCTGCATTGTTATCGTAATTTACGAGTTTTCACTTAGTCGTGTAAGATCCTACCTCATCCCCTTCATAATGCCTAATCATACCCAACTCCTTTCCTCATATCACATAATAATACATTCCCGTACGATACCTCAAAAATGGTATAGCACGAACATTGTCTCAAGTACTGTACCTACCTTGTCTGACCTTGTTTGACGTAGACTGGAAGACATGTGCAACTCAGATGGACTGCTCGCGGAGATGTGTCATTAACTACATGAGACGCTATGGTACCTACTGCACCGGGGGCCGAACTCCCACCTGCCAGGACTTCGCCCGCATCCACAACGGAGGTCCTCAAGGCTGCAAAAGCCAGGGTACCGTCGGATACTGGCAGAAGGTGGAGAGGTGCTGAGCCTCGTCAGCCTGAGGTTGTGGCTTCGACTTCGATTGTAGAGGTACAAGGTGGCAAACATCGAGGAGGACACCTACGAAAAGCCAGATGATGCATTGATGGTGCAATCTTCTACTACATGGATTTTCGAGGAACGGAGCACAACTTCCTGCTTTCTGCTTCGACTTCTATGCAATGCCTTTTCAATATGCTTGATCGACAGTCTAAATAATGCTACTAATATTTTGTATAATAAACTTATAGGCCTTAGTATCGAGACGTAGAACCATATGTGGACATGACAGAGATAATATCCGTCTACGTGTCGTGTATGTGGTCTGATCATTAAATTTTGCAACCACAGTATTGTACTCATGTTTAATTGTAAATTAACAATGACAATTCAACCTAATGCTTAGAGGTAAACCAGAGAAGCGTAATACAGAAATATGAAATCTAATCACAGCACTTCTATAGCGCTGCTGTGATGATATGATTAAGTCGATGGTCTTTTCTGAGCAAAATCGCCGTATAAGTAAGTAATTACGCGAAGTAATTTATGCTGTGCCTTCGATGTTCGCCATTCATCGTACAGCTAAGGGTTTGCCACAGACAAGACACTTCTTGTCTTTGGAGTCTCCTCTTGTTATCGGATTCTTTGTAAATGGTCATCTTTTTTTAATTCTGAAATTTGATACCGCCCTTCTTCTAAAATTGTTTGCTCAGAAGTGCACACGCCTCGACGACGCAATTGCAGTTGTACTGCAGAGTAATTGTGCGCAAAGGACTTGCTCAAGGTCCCTACACAGTGACTTACGCCTCGGACAAGGGTAGAACCCGCTCACTCAGTGCACATTATGCATTACGGCCCGACCGCTCTCACCGATCGCCCACCGAGTCACACCTGTCCAATAAGAATATGTAGTTAAGGTCAGTGACTACAAAAGGCGCACTCTTTCCCGTTTTGGCACCTATGCAATGCCGGGATGAGATCCGATTTTTACGATCCATATTTGCCTTGTTAAGTACACTAACTACATCCCGTTTGGAAGCTGCCATGCTAAGGAGGGAGTCGTCGACTGAATCAGCGACAATGGCGGTATACATAGAAAATAGCCTAATTAGATATACTTTCCTATTTTAGGCAATAACGAAAGTGAAAGCAACGAACAAAATGTGATCATTGCTATGACTTAATTGCTACGAAGTAATTGTAATGAATACGAGTGTCGAGTCACTAATGCCAAATGTTAATTGGTTGTTGCAGTTTAACGACACTGTGTGGTAACAAAGACCATTAGCGTCGCCCTCCTCCTTTATCCAGGCTTGGGACTGGCACTGGCCGAGTACTACCAGTGGCGGAGTTGCGAAATGTTAATGAAACAAACAACTGTTTATATATGCTCGACGAGATAGACTGACGCGGATCCAAAGTACATATTCCACGTCAGTAAGACTATTTCTAGTAAGGACGACTTCTTCATAAGTAAAGCGAAACAATCGAAGTAAACATTCTTATTCAGGAAATGGGAACTGCACGACTCTCTGTAGTGCATAACAACTTACGAAGTGGTAGAATAGTGATGGTAGGATAGATATAGTGATGGTAGTTGAGGTGAATTACGGCAGCCGTAGCGGCGATAATAATAGCTGTAATTTATTTTCTGAGTAGCAGTTACAAGAAGTGATACTGCTATTACTTATCTGCATCTAGTTTCACCGCATATATAGCCTCGTGGGCTGTCATGATTCTTCTAGTTACATGGTTACGCTTGAAGGAGCATCGTTGTATTACGTCATGTTCTAAATCGTCGACTGAAGGTGGTTATACAGATGACGTGTAGCAAATGCTCAAAGCTAGATAACAAATATGACTTAGTAACTCAGTTGGACCGAGAGCTCACTTTTGTTCCACCCTTCATTGCTTTGCTTTGGACTGCTACTACCAGCTGTGCCAGCTTCGTCTATTAACCGTTCGCTTACGTCTGATGCCACCGTTACCATACTCCAGTCCTTCCTTACAGCCCGCCTTGTTTTTTGTTGCTACTAATTTGGCAAATTCCCAAGCATCACAATGTCTACAGCTACATGCTAGAGGTCATTCACTGGCTCCGGCTCACTTAGTGCAGGGCAGCTGGACTGTTTTGCGCTCTCGCCATTGCCTTCCCCCAATTTATTTCCGTGAACTCTTCTGATCGACTTCAGGTATCCCTAGGCGTCCCCTCTACGCCCCGCGGAGAAAGGAGTCCTCTTGGCTTCTTTCGCTCGTTCTGCAGCTATGCGGAATCAAGCGCTTTCTGTGGTAGGCCCAGTTATCGGGAATGATTTTCCTCTAGAGCTGTGTCTACACCCTGTTACAGTACCTTTAACTTTCCTCCCTAAACTTAAGGCTGTACTTTATGGGCACTTTGTAGTCGGAAGTGTTTCTGAATAGTTACCACTAAGGGAAAACAATATAAATCCCGAATTTTGAATGAATCAACACAAGTCCAACTTGACCAGCTGCTGGCCTGGTACCGAGCCAAATACACTGAGCTGTCTGTGGATTTAGTTGCAGTCGAATTTATGTAGAGCTACCTTTAGACGTAGGCTAAATTTGGAAACGTTTTCAGCTCAACCCCGGATAAAAAAGGTAGGTTATGATGTGTGATTAGCGCCCACCTTTCGAGAACCTCCTTAGGTAGCTAACCTAAAAAACTAAAAATCTTCAGAGGCTTGCTATTCTGTAGACCAACACGTCTAGGCAACATTAATAGTTTTGACTGCCAAACGTGTCGTGTGACAGGGCTGCACGTGACTAACAATTGACATGACACCGGCTGAGCCAGGCTAGAGAAGTTCATTAAACGCCCTTTTGCATTTCGCAAAGCTGGACTTTCCAAAGACTAATCTCTGGTCGAAATAGTAACAGTGGTAATTCCACTGTCCTCATCATTTCCTGTCTCACGGGTGCGGTTTTAAGACTTCGATGTTCAAATTGCAGTTGACTTCTTAATCTGACAGGGAAAGGAAGGAACGAAATCACTGGCGTTAGCTTCAGATTTCGTATCAATTTAAGTAGAATGTTCTACCTTGCGCTGTCGGGTCTATTGGGTAATTAGATATAAAATATCTTGCGTGTTGATCTATTGCACGTTGGTCAAATTTCAATGAGTTGTACAGGCACGTTCTATTTTTAACGACGAGATTGTACTGGAGCGATTGGGATATTAGTGCATTTCGTGATTTTCGTCGCTAAAGTGATCACGATATTATTTTAACGAGCACACGCTGTAAAGTAGGTGAGTGGGTAACACGTCGTCTTTTCACTTGTACCAACGGGGTTCGCTTCTCCCGGCTCCGGCAGACCTGCGCTTCGAGACGATAGGCCATCTTAATCGGGTTCTCCGCTCTGCTGCTAGCCTCTGGAATCTAGACGCTTCTATAAAATTTACGCTTCGATCTCAAACTAGTAAAACTACCGGTACATGCCTGATACTCTGCACTGGCTTGCTATCTCACTACGCATCAGCTGTTGAATAACTGCACTGGTCTGGCGATTCCTTACGGAAGCCCAACGGTGACATACGATTATTTTTTATTTATCTAGTGCGCATTAGATAAATCTATGCAACATGGCCGACATAAATCAATGCCAAGAATATCTTGGTCAAAATCTCTTTTTAATCTTAGAAAACAATATAGTGGCTCCGAAATCTGGTCCCATTGTTCTTCGTACATATATAGGCAATATTATTGTATCCTTCACACAGTCCTCTTATCATTATTTTATTTATACTAGTGGTGAGTCATGATATGGTGGCGTCATGTTCCATGTCTTTGTCGCAGGCTTGATCTACTTAAAGCCACTGTCTTGTAACCTTGTACAAAGCGCTCGGCCAAAGTTGCCTGTCAGCAATTCTGAACACTTTTTAGGTATGGCATTATTGAAGTGCAGTTTTATTGTGGAGTATTAACACATGGCCACTCCATAAACTCTTCATGTGGCTCAATAAAGAGAGCTCCGCTGGAACGCGGGACACGAAGCTCGAAAGTCGTACAGCAGACAATTTTCATTGGCGCCAATCCTCAAACCTTCTATTTGTTACCAAGTAAATACCGTAACAAACAAATACTGAAAGTTATAAGCTTACTAAAATGTAGTAAGCTTATAACCTTCACCATTTGTTTATTATATCATTATTATTGTTTTCTAAGCTTAAAAGGAGATTTTCACAAGTCTAATCTTGCATTGATTTATGTCAGCTCTTTTGCATAGATTTATCTAGTTCGCACTAGAAAACTATCTAGTGCGCACTAGATGCTATCTAGTGGGCACTAGATACTGTCTAGTGCGCACTAGATAAATAAAAATAATCGTATGTCACCGTTGGGCTTCCATAATTCCTTCCTTGCACTGTGCGGCGATATAAATATTCCTAAATGACGGAATGAGTGAACTTGCATGTTACCTCTTCTTCATTTAAGTACAAGGAGCAGACATCAGAGTTTGCGAGAGGGTCGTTTCCTACTTCGTGCATATGTCTACAGTCGAACCTGTGTACGGGTTTAGTCAAATGGAAATTGTTAGGAATAATTAATCATTGCAGAAGTATTAAGGTATAAATATGTCAGCTCAATATTTGTGTTTATGGAATCCAGTCGGCGCCTGTGTGATATTTAATGAACAAACTCGTTGCGAGTATTAGGGCCTACGATTAGGACACAGCAATTGATACAGACAACAGAAATTGATGCGCCTGAGCCTGAGTAGGCCTTAAGCTGATCCAATAATTTCTATAACTTCTCGATGATGACGATGAAAACATTAGTCGATGGTCGTTTCTTTCCATTCGAAACCAAAGTCACACCTTTTCAAGAATTCTTATCCAAACTCACTCGATCATCCACTTAGGCCTATTTGAATCCACGTTAAAAAATTGCGCTACGTAACTTATTCATTATACCTGCCCATTTTGTAAACTTTGCAGCCATTGCGGTAGCCGATATCTCAGAGAACTGCCTGAAATGCATCTGTCACGTAAGTTTATTAAAACATGAAACTTAAGGCAATCAGATTAAATATGTTATATGCATCGTATTAAATGCATTGCCTCTTTAATTAGTCCAATATTTTCTCTCATAGCTGTACCACTTGATTCAATTATAAATTTTCCTCCTAGTACAAGCCTGGTTCCTGCTGATATGCAAATTGCGAAAGCAGTACCTATTCATGGCCTCAAAGTTCAATTAGCTAACTGCAGACATATATCCGTTCTACCCTGTTTTTACAAATAATTAGAGAAAGTAATGTACTCCAGATTTTTTAATTTTGTTGATATATGATATGTCTAAATTTATATGCTCTTCGCAACATGGTTTCCAGCCTGAACACTCCACAGTGATGTTCCTACTTGATCTTCAGGATTATCTATCCTCTACCATTGACCGAAACGAATCTTCCGTGGGTATCTTCCAGGACATAACCAAGGCTTTCGACACTATAAATCACGAAATACTTTTGGCTAAAATGGAATTTATGGGTGTCGGAAGAGTTGCTTTGAGTTGGCTTCGAAGCCATATGTGCAATAGAGCTCAATACGTGTCATGTAACGGTCACATGCAGTGTTGTATGCAAGACCTGAAACTTCAAGACCAAGACGAGACCGTGACAGTGAGGTACCAAGACCGAGACCGAGATCCGAGACACTAGGCTCAAGACAGTACAAGGCAGTAAAAGACAAGTGATTCTATATAAAATGCTGTAAAATACTAATGTATCAGTTTTCGAGAATA
Source organism: Bimastos eiseni (assembly GCA_959347315.1). Taxonomy (NCBI): domain Eukaryota; kingdom Metazoa; phylum Annelida; class Clitellata; order Crassiclitellata; family Lumbricidae; genus Bimastos; species Bimastos eiseni. The sequence goes on from OY365815.1 coordinate 16,135,706, forward strand.
AGGTTCGTTTGTAATTTCAATTTTAAACTTGTAATGTAGGCCTATATAGTACCAATTCCTGAGAATAGTTTTTATATTGCGCAAGATTATAAGACAGCTAACACGAAACCTATCGAGATATTTTGCTCGAGACAGAACAAGACTTTCACTTCAAGACAGTTTCTAAAAATTTGAGACACTACCTCGAGACCGAGACCGAGACCGAGACAGCAGGCTTCCGAGACCGAGACACTAAAAAAACTGTCTCGAGGCGTCTCGATACCGAGACACTGTCTCGAGACCATACAACTCTGGTCACATGTCAAATACTGCCAACCTAAAACATGGTGTGCCCCAAGGTTCTATCTTAGGTCTACTCTTTCTCCTGATTTTCATTAATGACCTCCCAAATGTTTCTAGACATTTTCACTTTCTATTATTTGCTGACAATACTATAATCATTATCTCCAGCTCTGACTACTCCAAAACTTTTCAGTTAGTCATGAATTAACAAGCATTGCTAATTGATTCACCGTGAATAAACTGTCTCTCAACGTTGAAAAAAACGAATTATATTTCATTTGCTTCTCCTAGCAAACCCTTCCCGAAATCAATAAGCCACTTATGTTAAATAATATTTCCATTTCTGATCAGTTCCTTGGTGTTTTATTGACCAATCACTTAACTGGAAAACTCACGTTGACAACCTTGCTGCAAAAAAGCCATAAAATTTAGATTTAGAAATAATTACCATCTTCACTTTAGCTCAACTTCGGATAACATCTTGTTGCACAACATCAGATCACAAGAAAGATGCTACGGTGCAACGTTATATAGCGGTATTTTACGAGTTGTATGAAGGGAAGGTCAATGAGTTCATTTGTTTCCAGGTGGAAGGATGTGAGAGTCAGATCGGAAAGTGTCGCATGGATGTTGGATCTCTGAGCTGCGGACCATTCCAAATCAAGGAACCATATTGGATTGATTGCGGTAGACCAGGAGGAAGTAAGGGGAATGCTACAGTATCTAACACTACCTTACCTTATCTTGCTGACACCATTTTGCCTTAAACATTCCATATCTTCACTAAACATATCATGCATTTTCAGATATATGCCATTGTTTTCTTTTGTTAATCTGGCACTGCACCATGCGTTATCGTACCGTACCTATTACCTACATGTATATAACCTTTGTTCAGCTTAACAAAACCTCATCTGGTCATATCCTTTGACTTCGATAAAAGCATGATGATAATATAAATATCTACTTAGAAATAATTATCCTATTATTGTGAGACTTAACACAACTGACCACAGGAGCATTCACAGCATTGTAATATCAATGATGATAAAATCAATAACTTAAGTTTTGGACCATACAATACATTGCCATGCGACACCTTAAAACAATATAATTATATCACGTTGTATACCAGTTACCGAACCTGCTCTGCTTTGACGCAGACTGGAAGTCGTGTACAACTCAGATGGCCTGCTCTAGGACATGTGTCAGGAACAACATGAAGCGTTATGGTAAATACTGCACCGGGGGCCGAACTCCCACCTGCCAGGACTACGCCCGCATCCACAACGGAGGTCCTAAAGGCTGTCAGAAGCAGGCAACCATCGGCTATTGGAAGAAGGTGGAGAGGTGCTGTGCCTCGTCAGCCGGTGGTTGTGGTTTCGACTTCGATGTGTTGAGGTACAAGACGGCAGACATCGAGGAGGGCAACGTCGACCGAGTGGTAGAAGATGCATAGAAAAGCCAGACGGTGCAATTATCTACCACATGGACTTCAGAAGAATTGGGCGAAGACTTCGTGCTTTTGAGCTTCGATAAAGTCGTGGAGATACTCATTTTTTTAAATAATCTTTTTAGATAGTTCAATTAATGTTACTAATATTTTATGCAACAAACTTATATCAAGACATTATGCCGACATAACATAGAAAGCAAGTAAAGCAGGGTTAAGCAATATGTTTAACAAAGTTAAAAGAAGGATGAAATTTAATTAGTCAATTATAAGACGTATACCCTTTAGACACACTAAAATCAAGGGTAATAACAATTTTACATAGTAAGGGCAAAGAATAGGAAGTTAAATGGCTGCATGACTTTAAGCCAGACAATAATATTTAAGAACTCTTTCCTCGTTCTCAGCTCTTTTCTTGCTTATATTAATTAGTACTGTAATATAATGGCTATTGAAAGCGCGTAATAGTCGGTTTAACACATAATTCAGAAAATAGATGATGTTTTAGTTTTAGAAGGAGACCTGTTCTTGAATATATCATGTAAGATCCTTATCTCTTTTCTGCGGCTAAAAAATCGATATTCCAGCAGGCCACATCTAGCAAGGAGGTATAGTTATGTACGTTTGTAGGCTTCCGAAGTTATTTACGGTGGTTCGATTGGAATTACGGAACCAACAAAATAAACACGACTAAGCAGACCATAATGTCATTACACTAACTCTGTAACATGGCTGGCTTGCCTGATTATATAACCAGACACAGTGACACTCCCATAAAGGTACATGGATGCTAGATCTGTTTCTTAACGTATAAACGGAATAAAGCCCTCACGAACATCTACCCTAAATACACCTACGCCTATCAACACAACGCCTACCCTAGCAACACTTGCGCCTATCAACACAACACCTACGTCTATCAACACAACACTTACCCCAACAACACCTACGCCTTTCAATACAACGCCTACGCCTATCAACACAACATCTACCCTAACAACACCTACACCTATCACCACAACGCCTACGCCTATCAACACAACATCTACCCTGACAACACCTACGCCTATCAACACAACACCTACCCTAAGAACATCTATGCATATCAACACAACACCTACCCTAACAACTTTATAATAATTTCTACAGCTTCTCGGTGATGACGATCAAGACATCAGTTGATGGTCGTTTCTTTCCATTCCAAACCAAAGTCTCACCTTTTCAAGAATTCTTATCCAGACTCACTCGATCATCCACCCTCAAATCGCCGACCAAAGCTACACCCCTTTACAGCCTCCTCTGAGCGTCTGGAAACCGGACTAAGTCCTTCCTAGGACCACCCTATTGACAACCCATTTGATTTGACGCAGCGCTCGTGAAAAAGCTGGTTCCCTACGCTCGGCTTTCTAGTGGCGCTTTAGAAGTTTGGAGATTACTATTACGACTATAGAAAATCCTAGTATCGTAATTGTAACTATAATAGAACATTTACGTCGATGTAATCCATATTGCGCCTCCGATGGTTCGCTCAGTCATCCTACGAGGGTCGTTGTCATAGGAAGAGTTTTGTCTTCTGACTGTTCTGAGTCTCGTCTTGTTATCGGATTTTGTTGCATAGATGATCATCTGGCCTATGCGAACATGTAGTCGACTTTGATTACTACAATAAGTTGGCCCTCGTTTCCCGTCCTGTTGTGCCGCAGCAATGTAGGGATGAGATCCGTATTGCTATGATCCATCCTTACTTTGAAAACCCGATGAGTCACATTCCTAATAATACGGTAGATGAGGTGGGAGCCGCCGATTGATTTAGGGACAATGGCACTGTGGAATATTGCTCAATAAAATTTACTTTTCCTTCTAGGTAACAAAGAAAGTGGAAGCAATGCACAAATTGCCACAAAATGTGACTTAATTGCTATGAAGTAGGCCTAATTATGAGTTATACCTAATTATACCGCGAATATGAGTGCAAAGTCACTAATAAGACAATGTTAATGAAACAATTAACTATCTACTTGTTAGACGAATTCGACTGACATGGATCCAAGATACATATCCCATGTTAGTCAGCTCATTAGTAGGGCTAAAAATCTCGCAAGGATGACTTCAGCACGCATGCAACAGGGCAACCAGAATAAACATTATTTTTTCAAGGACTTGTGACCACACGACTCTGTGTAGCATAGAAGAAGGTTGAGTAGTGGTGGATCAATCAATCAATTCAAGTTTATGTGGCAAACCAAAGTAACAAATTACATGAGATCGGTATAACAAACAAAATTTATGATTTCGCCACAACTACCATCAAGGTAGCATAGCTACAGTGATGGTAGTTGTGGTGAAATATGGTAGCTGTAGTGGCTATAATAATAATCGTAATTTCTTTCGGAGCGGTGGTTTTAAAGTTATAATACTACTAGCTGGGGAACCCGGCGTTACACGGGTTTAGACAGGTTTTTGGCCCTGGAATGCAGGAAGACGGCGGCCGTGGGATTCACCAATCCATCTATTTTGTGCCCCAGGTGTTTCCAGAGCGAACGGCGAAGGTTTCGAGTCAATAGCTGTATGTAAATAAATAGTGTCTTATACATTCTGTATAGACACTGATGCGTACACAGTATACATACTCATCTGACCGACTCTGCATAGGATGGCCAATTAATCTATACGACTGTACGTGCTACCTCCTGGCGACTGATTAGGAAACTGAGACAGGTTTATTGTCCTGGAGAGCCGGAAGACTGCGTCTTCTAATTGACTGCGCTTGAACCCAACAAAGACCGAATTTATCTGGCCAGGCACTAAGGTACGGAATGTCGAACCTGACGTTACTATTCTTACGTCTGAATCTCCTGAGTATGTCTGTTCAAGAACGGTCCGTGACCTTGGTATCCAGTTGGACCAAGAGCTTACATTTTGTTCTACCCTTCATTGCCTTGCTTGGGATTGTCACTACCAGCTACGCCAGCCTCGTCTATTTACCGTCTGACGCTTTCTCTCGTTCATTCCTTCGTGACGGCTCGGTTTGATTATTCATTGATTATCGCTCGATAGGTCTGGTCTCGCTTCCTATCTAGCCGAATAGCATGCTTGAACCGTGTCTTGCGCTTTGCAGCGGGCCTCAGCGTGCAAATTCCCAAGCATCAAGCATGACCACGTCTCCAGCTACCTGCTAGAGGTCCACCACTGGCTCCCTATCAACCAGCACACTAATTACAGGGTAGCTGACTCCGCCGGCTCCCTATTAGCCAGCAAACTAATTACATGCTAGAGGTCCTCCACTGGCTCCATATCAGCCAGCAGACTAATTACAGGGTAGTTGACTCCACTGGCTCCCTATCAGCCAGCACACTAATTACAGAGCAGTTGACTAGCAGGCCTGTTTTGATGCTCTCATCAGATCCTCTCGCCAAATTCCTCTCCGTGAGCTCTGTTATATGACTTCAGGAATGCCTGGGCGCCAATCTTTGCTCCTCAAAAAGGTGTTCTCTTGATTTCTTTCGCTCGTACCGCAAATGAGCAGGATCGAGCATTTTCTGTGGTAAACTCAGTTATCTGGAATGGCCTTGCCTTAGAGCTGCGTCTACAGTACACTCTGGGACGATACATGAAACCGTTCTCATTAAAATTAAAACTGTTCTCTTTGGGCGCTTTGGAGTCGGGAGCGTTTCTGAATAGTTACCATAAAGGGGGTACTATACAAATTCCGGAATGAATAAATGAACAAATGAAAGTCCAGCTTATCCAGATGCTGGCCCGGTACCGATCCGAATATATTAAGTTTTCAGTGGATTTAGTCGCATTCAATTAGATAACACTTAGGCAGTAAGAATATCTGTGGAATCAGACATGGTTCGGAATGCAGAAGTTGCCTGTGAGGCTGTACAATACGTCGTCAGCGTAAAATTGATGTGTCAGAGAACAAAGCGCAAGTTTAGACTCCACATCTGCAGTAACAATAATGAACAGAAGTGGCCCAGGACTAAAGATCCCGTGATGAGGCCAAAAGAGGAAGGGCCCCAAGGAGAACGAGGTGAGTGAAAGATAGCAGGAGATCGTTCCGAGAGATAAAAATTGACCCACAGAAGTGGAAGGTCCCTAATCTATAACGTTATGGAGAGACGATTCAAGAGGATATCATGGTCTATTGAGTCAAAAGCATCCGTTCCTTTGTTCATTGTTTCATGAAATGTTTATAGAGATGCACACGAATGTAATGTAATGAAAATCTTCGAACTTTTTTAGCGCCCACAAAACCCAAGTCAGGGAGACCAGCTTGTTCACTGGCGTTATATTCGGAGTCGCTTCCAGCTCAGCCCCGGATAAGGATGGTATGTTCATGACGTTTTCAGAGCGCCAGAGGTGTCAATCCCCTCTGAGTGATGGAGACGAACCCCCGGTCCCAAGAGCCAGAAGGGTAATATATTCCCCAAAAGACGCAAAAATGTCCCCCCTACCTAAAATCGGAGGCATTTTCCTCCGGATCCCCTACATGAATGCCCCTGCAGCGCGCCCACCTTCCAATGACTTTCCAAGGTACGTGTATCTATCTGAGCAAAAAACCTAAGCTGAAAAATACGACTGAGAGGTTTGCTATTCAGCAGGCCTACACGTCTGGGCAAAGTAATAGTTGTGGCTGGCAGGCGTATCATAAGACAGGTAATAGGTCGCTGCACGTGATTAACAATTGACTTGACTGACACCGACTGAGCTAGGCTAGAGAGGTTCATTAAACGCCCGTTGCATTTATCGTAGTTGGATTTTCCACAGACTCTTATCGAAATAGTAACGGTGGCATTTCCAATGTCGTGATCGTTTCCTGTTTTTTTTAAGGGTGTGGTTTATGACTTCGATGTTACAACCGCAGCTGACTTCCCAGTCGGACATCGAAAAGAAAGAACGATCGACGTTTGTCTCAGATTTCGTATCATTTTCAGCACAATGTTATTCTACCTTGCGCTGTCGTGCCTATTGGGTAAGTAGGTCTACATGTAAATTATGTGCGTGTGGATCTATAGGACGTTCACATATCTCCAATGCTATGTGTTAGTCCCTATACTTTAACACTTTGACGATGAGAGATTGTACTGAAGCAAATTGGAAACCATTGCAACGCGTCGTTAAAGCGTTAACGATCTGTAACGAGCAGACATTACAGACACAGAAAGTGTCTAAGTGACTTGTGCTACCGGGTTTTTCTTCGCCGTGTCGTCATGTCAAATCGACTTGGAGTGCAGTGTCCACCACTACCGCCCGGCTCTAGCGGACCTGCACCTCGCGACGATAGCCCATCTCAACCGGGTTATCCGCTCTGCTGCCCGCATCAATGGGCGCTTCTCTTGCACTTCTACCTCAGACTAGGCGTACACATAAATGAAATATTGGCTTCCCATTCTACAACGCATCAGCTGTTGAATAGCTGCACTATTCTGACGATGCCTTCTTGGCTAATTTTGGGGAGCTCTGCTGCCCTGTTTCAGCTTTGGCTGGTCACTGGCCTCTTCGTTCCTCTTCTGACGGGGAGCACCTGGCCCCGCGTGCAAGAATCTAGACCAGACAGCACCGCGCCTTCTCAGTGTCTGGCCGATGGCCACACCAACTGGGAAGCGATCACCTTAAAGATAGGATTGCTGCCAAGGAGTTATGCGCCTTGGTTTCACAAGATGCTCAAGTGTAATTCATATCGCCGTGGTCCAGCTGTCAGTAGACTTTTTATGGGGCGCTATTTGACTGTAAAAATGAATGAACAGAGGAACTTGAGGCCATTGTCTTCGATGTGGCTGTCCATTAAAGAACAAGGAGCAGACATGTTAGGGCTTGGGACACTTTCGTTTCTTTCTTTGCGTATATGCCTATGGTCGAACCCGTCTATGGGTTTAGCCAGATGGACATTGAAAGGAATTAATAAATCATTGGAGTGGTGTTGAGGTATAATAATAATCATTATACCCCGCTCAATGTTGTGTCTATGATACCAAGATTCCTGTTCAGCTCCTGTGTGATATTTAAGGAATAAACTCGTGGCGAGTACATATGCCTACGATTAACGATACTGCAATTAATATACATGTAGACGACACCAGAAAATGATGCGCCTGAGCTATAACTTATGTGAATCAACCTTCAAACAATTTGCACTATATATGGCCTAGAGGACTACAACTTACTCATTTGCCTGATTTGACTTTAACTTTCCGTTTTTAAAAACTTTGCAGCCATTGCGGCAGCCGATATCTCGGAAAACTGCCTGAAATGCATCTGCCAGGTAAGGTTTTTTTTATCAAGCTTACGGCAATCAAATAAATAGGTATATGCATCGTATTCACGTTATTCTTAGAGCGCCCTTTCTAGAGTAACAATGGTTCCAATTCGCTGGATCTATTGGGCTTCAACATATTTGGGCCATCTGAACACACGACGATCATTCAGGCGCTTTTCAGTTCATGAAATAATTACCGTCTAGTTCAACTTCGGAGAAAATCTAATTGAACGGCATTCAATCACAAGATAGATGCCACAGTCAAGCGCCATATATAGTGCCATTTGATACAGACGAGAGAGAGAGAGAGAGAGAGAGAGAGAGAGAGTTGAATAAAACGGAAGGTCATTGAGTTCATTTGTTTCCAGGTGGAAGGATGTGAGAGTCAGATCGGAAAATGTCGCATGGATGTTGGATCACTGAGTTGTGGACCATTCCAAATCAAGGAACCATACTGGACTGATTGCGGCTCACCAGGAGGAGGTAGGTGATAGGTTTGGTGACGCAATACCGTATAATACCTTTCTTTGATAAGTGAATATACATACATTTCATATCTTTACTTAGCATATCATATATTTTGTTAAATGAACATATTTTATTTTATTGATCTTGTGCATAGGTTGTCTATTATCCTTTAGTTGCCCCGATTGAAGAAACCAAATCAAGTCATACTGTTTCTTCGAACTTGTGACGAAAAGGTTCAATAATAAGAATCTTTACTAACAAGCTACGATTACGTTAGTTGCGTTTGGAAGTGATGCAAGTCACCCGGGCCAATGACTTCCGGGACCCGCAGAGACAATTTACTTACTGATCGAAAGGCCAAGTATTCATATAGGGTCAAATAGGGGCCCGTGCGCGATCCTCTGCACCCGGGTTTATGAAAAGCCAGCGACGCCACTGTGTTATTCAATTGTGATACATCACAAAGAAGACATCATCAGGATTCACATAATAGTATATGAACTAATTGTAAGGAACTCATTACAAAGTGCCATACGGTCTATACCATGTCATATTCACCACACTTCACCACATTTACTGTATTTGATCTTACCTGCTTTGGCGTAGATTGGAAGTCGTGCACGACTCAGATGGACTGCTCGCGGACATGTGTCAGGAACTACATGAAACGTTACGGTACCTATTGCACTGGGGGGAGAACTCCCACCTGCCAGGACTACGCCCGCATCCACAATGGAGGTCCTAAAGGTTGCCAGAAGCAGGCAACCGTCGGATACTGGAAGAAGGTGGAGAAGTGCTGCGCCTCGTCAGCCGGAGGCTGTGGTTTCGACCTAGACGTGTTGAAGTACAAGGCGGTAGACAACGAGGTGGACGACAACGTCTACCGAATGGTGGACGGCGCATAGAGCAACCAGATGGCAATCTATCACGTGGACTTCTAAAGAATTACTGGACGAAGACTTCTTGCTTTTGTGCTTCGATATAGAGAAAAATTAAACTTTGCAGATACTCAAAAATTCTGTAATATTCTTTATTGATCTTAATACATTTTACTAAATGTTATAATACGATAACAGGATGTATGAAGACTTGGAACATACATCCATGGCTGTTTTGCACGTTCCTCTAGTCTTTCGCATCATAATAATACCAAAACAATAAGTGATTACGGAAACTCTGTAGCATAGTTGTCTTACCCGATCTTATACCATGGCATAGTAGCTCATAAAATACCTACCTCTCGGCGTATAAACAGTAAAATGAGCTTTACGATCTTCTACACGCGCATACAACTGAGCTAACGTTTTCATTGTGAACCGACGTTTTCTGCTATTTCCTTTCTATTGTACGAACGAACGAACGAACGAACGAACGAACAAAAATGTTTTATTTTAACCAAATCAAAGCAAACTAGGCGCTGCAATAGAACAACTGTATTGGCTGGTAAGTACAGATTAGGATCAAGGTCAAGAGCCATAAATGAGTCTGACAGTGAGGCAGATTTAAATGTATGGTGGATTGTGCTAATGGCATTAATTGAAGCGCGACAGCTAGAGCTAAGCTTATATGGAGAAGGGTTGAAATCAGGATAGGACTTTGTGGAAGAGAATTGTTTCGCTGTTGGATTTGCAGGATTCTGAGAGTCGCAAGACGGATTGTTTTGGCCAGGGAATTGCGGCGAGGAAGAGAAGCGGGCCGAGCGCAGTAATTGATTTTGTAATTCGCCTACCTGATGAAGATAGACGTATTGGAGTTAATTGCAGGCTCTGTACTATGGTCGAACAGATAGTTTGAGCAAGTGAAGTGATTTGAAAAGTGATTTGGTGGTGGACAGTTTTACGCGCGCTATATATTACTCGCTGGGGAACCAGACGTTGCACGGGTTGAGACAGGTTTTGGGCCATGTATGTAAATAAATAGTATTTATATACTTTTTGTATAGACACTGATGGGTACACAGTACTACCCACCTGACCGACTGAGCAAACGATGACCAACTACTGTATACGTGCTACCTGTACGCAATCTCCCAAACCGTTCATTTATTCATGACGTTGTATAAGAAGAAGAGGCGTGGCAGACAGATATCACATGCACATGTCGGCAAATGTGCAGCAGGTGTCGACTTATGTCTGTCTTACAAAGCTTGAACAATTCTTGCCTTATTTGTCCACTTCAATCTACACTGACGTACTTTGAGGGTCATTGCAGAATTTAAGCCGTATTGCATTATAATTAACATAACCTTATACGATCCTAAATTACCCTCTTCGCCTTACGCAGGGGCCTATATAATCATATCCGACTCATTTACTTATATCGCCATGTCATACGATATCTCAAAAATAATATACCGCACTTTAATTCAGTTTTCTTATCTACGTTGCCTGGTACCGGTTGTGTTTGACGTAGACTATAAATCTTGTACAACTCAGATGGACTGTCAGGAAGTACACGAGACGTTATGGTAGGCCTACCTACAGCACCAGGGGTCGAACTCCCACTTGCCAGTTGCCAGGACTGCGCCCGCATCCACAACCGAGGTCCTAAAGACAGCAAGAAGCATGCAATCGACCATCGGCTACTGGAAGAAGGTGGAGATATAATATTATTCGATAGTCCGAAAGTTCAATAGTCCGAAGGTCCAATAGGCCGAAGGCGTGTCAGTCCTATAAGACTCTATACTTCAACGAAGGTTAACGACCAAACGGTTATTATTCATAGGGTTACCATAAGTGCTAAGATGAAAAAGAGAACATAAGCACAATTTTCATCAGATTCGGTTAGCCGGCTCCCAGTGATAAGCCAATCAGGGCGGCCAATGTTAATTGTTGCAAAAATAAAAGTAAAGTCATACTACATAAAATGATGTTCTTATTGTAGATGGTTGAAATTATTAACTTTAGTGAGTGAGTGTTCAGTACATATTACTGTACACAGAAACAAAATAATCATCAATCTACAAAACAGTAGTGACATCACATTCTGAATCATTACAACCAGAATCGTCCGGATTTGAGGAAATTGAGGCTGGGACCGTATATTGCGCCTGGGGCTGAGACCAACCGTATTTCTCTGAAGAACTGATGACCTTTGACAAGGTTGGTTGGCTGCTGAGATATGTAGGCCAATGAAATTCTGTGCAAGGCATTTATTTATTTATTTATTTATTCTAAAACTTGATATTTTTGCTCAGAAGTGTACACGCCTCGCCGATGCAATTGCAGTTGTGCTGCAGAGCAATTGTGCGTGAAGGACTTGCACAAGGTCCCTACACAATGACTGACGCCTCGGAGGGTCGAACCCGCTCACTCAGCGCACAGCGCGTTATGGGCCGAACGCTCTAACCCAGTGGTTCTCAACCTTTTTAGCACCACGGCACACTTGTGATCTTTGGAAATTCAGACGGCACACCATTGAACTAAAACTAATTTTTATGTTTAATTTTGAGCAATTTTATACTGCTGTTTTTAAATCTTGCTTTTAAGCATTTACCATGCCAAAAAGAAGGCTTAATCTAGATTTGTACATAATTTTCAAAATAGAGTAGTGTAGACAAACCATTTTATTTTAGCAGTTTAACTTGAACAGATTAAAATGCAACATTTACAATTTTACATATACAATGTTAAACATAAACTGATTGTAAACTGTGCAAGTTATCGGTGTTAAGAAGACTTTTGTAATTTGTAAGACCTGTTTAAGTGTCAATCAATGTCAATGAGATATCTGGGCTTGATGCGTTCCATATATTCTGTCAATATATTGAACACACTTTGACCTCTTGCTGGTCCTTCAAGGTCCTTGCAACGTAAAAATTGCTCACCGATTTTGTCTCCATTTATAAATCGAATGAAACCTAGTAATTGTTCTTTGCTACTGATATCAGTCGATTCGTCAACTTGAAGTGCAAATCGCAAGTTTTTAATTTCTGCATTACATTTTCCTTGATATCGCTTGACATATCCTGAATTCTTCTCTTGATCGTGTCGTCAGAAAGTGGTATTTTTATTTCAAGCATTACCAAGCATTGCTTGTACAATTGCCTGGCAAGCAGGCAAAATCAGAGATTCCGCAATAGTATATACATGAGCTTTCATTTGCTGTGCTGTGCTGTGCATCATTTCGGCTACTGAAATAGGGTAGCGTTTGTTGATAAATCTGTCGTATAGAATATTCACTGCTTTTACTTTGAAGTTGTTGGTGTTTCGACAGTAAGTGACGTCTCAGCTTGCTAGGAAACGTAGCTTCATTTGAGAGTTTGTCGCCAAATACAATGCACTCTGATAAAGGACAGTCCTTGCTGCCACACCATCTAAAACCAGAACTTAAACAGCAATCCTTGTACTGACGACGAACTTTAATAGCTTTCTTAGGGTTTGGATCGTTAGGTGATATTGAAACAGTACTTGTACTTGGCGCATCGTTCATTTCGTCATCATCATCATCATCAAAATTGTTCTCCAACTCTAATCCGGCCTTCTTTGCACAAAATTGTCCATTATTTGAGTTTTCTAATTTATTTTGTTAAAAGTAATTTACGTTAATGACGAAAATATTGAATTACCAATTAACTAAACTGATTATAATATGCACGATTGTTTTAAATGCAGACGACCAATGGCGAACGTTTACACATGACAGATTGGGAAACCTGTGACGTGCTTGTCATTGCAGGAAATTAGTTAAGCAATAATAAAAAAGACTAATTTTTAAAAATTTTAGATCACTAGAACAATTAATTACAAACTGGCTAACAGAAACAGTTGCCTTTTCATTAAAATAGATACATTATGTTTTAGCTATATTCGAATATCGTTTTTATTGATTTTAAATTTGATTTCATTATTAGCGCCGCGGCACACTCGGCGGTGCCTCGCGGCACACCAGTGTGCGGCGGCACACCGGTTGAGAATCACTGCTCTAACTAATCGGCCACCGTGCCACACATAGGTCCTATGCTTAAAGTTATGCTGCAGAAACAGAATTTCTGTGACAGATTCATTTTTATTTACAATATGTTTTCTTGTAGTAATTTCCTATTATTAGTATTGCTTATAGGCATATAGTTTCAGCTTTCATACAGTCAATGGGCTGTCATGGTTCGATCAGAAACGTGGTTACGTTTGAAGGAGCATGGCTGTCTGCGTCATGCTCTGAATTATCGACTGCTGGTGGTCACGGATGACGTGTGACAGACAATAATAATAAAAGTTAGATGTCACATATGGCTAGGTAACCCAGATACGCTAAAACTTTTATCTTAATTTAATTTAGCATAAAGTATCATTGCTACCTGAAGCGTTGTCTTCAAAGTAGTTTAAACGCTATTTGCATTGATCGACTTCAAGAAGTGAATTCACCTGCAATAGAGCTCCTGAAGATAAACAGATGCACTGCCCAAGATTCAGTGTAAGACGATGGAGGAGACCCTCATCGTGAATGTTTTGCAGGTCTGGGAGCCAATACAGGGAGCTGCATGAATTTTGGAATGAATGAATGAATGAATGAATGCAAGTTTAGCTTGACCAGCTACAAGCCGGGTACCGAGTTAACTACATTGAATCTTCTGTGGATTCAGTCGCGATTGATTCGATGTCCCCTTGACAGAAAGGATGTCCGTGAAATAAGACATAGGCTCGGAATGCAGAATATGCCTTTGATGCTAAACAATACGGACAAATTTAACTATTGTCAACGTAAGATACTCGTTAGAGAACAATATACAAGTTGAGACTACATTATATGCAGTAAACAGAATGTTGAGAATAGGCCGAATTAAGAACAGATCCTTTAGATCCAGGGAGTACGAGGTGAGTGAAAGATAACAGAAGTAGATCGTTCCAAGAGATAAAAAGTGATCAAGAGAAGTGAGAGGTATCTAACAGGGCGTACAGAGGTGGGGCCAGCTGGGCCGTGGCCCAGGGCGCAAATGTGGAAAGGGCGCACATTTCAGGATGGAATAACTTATTATTCCATAAAATGCACTATTTTAAAAATGTGGGGAGCCAGATTTAGGCTATGCACAAGACGCAATTATAGCTCGGTACGGCCCTGGTATCTAATCCCAAGTGTTGAAAGGACGACTCAAGATATAATAGTCTACCGAGTCAAATGCATTCATTCTTTCGTTCATTCCTTCATGGAATTTATACAGAGCCACTTAAAGATGTATATTCGGCGTCGATTTCAGCTCAGTCCCTGAGGAAAAACGCATGTTTATGACATGCCCATAGCACCGACCTTCCAAGACCCTACCCGAAGATAGCTAACTGATAAATAACATTCAGAGACTCTGGCTGAAAAAATCTCGACTAAGTGGATTGCTATTAAGTATTCCAACACGTCCGGAAAACATTATTAGAAGCAGCTGGCAAGCGTCTCATTATGACAGATCAATGCATTTGACTCGCAGTAGTTAAGAGACCAGCTGAGCCAGGATAGAGAAGTTCAGATTATCCAGAGAGACTCGTATAAATCGAAAAAGTAACAGTGGTAATTTCATTGTCGCGGTCGCCGGTCGCCGGTCGTTTCCTGTAACGGGTGCTGTTTAAGACCTCGGTGTTAAAACCGCAGCTGACTTCCTATCCTGACAGGGAAAGAACGATATAACTGACGTTTGCTTCAGGTTTCGTAGCAATTTCAGCACAATGTTTTTCTACCTTTCGCTGTCATGTATATTGGGTGAGTAGGCCTATATGTGAAACATGCGCGTCTGGATTCATAGCGTGTTGACCATTCTGCAATGATATGTAGCACATCATAGCATAACAACTGTTTGTAATTGATCCCAACAACCAATAAACAGGCATGATTGAAGTAAAAGAAGGGGCCCATAAGGAAGAAAAACTCTGAAAAGACATAACTCCCGTTGTTGGGTCACCCTAATAAGTAAGCTGATCGTATTGGGTGGTAATAGGTACATTGTACATAACTCTTCCCAAATGTTTAACAATTTTAGAGGAAATCTGAGTAATATTGACGTGGTGAGGGTAGGTTGCTTGGGGAACGGATATAAGCCCCCAGGACAAAAGCCCCCCGGACAAAAGCCCCCCGGACAAAAGCCCCCCATTTTGGGTAGGACATTTGTCCCCTCGGACAAAAGCCCCTCTGCTGTGAAGTATGAACGGTTGATGACCAGTTATAATTATATTAATTTTAACTGCCATTATACAAAATATATGAAAACAAGCAACTAATTATCGTGTCGTATAGGAGACAAAGTGAGGCCAGTTCTCAATCTTTATTTATCTAGTTGGATGCATAGATACTGCAAACAGTCCGTGACACGCCTTAACAAGCGGTGAAGGTCGTCGGCTAGTAAGCAGCTAGGCCTACAGTTGGTTAGCAAACTGTCAGTGGCACGCGATAATCATCTGCCGTTAATAAGAGAGAGTGGGTGAATACTTCTATATAGATGATAATCTAAGACTATAAGTGGTGAAGGTCAACCATTAAGTATGCTTACAGTTGGTGATAGTCAGTCAGTGACACGCGGTAATCATATCTCTGAGAGTGGGTGAAGACCATATAGATGAAAATCTCGGAAATGTGTGCCTATAAAACGAAGACTTCTAACATGCACACCTCGTATTACGAACCATTTCATCTTCAAACTTTGCAGGTATTGGAACCAAAGCAATATGTCAACCCACTAAAATAGATATTTTACAGGTTTGGCAACACTTGGCCGACATGGACACATCCATGCACACGTACATATTGTGCTGCAACATGCATGCATCATATGCACAAACACACATACAAGCATGCATTTATAATTTGGGCGAGCTTATGGTCTACACTTGCGTTTTTTGTCCTAGTTGGGAGGGGCTTTTGTCCGGGGGTCTTTTGTCTGGTAGCTTTTGTTCGGGGGGCTTTTGTCCGGGAGGCTTTTATCCGGGGAGCTTTTGTCCTACACTCAGGTTGCTTGTGGGGCGCAATTAAAATTTTATAAATGAATGAATGAGTGAACTTGCGTTGTAAACCTCTGAAGTCATTGCCTTCCAGGTGGCAGTCCATTTAAGCACAAGGAGCAGACAAGTCAGGGTTGGCGACGCCGATGACGTCGTATCCTACTGCGTGCATATGTCTACGGTCGAACCTGTGTATGAGTTTAGACAGATGTAAATTGTTAGAAAATAATTAATCAGTGCAGAAGCATTTAGGTATATATATATATATATATATATATATATATATATATATATATATATATATATATATATATATATATATATATATGAATTCAGACGTATGAGTGGAGTCAGGCTGAATATGTTTGTGTTTATGGCATTACAAATTTCTTGTTCGGTGCCCGTGTGATATTCAATAAGCAAACTTGGGGCTACTATTACAATTAGGATAGAGCAATTGAAACAGACAGCAACAGAAGTTGATGCGCCTGAATTATAACTTATTTGAATCCACCTTCAAACAATTTGCTTCATTGGGGGTTAAAACCAACTCATTTTTACTGATTTAACATTAACTGTCCGTTTTGAAAACTTTGCAGCCGTTGCGGCAGCTGAAATCTCGGAAAACTGCCTGAAATGCATCTGTCAGGTAAGTTTTTTTATCAAGCTTTAGACAATCAGATAAAATATTTGATGTGCAACGCATTCACTTTATTCTTAGAGCGCCCTGTCTAGCGTAACAATTATTCCAATTTGCAGGATCCCTTGCGCTTCAACGTGCTTTTGGTCGCATGAACACAAGACGATCATTTGAGTTCATGAAATAATTACCATCTACACTCTGGGTCGACTTCGAATTAAAATCTTATTACAAACCATCAGATACCAAGAAAGATGCTGTGGCTTAGCGTTATTTAGTCATATTTGATGAGTTGTATGAAACGGCAGGTCAATGAGTTCATTGGTTTCCAGGTGGAAGGATGTGAGAGTCAGATCGGAAAGTGTCGCAATGACACCGGATCACTGAGCTGTGGACCATTCCAAATCAAGAAACCATACTGGACTGATTGCGGCTCACCAGGAGGAGGTAGGTGATAGGTTAGGTGACCTTACAATACCTTTCCTTTCCTTGCTAAGTGTATACATTCCATGTCTTTACTTTGCATACCATAATTATATTTACTTAAATAGACATATTTATTTTATTGATCCTGTGCCGCAGGCTATCTTAATATAGCTCGTTTATTTGCCCAGTTTGAAGAAACCTAATCAAGTCATACTGTTTTTCGACCTTGTAAGAAAAAAGCTCAATAATAACAATCTGTACTAACAAGCTACGATTACGTTAGTTGTGTATGCATAGTTATTATCTTTGAAGAGATGCAGGTCACCCGGGTCAATGACCTCCGGGATCCGCAGATACAATTAACTAATGGATGGACAGGCCATACTGGGTCAAATAGGGGCCCGTCCGAGACCCTCTGCACCCGGGTTTATGAAAAGCCAGCGACGCCACAGTGTTATTCAATTGTGATGCACCACAAAGAAGACATCATCAGTATTCACGTAACAGTATATGAACTTATTGTTAGAATCTCATTAAAAAGTACCTCACGGTCTATGCCATGTCATATTTACCACACTTCACCACAGTTACTGTATCTGATCTTACCTGCTTTGGCGTAGATTGGAAGTTGTGCACAACTCAGATGAACTGCTCGCTGACATGTGTCAGGAACTACATGAAACGTTATGGTACCTACTGCACTACGTGCCGAACTCCCACCTGCCAGGACTACGCCCGCATCCACAACGGAGGCCCTAAAGGCTGTCAGAAGCAGGCAACCATCGTATACTGGCAAAAGGTGGAAGGTAAAGGTTGCGGTAGCACGACAACTGATGCCACGACAATTGATTCCACGAAAATGGATTGCGCAACAACTGATCCTACGACAATTGATCCCACGACAATGGATTACGCGACAGCTGATCCAACGACAATTGATCTCACGACAATTGATCCGACAACAACTGATGCTACAACAATTGATCCCACGACAGCTGATCCTATGACAATTGATCCAACGACAATTAATCCTACAACAATTGATCCCTCAACAACTGATCCTACGACAATTGATCCCACGACAATTTATCCCACGACAATCGATCTCACGACAATTAATTCAAGGACAACTGATCCTACGACAATTAATCCTACGACAATTGATTCTGCGACAATTGATCCCACGACAATTGATCCCACGACATATGATCTTATAACAATTGATCCCAGTACGATTGTTTCCAAGACAATTAATCCCACGACATTTGATCCCACGACAATTAATTCAATGACAACTGATCCTACGACAATTAATCCTACGACAATTGATTCTGCGACAATTGATGGGACGACAATTGATCCCATGACATATGATCCCATAACAATTGATCCAACGACAATTGATTCCAAGACAATTAGTCCCACGACATTTGATCTCACGACATTTGATCCCATGGCAATTGATCCCACGACAAATAAACCCACGACAGTTTATCCTACGACATCTAGGCCCAACGACACTTAATACCGTGACAATTAATACCGGACAATTAGCACCACGGCAATTCATCCGACGTTAATTACCCGACGGTTTACATATAGACACAGTATAGCTGTACATAAGCCTACAATAATTATTTATTGTCTGATTTTTTTTATTACGGTGTAGGTGCGACTCTGAAGTATAAACTATTGGAAAAAGTTTTTCTGATTTTAACTTCATTTCGGAGCAAGTTTTTTTGATTTTCTACGTAATATATGACTTCATTCATGGAAGCACATTTTGGTGTGAGTAGCAAATGATAACCGACGGGCAGGCCTACATTGCAGTTATATTACAACTAAATGCCAACGGATCAACGGCATGGCGGTGTATAATTGCCTATTGGTAAAATTTTGTTGTAAAGTTCGTTTGACCAGTAGGGGTCCTTTCATATCCAAAGCGGTAACGGTTCGACCACACTATAGCTCGCAAAGCTCTAGCTCACTTGAAGTCATCCATGGATGCATAGGAGGTACACACCATCTTCGTCGCAGTGTACAATTGCTGAAAATGTTACGGACGATGTGCTTAGGGCTGTCTAACCTATCGAATTTGTAATGTTTAGAGGGATTGTAAATGAGCCTTTCACGTTGCTTTTTAACCTAATCGCTTTTATCTCGTGTTGCAATTACACTGAATCCTTATACTATGGCATTAACTGTCACGGTATCAAAATGTGTGTGATTTCATGTCGTGGGTAGTGAATGTCACGGTATTAATTGTCGGTGAGACTATGTGTCCGGTACTGTTGTGGTGCTAAGTATCGCGTTATTAAATGTCATTATCGATGGATTCGTGGTTTCGACTTCGATATGTTGAAGTATGCCAACAAGATGGCAGACACAACGACGACCGAATGACAGAAGGCGTATTGAACAACCAGATGGTACATGCATAGTCTACCACTCTACCACATGGACTTCAGAAGAATTGAAAGAAGACTTCCTACTTCGTTTTTTCTTCTTCTAGTAGTCCACATATTAACCAAGCACATTGATATTAATATAATAATACTATCTTCGTTTAATTTCAAACTTACAATCCCCAGAATGATTCGAAGACTTGTAGTCATATACAAGTATGGAACGAACGAATGATGATGAGTTAAACCAGGAGGAGAATTTTACTGTTGGTAGCCATGCAAGGCGTTCATCACCATGCCTTTGATTTAATCAATGCCACAGCCCACTGCCTATTGAAAGAAGGACCAGTCAACCCTAGTGGACATGGGAAGCGATTTTGCATCCTCAGCTCTGCTGTCCATTACTGCATACTGCATATACGCCCTCCACCCCATTATAGCACCATTAGAAACCTCCCAAATAGAAGTCAGCATAAATCTTTTACAATTACAAACTGGTCCACAACTAATTAGGTCAGCCAAGGTAGTGTAATATTAGCTTTTGTATTTCATTAGCTTTAATCAACTCGCTCAACATTAATTACATTACTTCATCTTTTCTTTACATTAAACGCCACATCCATATACCACTCCTTTTAACATAACACTTTTAAAATTAAATTCATGATATAGTGAGGCTTACTCGTTGTCCCATTTGCCCGCACCACTACTAAGCAAAATCGTGCCTGCTAGTGGTTGGCCCCTCGCCCTGGAACACGCTCCCGCTTGCAATGCACTTGTCACCCAGGGTCCACTCACTCTTTTTATGCTTGCCTTAAAACTGTTCCTTCCACCCAGTGAGAAGTGCTACTGAGTAGTAGTAGCCTTCAAGGGCCGCTATATAAATCTTTATAATGAATGAATAGATTAATTCATTTTTTTACATTAATGGCCACCACCTTTAAGGAATTTTTTTCATTCTAGAGAACTCATCATGCCCATTAACCCTCTAACGACCAGCAAGTAGTAAAACCTAAGGCATAATCAATATCACTGGTCGTTAAAGGGTTAATGTCAACACACTTTTCAATACAAGCGACAAACTCGGCTAAGTAACATGATAAGCACAACTTTATTACAAGAACAGCATCACAGTTTTTCTCAAAAATCGAGTCTCTGAGTTGTCAGAAATTATCATCAAAAAATATTCTATGTACAGCATAAACAACGAGAATAGGTGCAGACAGGTCTGCCAACAGAAATCCCAGCCCCTTGCAGAGCAGTCATGGGCCTCTACAGACGGAAGTGGGTGCTGTCCATGGCAATAAATGATAAGGTAATATTCGGATGCTGGGCCCTTGGGCATTTATTCCCCCTCTCCCCCACGGCACCCTCTCGGCAGGCCTGTGAGCAGATATAAGACTAATAATACCAGCCCAACAGATAGAAGAAGTTCTCAGCATGATTCACATAATATAAGACAACAAATCGCTGATTTGACAACAGAAAATATTCGAACACGAAAGCCACTGAAACAACTGGACAACCTTTCATAGATGCATTGGGATTCGAACTCCAAATGCAGTGGATAACTGCCAATACATTACTAAACAGCTGCCATGGAAATCTGTACATCTATATAGCGCCTTTAAAATAAATTATCCAACGGTCGCACTGCATTGCGTTCTTTAAATGAAATTCGCCTACTGTAACACCTAAATGGAACTTCCAAAATGGTTATACACAATAATGTTTGCATTTTATACAACAAAGTTAGGAAAAGGTATTGTGATTGCAATTCAAAGTAAAAACACAGTAGCGGTTCAATAACCATTTCCAACATGTTATTATTGTATACATTTTACCCAACCGCTGGCATTTAAAACTTGTGTGAGATGCAAAAGACATATGCACTACCATATAGTGCTTGTAAACATCAGGAATTTCACTAATTATGTAGCACCTGTAGTAACTAAAAATAATGGCCACACATGCTCAAAAAAGAGTAAACCCATGTCTAAGTTAGATTTGTGAAGCATGTACCAATATTTCCATTTTATACTTAGCCCAATACACTCAAACTGAAGTAGCAAGTTGATTGGGAAATGGCCGTGGTTACAAAAATATCCTTAAAAAGCAGAAACCAAACCAGTGGGAAAATTGAAGGTAAAAGTAGAACTGAGTGTATGGGTAGAATAAAAAATTGCAAAGTCAAGTAGAAAACATTGAAAGGATTCGGTAGAAATAATTAAAGGACCAATAAAAGTTTTCTGCTAATATGAGAATATTGGTGCTGTTAAATCTACCCACAAGGCAAGTTACTGCATACACACAAGAAGCTCATAAAAACCTAATGCAAACTCACAATAACAAGACTTTGACTTCGAACATAATTCAGATAGATTATAACTGAGAGAAAGAAGGTAAAAACCCTCCACATAATAGTCATCAAACATCCTCGAAATAACTTAAGCAGTCACAGAATCGTCTGATTTTCTTCAAAATCTACACCACGACCTCGCCCAATTCTCGCAGCTCCAGCTTGGCTTGCGACCATGTCGTTGATGATACATGAATTGTTTTCCGGTGGTAGTCGCTGGGAACAGAATTTGGCAACTCGAGCGAGTTAGAGTTGGATTTAGCTAGACCTGAGACTGCCTTAATGGTGCTGAAACTGGTTGAGACTGGTTTTATGGTATCAAAACTGGTTGAGACTGGTTTTGTGGCATCAAAACTGGTTGAGACTGGTTTTGTGGCATCAAAACTGGTTGTGACCGGCTGTGTAGCATCAAAACTGGTGGAAAGTTGTTTTGAGGTGGAAATAGACTTTTCTGGAACAGCTGGAAGATTTTCTTTCTCCTGCTCATTCTGGATTGTGTCAGAGCTATGTCGTGATTGAACTTCATTGTCGCTGTTTGTATCACACCTCGACTTCTTGATCGGCTTGTGAAAGTCGGGATCTTTGGTAGCCTCAACCGATCGACGCTGGCCAGAAGGCGATCCGACCAAGATGGTAGAATGGCTCGGTTCACTTGCCTGGAGCCAAGAATGATTGAGACTTTGACGAGCAGTCAGTCGATCTCTGTTGGAAAGAAATAACAATGTAAGCAACAGCGGCGTTTGACATCAACTCTATTTGTGGTCATGTCTATTCAGAGACAACTCATCTAACATAATTGAACTCAATTGATATTGAATCATTTATAGTCCTATGACATCAAGCAACATCCTGTTGTATAACTTAAGCTAATTGATCTAATAAAATTGAGTATTATAGTAAGTCCCCTAAAGGAGCTTCGATCAGACCATGAACACTTGTGAAGTCAACTATCAACTGCAGATGAGAATTCTATTAACAGTCTCTAAACATCTGCTTCGTGACTGCCAATGGAGCCATTCTTTAACTCTGACAGCATTATTCTCATACATAATCACCTATCA
The DNA here is from genome assembly GCA_959347315.1 of Bimastos eiseni. NCBI lineage: Eukaryota > Metazoa > Annelida > Clitellata > Crassiclitellata > Lumbricidae > Bimastos > Bimastos eiseni. The sequence goes on from OY365815.1 coordinate 16,158,978, forward strand.
CAGCCAATTAATGGCTCTGAATTCTGTTAAAAATAGTAAAAAATTGACTGTTATTGAGATGTGTTAAAAAGGCATTACAACAATGTTCAGAGGTACATGATTGTGTCTAAAAGCCAAAATTACTGAAGCAACACCCATTAGAAAGTTTCAATAAAACACGGAAACTAACACTGGGTCCTTGATGAGTACAGAGCGCATGAAATTCATCGCATCCTTTGAGATATTTTCGAACAGTTCATCTGGAAAGTCAAGGTTCACTTGCGAAATGTTGAGGTATGTTTCTTGCGTCGTGTCACCCGCAAAAGGCGAAAATCCTGTCAGCATGACGTAAGTCAGGACGCCGATGCTCCTAGAAAACAAGACATTGCAGTCCCACTCATGTTGTCATAGGTTGCAATCACAATAAACTAGACTTACAGCCATTCCGGCAGCATGACATAAACAATTGACATAAACAATTGCATGACATAAACAATTGCATGACATAAACGATTGCATGACATAAACGATTGTAAGACATAAGCGATTACATGACATAAACAATTCAACAAAATTATCACACAACTCTAACAGCTTGATGAACTTACTCATCGTCATGTTTCCAGTGTGTCACGTGTTGACACATAGATAATTAATTAAACAATGTATTGAAGTATTGCAAATATCAATCAAACAATCATTTATTAACTTAATAATATCAGAAATCTTACAGAAAAAACTTCATTAACAAATGATCCATAAATTTGAAAATTTAATCTATTGCTATCATCAACATGACAACCCTAAGCAGTAAAAAAATCCGTCAGTGTAGGGCCGTCTCATTCCATTAACACAATTACAATTGGCTAGATGATTTTATTACGATCAATTTGATTATAGTTATATATAAGCATTATTTTAACATTGAAGTACATGAAAACTATGCAACAGTATAATATTGCAAAGGAAATTTTAAAAGAGACAGAACTCATAGCATCCAAACCAACAATCACATGGTTCAACACTCAAGTCTTGTTCGTTTCATATTACTATTTTCAACAGATAATAGATAATGTCTCAGTTTGAGTGACCTAAATTCATTTTAAAACTGGGAAGAAGACAGTCTCCATAGTCGTAGACCCGAGCATCTAATTGAGAACTTCTTCGCCTGGTTTACGTGCTAAGTATGGTTCTGGCACCTGGGCTTTTATATTCATATGATGCTCTAGTATCATGACTGTGGATGGCCCCACCCTAGAGGAAACATTTATCAAATGGTGATGGGATAATAATCATCCCATTATGTATGTATTTATGTATGTGAGCACTCATGAGTGCATGTATTCATGTATGCGATAGCGCATTTATGTATATATGATTTACGTATGCATGCATCTGGTCATTTATAAGTCTTTCAGAAAAATCACAAAAGCCCGATCTCGATAGACAGCTTCAATGTGCCTTTGCCAGACCTAGTCTACAGCACAGAAGTCAACCATAAACACCACTCCCCATATGGTCCATATATCAAAATAAAAATATTTTTAATAGATTAGTGTCTGCCCAATTATAACTGCTTGTAGTATTACTCAAGTGGCTCATTAAAATTTAATTATTACTATATTATATTTCTTGATTAGATACCTTATACTTAATTTTCAGGTGTGGACTTTTGTCTCACGCTAATAGATATTACTCACTTCTTACCTGACAGGCTAAAGATTACCCAACCTAAACTTATCTCAACTCTTTGAACCCGAGATACTACAATAGTGGGATAACCGTACAGTCGTAATCCCCAAGCGCATTAACTTATATCCCGATGTATAACAATAGCATATATGTATGTACGTATACATGCATGCATGAATGAATGAATGTATGTATGTGTATGTATGTATGTATGTATGCATGTGTGCATGTATGTACGTATGTACATATGTATGTATGTAGTTATTAATGTATGTATGTATACAGAGATGCAAAAATACGTACATGCAGGCATATATGAGTACATACATTCACGGCTAAAATGTGCTAGGGAACCCAGGGTCCATGGGTTATTACACCAGGAAGTCAGGGTTCAAAGAGTTAACAGAGCTGACTTAACACTTGTCCCAGCTTGCGTTCAGTTCAGTGACGTAAGAGATTGCGATAGATTAAAGACGAAGAAAGCATTCCAAGGACTCACCACATATCACACGCTGATCCCAGTGGCTTGTAATCCAAGACTTCAGGTGCTAAAAAAAAACATTTCCTTTCAATGTCAAGACAACCAAAACCACAAAGTCAAAAGCACACACATGCAACAGGTCAGAGATACAATCAACAGGCCAGGAAACAAGCAACGGGTCACGAATACAAGCAACGGGCCAGGGTATCGATTTCGTAATTAAATTTTTACTTTGGCTTCCGATTATATCTAATAAAAGTTGCTCTGGCTGCCTGCAAATGCACTGAGCCCTGGTATTGAATACATGTCAATGCCTGGACAGTTATTGGCACCTTTGTACGAAACACCTGGATATTTATGGAAACATCCCCAGTTCCAGATGGCAATCTATGCTGGTATGCCGCATTCTACCTGGCAACGAGGAAACCGTCCCAGATCCCATTGGCATCCATGAATGCCAGGAAGCAAAGAACAACAATGAAATATTCAGACAAAGTAAACAGTAAATAAGTAAAGTAGATAACCAAGTATAATCTGTATTAACCACTTGCTAGTCACACATTGATAAACCGACACCCAGTAAATGCAGTTTAATAAGTACACAACACCTTAACAATAGGTCTTTCGGCTGGGGGATTATGCAGTTACAGGGATGAAGAGAGCATTGGATGGGGGGGGGGTGTTTTATGGTAGTGGTTGGCGCAAGATATGGCCACCATAAACCAGTCATGTCAATGGTAGAACCGCATCACCCCAGTCATCAAAGACATCCTCTGCCTCTGATTGTAAACACCAATGACAAAGAGCCCTGTGTGAAGGACTTTCTCAAGGTCCATACATAGTAACGTGTTTCCAAAAAGACTTAAACCTCCACTACCCATGTTTCAAGGTGAGTGTTCAAGCCACTCAGCTACTATGTCACACAATCAGTAGCTACAACAACATAACCATTGTGTCTCTTTGATTATTTGATCAATCTGGTTTGAACAACACGATAGGTGGTGCTCTGGAATGTTAAAACCAACCTACAGCGCTTCAGTGCAGTCACCTTGAAGTGCTGCTATAAAGATGTTGGAACAAATTGAATTAATGAATGAATAATCTGACAACAACTACTAATGATAATACTCCAACTATTAAAAATAATAATCCTATCAATAATAATAACCCCACCACTAAATTATTCAGAATACTAAACTACAATGGACGTCAAGACCAACTATTTAATAATAATAATAATAATAATAATAATAATGATCCTACACCTACTAATAATAATACTGCAGCATGCATGATTTCCAATAGAGCCACCAACGACTTCTTGACATTTCCCTGACAGCATTAATTTCTGGTTTCTATGCTGAGCATTCTACTCCAAGCAACAACAATGATAATGACAGTAACAATGACAATAACAACGACAATAACAACACCACGCAGACACCAACAACCAGCAATCACCACCACCTATAAAAGCAAACAAACACGCGAAAATGGACCAATGGCTGCAAGGGACTCACGAACTCCTGAGTGCTACCCAGTCAACGGAAACAAAGACAAAAACGCAGTCAAGAGCCGAGATGAGTAACGATAAGAATATGCAAAGACTACGATGACAAGTACTCTCGAAAAAATTCCTCAGCCACCAACGGAATAGAGCCACCAACGACTTCAACTTGACGACAGCTGAATATCAGCTGCAGCCTATGATTAATCTCAAAGGTCAGACGACTTTGAAAATGCCTCAACACTTAGCCATCCAACAGAAGGTAGCCAGGTCCCAAAATTATTGTAACCCTTATCAAGCAGTTTAAAATGTTGCATCTTAACTTGATTATTAATTGCCTTTGCAGCAATCACACTTGTATATTCATCAATATCACATCTTAATCAGAATGGTGATAACTAGTTTTAAATGTCCTACTTTACATGACTATAAACTATTTCTTGCAGTATCAGTATTAGTTGCTCTCGAAATAATATTTAAACAGCTTAAGAGATTGTGAGACAGAATTAAACAAATAAACACATATCAACAGAAACAGACACACAAACACGGACAAACAAACGGACAGACAGCTGAATTGTTTCACTCTACTTCCTCATTGCCTGGCTACAGCCCTTGAGACAGAGGTTGCCAAACAAATCTCACAGGTAACAGACCTGCAGCACACCTGTCATGTCACTCAACCAGATGAAAAAGGGCGGACTGTCTAGGCCCCCAAAATTCATCAATTCATCAGAAATATGCACCCCAACTGAACCACCTCAAGCAGTGACAGGAGATAAACAGGTTTAAAGGTGCTTAGCCATCAAACAACTGCCAATGTATTGAGCAAAACAATTTAAAACTTCATGGCCACATTATTTTGGTCTGATAAACCAGCAAACAGACAAGGGCATCTCTTTAGTTACAGTGTGCGGACCAGCTCCCTCTTACATTGGGGTATATAAATTCATGTTTACAAGAACGCAAAAGCGCTTGGAACCAAAACCAGTTTCAATCATTAAATAATCTGTTGCTAGTTCAACAAATGTCTGTCTGACCCCTTAGATAATGAATGCATATGGTTTTATCTGAGGTAACCAATAATTAATTAACCCTTAATAAGTAACCACAATGGCTCAACATAAGTCAGATTAGAATTAATCTGAATCACAATGTAGCTGCAGTCTTTCTAATGACACCCGCCGATTTCTACAACTGCTTATGTGGAAACTGCAAAAAAGTTTTTCACATCACTTATCGTATAATAAGAAGCACTTAGCATGCGGACCCAAAGTATGTCTTGTGCAGTATTTTGAAGGATTTTTAAATGGGCTACATAAATGATCATATGTACAGAAATACTCAGATTTAAGCGTACCACATACGAAGGACAATGCATCAAAGAGGGGAAAGCGCTAAAAATGAACTTCCTGTCTCGCTACCAATTAAATGAAGAGGTAAATGACACAAGCAGGGAAACTACTTCCCTCTTTGGCAATGATTTCAGCATCAGTTGTGACATTCTGCCAGAGGCAACATCAGGAAAACAGCACAAAGGCCATAAAACCGTCAGTCCCACACCACATTCCGTATTCCTTGATATATACTAACATCCTCTTTTTGCCTGAATTTCCCATGAATGACTGATGAAACCAACACAGACTGCGATATAAAACCATTGGATTTTGACTGGATTCAGAATTTTAGCATCACTTCAATCAAAGTTACCATCGACTGACGACTCAACATTATGGGTGTCTTGAATGCCAACAGTTAAATTCGACTCTTGTAATAACCTGTCATCATTCATTCATACTGTACTTGTAATCATACTGCAGTTTGTCAGCATGAAATTAAAACAAAATTATTATTTCTATTACTACAGACATTCAAGACAAGACTAGACTAGACATTACTAACCAACATAATCTGGGGTTCCAATTATCTCCAAAATATCGTGGCCACAGTTGAAAAGTCTTGCCAGTCCGAAATCGCACAGCTTGATGTCGCCGTGTGGCAAGGCATCAGTCAGAAGAATATTCTGTGGCTGGAAGAGAATCATAAATTCACTTTAATCATCTTTTATCCACATTTATAAATAGTCACTAAAAACATATTTTTATATCATGTCATTTTATCGAGTCCTTAAGTAAAAGTTTGCTTCTAGATTCTTAAATTCAGATAGCCCATACTTACTTACTAGGGATGAACCCAGTTTGAATTTCTTGTCGAGTCCCAAGTTTTTCGAGTTGAATTTTGCCTAGTCCAAGTTTCAAATATTTTAAAAAGTCTCATTCTCTTGATGTTTAGATTGGCATTTTGCACAACTTAAATAAATTATTTAATTTTGACTTAGTTAACACTAGCAAGAAGTAACTTGTAAGCACTAACAGTAGCAGTATTCGTGTTTTTAATTAGATCGATTGTCGTTTTGTAAATAAAAAAAACAGTATTTGTACTTTTAGTTACGTTGATTGTTGTTTTATAAATTAAAAAAATTAGATTTTTCTATTCAAAACAGAATATTGGAAAGAACAAACTCGGACCCATTGTTTCCTCAAGTGTGAGCAAGAAAATTTCACCGAGCCGAATTCCGAACAGTGCTTTGGTTCATCCCTATGACTTACCCCTATGCATCTTCATTATCATAAGGGCCCAACCATATTGCTAGAAGTTATTTTCTTAACTGTTGTTTATGTCTATGGTCCGAAATCTGTCTCAGTCTTCTATATAAATAATTTAGAGTAACATTCATATATCATCCTATATAATGACAGTTATCAGTGGACGGGTCAAAGCAATTGTGCATCAAGGACTTGCTTAAGTCCCATAAGCACAGACCACCCACAAGAACAGCCCAAAGCAGCACGTCTCAAATTAGCTTGCAGGAAATCCCTATCCCATCACATCGAAAAACAACAGTTTCTTGAAGATAACCTTTAGTAGGGCAGCCTTTATTAGCAACTTTATTTTCTTAAACTTAGACTTAGCAGGGTGTGTGTCCAGCCAGCGTTCTGGCTCGCAGCAGTATATGTATGGTCAGTGCGCTCATCTAACTTCAGAGTTTGCCAAGTGGTGCTAATCGACCATAAATCTTGGAAATATCTTTCTGCCAAGGCAGAATATGAACCCCAAGTCTTGGGTTGACAGTCAATTATGCTGATTTCTACACTATCATGCATACACCCATCATTCAAAAGAAGTCCATCCAAATAATTTTCAGACCCATCAGTTCCTTTTTCACTTTAGCCCCAGTGGCTAAAATTGGCTTTGTGGCCAAAATGACTGTCTACATAAATACAATATGCCTGCTATGCAGCTTCCTGTTTCCGTTTCTGAAATGCTTTTTAGTTTTCTTAATGTAGACAGAGATAAAAGCAATGCATGATGAACGATGGACCAATTTAGGTTGACAACAGAAAAATATCACGTGTTCTCAGGATCAACTCTGTTGCCTGTTTTTAAAACATCCAGTGGGCAAATCATTTGGTTCTACATTTATGAGAGAGCATGCCATGGGTGATGCTTCCAGCTGTCTGAGCATTATTTTCTGACCTGTAGGCAAACCTGTTCTTCCTAATTTTCAATCCTTAACAAAAGGGATCAACTCTGATCCGACGGCCGAAGCTACTCAAGTTCTTTGTCTTGAAAAATCTTACTAGCACAGTGACTATTTCAACTGCTAACTTGTATATTGACAGCCCAGCAGCTAACCACTAGATCAAACACACCCAGTCACAACCAAGCCAAAACCAAGTCAAAGGCAAGTCAAAAACAAGTCAAAACCAAGTAAAAGGAAAATCAAACCCCACTCAGGTAGGTGGACTCACTTTGACGTCAAGGTGGGCGATGTTGTTCGCATGTAGAAACGAGAGACCATCGAGGATTTGTCGCAAGAGGCGAATGGTTACGCTTTCCTTGAGTTGACCCTCGGCGGCAATATGTTCGAAAAGTTCGCCACCTTTTGCGCTGCAAAACGAAACCACAGGTTAAAGTGATGACAGATAACTCCAATTCAAATCCCACAATTGAGACGAATGCTAGCAGTATGACGGGCTACTGTAAAAATAAAAATGACAAGAGAATCTGATATATTCTTTATATATTATATATTGACCACAAGTAATAGTGATTCAGTGCTTTCAACTGTACCTTATCTGAAACAGAACTTCAAGAATTATAGCCAATGCAGGTATTATTATTTCTCCAGACCTTGTTTTAAGTCATGAGGGATCGAATATTCAGGGCTGGATCAGCCAACTCGGTGGCCAAGGGATGATATCTATCAGGGGACCCCTTACATTGAAATATTACTACAAGTACTAATAAGAATAAATAATAATAATAATAATAATCTCTATAAATTAATAAACAAAAGTAACAATACAATTTATAAAGCGTCCTCGTCTCTCATCCTTTTTTGTCTGTCTCTCTTAAGTTAATTTTTGTCTGTCTGTCCACTAGAAAACAGTTTGTCCTTCTTAAAGCAAACAACACCAAAGCCAACCACTTGACCCTCAAAATCCTCTATTAACAAAGTGTGCCATAAAAGAGCTATTACACCACCCACCTGACCCTGCATCATACCCCAATCCATCCCGCCACCCTTAAACCTTCCCTTTATCAAACACCCACAATACCCTAACCAACCCAATGCTCACAAAAGGACCTCACATCATACTCTAACAGAGTAAGTAAGGTCATAATAGAAGAGTCCTCTTCAGTTGATCTACGACTGCAAACGATTCAAAACTGTCATCGTCCGAATAAAAGATTTTTCAACACCATTCACAGAAAAAAAGGGAATGAAAAGACTGTTAACATGCAAGGTAATAAAAACTTTCATGGTCTGAAGATGAAAAAGAGAAAGAGGTAAAAGAAACAGGAGGCATACAGATGTCATAAATTGGTAATTTAAAACTGATCGAAACCGTCTTCATAATGACATAATGACAAGCAAGAGAAGATGTCAGCATAAAGTAGACAGTGGTCGTCTCTGATATACTCCCATGGCTGATAAATAGCAACCAGAAGACTTTACAATGCTCTTACTATCGGAATTCATTGGATGTGTGCATGTGAAACAGGGCAGCCCATTTGTCAAAAATGCTAACCTTGTAACATGAGACACATCTGCTGTGTAGGGACCTTGAACAAGTCTTTCAGTCACTATTACTCATGGCTATATGCTTGGTCATCACACAGTGGCCCTTAATTAATAAATGTGTAGCAACAACTAGAGTAAAAATGCATGAAGTTAGTCCTCAGCACATGGCTGCTGAGTGTCAGTTTAAATGCACAAGACAGATAAACACTTTTTAAACTAAAAGATGCACCAATAAATAAAGCCAAAAATTTCCTCAAATAAACAACAACAAAATAATGAAAAAACGTCAGCATAATTTCACTTACAAATCGGTGACGATAATCAGATCAAGGTTCGTTTCGTACACTCCAATAACAGTGATGATGTGAGGATGCGTGATGGCCAACTCCAGCATGTGTACCTCGTGAAGGACTTCCTTCTTGCAGTCCTTTCCCTTCCGTCTTTTCTTCAGATACTTTGCCGCATACTCCATTCCTGAAGTCTTGTGCCGGCATCGCTTGACGACCGCAAATTTTCCTCTGCACGGAAAGAAAGTGTCACGGTTACAATTAAATAACAGCAAAGCAAATTAAGGCATGGTAATTGTATAGCACAAGGGTTGGTTGGTAGTACATGTAATGCCTTGCTGTAGGTTAAAAGGTAACCAGATATGCAAGTAGGTATTTGCAAGGTAATGAATGCAAACCTTGCAGAAATTGATAGGATAAAGTAGGGAAGGCTAAACCTAGTAAATAAACGTCAAAGTGAGATATCTGCATTTGTGCCATTGATACATATATATATATATATATATATATATATATATATATATATAACACATATATATATATATATATCATTAGACTTGTAAATAATTCCTGTTGCGGAAGAACAAGTTGCCGAATGGTTAATGACGCCCAGGCAGCTCCAGTCACCACACGGCCTTCCAATTAGCAAATTAGGCTAACTAACTCAGAACATAAACAGAAATTGTATGACAGAATTAGGCATGACCGGATGCTCTCTCTCCCACGCTCACTCCAATAAACACACAGAGTACTACAGAATCCAGTAACCCTACCCCTTAAACCCAAGGCTACATGGCAACGGGGGCTAATAGAACAACCAGGATGAGGAGCTTTGGTCACCTGATGAGAAGCAAGTTGTCCATCTCAACACGGTCTCAATATGACAGATTTAGATTCTGCGGCCAGATGACTCACGGCTTTTGTGAATGAACGAAACTTTAGAGGTTTAGAGGGCGTTCAAGTCTATCGCCCCTATGTCAGATCCTGCCGACAAGTCTGCAACAAGTCCCTGTCTTGTTTTCTTTTCAGACTTTGGCGGGACTATTTAAGGCACATGAGAGGAAACGCCTGAGTCATAAGTCAGCTCAGTCACCACTAAGTAAAAATTTAATTATGCTTCTTTCACGGACCTTAGGCAAAATGTCACGCGGTGAAAATGAATAGACCGGAGGAAGATCAGAGACACGTGAGAGCGAGTGGCCTCCGCCATCACACAGGTAGATGCAGTGGGACAAGGTAAAATTAAGGTAGTAATTGGTATGACAAGGCTCTAGAGAAAAGTAGGTCAAGATAAGGTCAGGTCAGGTCAGTTGATGTTTACAAGGTAGATTCTAAAAGAGTTATATCAGGTACAAAAATAAGGAAGTAGTTTCTATAACTTACTACCCAAGAGGGAGGGAGTCAAGGGTATAAAACTTACCAAGTAGTGTAATCATTTTACAACCGAGTTAGCTGAAATACATCCTATTTTGCCCAAGTAAAACAAGGACATGATTAGGTAGAGACATGTCGCTAATGTAAGCCAAAGCAGAGCAGCCCAATGTTAGGAAAATTATTATACAATCTGCCATAATCCAATATAATGGATTAATTTGATTCATTTAACAAGCTAATTTCACTACATTTTAAATTACGTCGGCTGATTTGAGGAATTTAATTATTAGCCAAAATAATTAAAACTGTAGTCGCTCTTCAGATATCGCATGAAAGGCAAATTGTTTATCCATTTATACATGACATGGTATGCATCTAGCCATGTTTGTAGGCATCTCAGTCAGTGGTACTTCTGAATGTACCTCTGAATGTCTGTGTGCACGAGTCCATCTCTACTGCTGTATCCTCCTTAAAAAGATCACCGCATAGATTACCAATTCAATCTAGGAATTCGTCCTTCATCCACTCTCCTCCTCATTCCTCTCCAATCAAGAAATTCGGTCAAACTCACAACGCTCTAAGTCAACATATGTTCAGTGATTCTAATCAAATCTGGGGACCATTAAAGCACCCTGTACCCTCAGTATGACGCACACGACCCCAACAAGTGAAGGTGACAAGACAAAACTACTTCCTATTGTCATACATTCAGCTCCTACACATGGATCGTTATCCACTACCCCTTTGGTTCAGACCATTCCCCTACAGATTTTCTCTCCAGATTTTGAATCTGCCCTGATTACGCTCGTCCTGCTGTTGCACACAAATCTCGTCCTTTGGATGGCATTTATTTAAGGCCCTCGTCGTCAACCCTTCATCAACCATCAACCAACCAGCTGAAATTGATCCAGCTGAAGTCAGAGCCATTCGAGTGGTCCTCTTCATCTATCAGTTGGATGACAATCCTAAAGACGGCGGCCATTAGTCACTCACTCACTCTCTGTCTGATCTTAAGAAGGCTGACAATGCTTTCTCTGTACTCAAAGAAAACAACAAACACATGGGCTGTGGCTGAAGTCAGTCCGATCATTTCAATGATAACGTCAGCCTTAACTAACATTTAGGTCACAGTGGTATTATGTGATACCGTAATGTAACTGTTGTGACAGATCCACTTACGATGACACATCACCCGTTCACTGACCTTTCTCTGCAAAATCAAAATATCTTAAGACACATCAAAGATTTGCTGCTCTTCTAAGATGATGTTCTGCATGTATGTCCTTTCTCTGGAGATATTATGCCAGTCTTAAGAGATATTTTGGCCTTTCTAGGGCAATATCACACATTTCCCTGGAGATATTCCACCATTGTTAAGAGATATTTGACCTGTCTATGGCAATTTATCATAGCTTTCAACCCTAGCATTCCACACTTTACCACCATCGCTTCATTATACCCAGCCTCTTCCAATACAATAATCAGGGCAGCCCATTGGTGCAAAAGGCTACCAAAATGTATAAGCATGTACAAAAGATATCTCGACTTTGGAGCAGAGATTCTGGTATTGGATGGATGGATCGAGAGTTTAACGGCCGCTTTTGACAATGGCCGTAGCAGTCGACAGAAATTTGCTTGGCATAATACAGCACTTTTATTGAGTTTTCAGTGTAGTTTAAATTCTAGCCAATAACAGTTGTTATAGTACATTAGGTTACCCACAGAGTGCTGTGGCTGCTGGAAAATCAATTAATGAAATGGATAAGACCAGTCGTTGTGCCAAGATCAAGCCCTTCCTGGGTCTGGGTGATACTGCCCCAAGGGCAGGGAGAAGCACTCAAGCCGTGCTTAACCAGCAGCTGTGGCAGACCCATATCTGAATAACCCCTCTTGAAACCGCAAGACCTCACAGCCCTACTCCTAAACACTGTGCAGTCAACATCCCCCATTGAATTGATAAGAAAAAACGTCTGATAAATTTATAATACGCTGCATGTGGCTGATAGCCAGGTCATACCTCTCCACTTCACAGCAATAGCTACTCTTCAATATCATTTACGACAGGATATAGATCGGACTAGGAGGATGTGCTCTCATCCTCCGAGTAGGAGGATGTGCTCTCTTGAAGTTGCGTAACTTGAAATTTTGATCCCATACTCAGAGCCTTGAAAGGTTCAGAACAGGTAATAAGTATCTTACAACAGACTAACGTGAAGTCTACTGGTCAAATAACAATAATAATGTATCAGGCTCAACCTGCTCGAGCAATGTCTCCAGATATACCAGACATTGTAATGTAATATTAAAGTAAATTTATGCAGTACCCTTTTAAAGTGAAATTCATTAGAGGTGCCTGTTTGCATGAATACTTTGTCTACTTATAGAGCACATAGATATGTATAAAATGATTTCCTAGATTCCAAAAAGTTTAAAGGCAGCCATATCCCAAAAGGAAAAATAGTGGCTTGGAGAGTACATTCCTAATGGAATCGCATGTCATAGCCTCAAACAGGGTGGGCCCATAACCCATAAGTGGACCTTTTAGTACAAGATCCTTTCAAGGGCATGATGAGTTTCACATTATTTTAGAAAGTCAACATTTCACCAGATGTCTCTTGAATCTAACAGTTGCCCTGGACTGTCAAGTCCCAATCTCTATGCAATATGAGTGTAATTTGAAACAATTTCACATTATCTGCCACTGGAAATGTGATGGTGGTTAAACAATTTAACAGCTAATATACAGCGTGCTGTATATTAGTTCCCCAGTCACAATTATACCTTCTTCTTATTAAAATAATCTCAATAAAGCAGCCCGAGAAATGCTGACACTAAATCTGTTGACTTAGTGTCAGATAACCTAATGTGAAAATGACAAAATGGAAATAACAAACTCATAAACTAACAGCTCTACACAAGCAGCATCCTGTATATGATATTAGAATGATAACTACAGCACAAAAATGGAAACTGGACAGCATAACATTGCAAAGTTTGAAAATGGCAAACTTTTTAAAACTGAAACTATTGCTATATGTTTCAACACTGCTGCAGGCTAAACTGATAACAATATAAATGTATATCGGTTCTGTGCTTCTACCTACACCCCATTTCTACTTACACCCCATTTCTACTTACACCCCATTTCTACTTACACCACATTTCTACTTACACCACATTTCTACTTACACCCCATTTCTACTTACACCCCATTTCTACTTACACCCCATTTCTACTTACACCACATTTCTACTTACACCACATTTATACTTACACCCCATTTCTACTTAAACCCCATATCTATACAGAGTCCTATACGAAAAAGTCTAGAAAGTTATTTCACAAATAGGCTGTCACAGGAAATGAATAAATAGAGTACCAGCAATTCTTAATCATGATGTGGTGTAATGTACAGTAAACTAAAAAGTAATAACAGAAGTACATGCATGTTCTTCCCATCTGAGATCAGATCACAGCCTATGCAGCACAACCTAAGACCAGTAGATAGCAAAAGAAAGAAATGCCAGATGATGACACCTGATGAAGTCAGATAAGTCAATATAATTCTGTCCATAAGTTACTTTAAATATTACGGAAGTATGAAGCACGTAGAGCACTCGAGTCAGAGGGAGGGAAGGCATTGCACTGCTCTCTCTCTCTCGGCCACCTGCTGATTCAAGCGACCATGCACAATCTGAAGGCATGCCAGGAATGTAGTATTTCTGCTCACTCACTCTTCCTTGACCAGTGTTTTGTGTAGGTAATAAGTCACGGTTGAGGAGGACCCGAAGAGCATATACTGACTCACGAGGTAACAATGCGAGACCAATAAGCTAGTGGCTCTGCCGTCACAACCTTTTATCCAGTACTCTCAGGGTCCTGACCACTGTTAGAAAACCTGCCAATCTGTCCCAAATTCATTGTTCTAAGACAATCATGACCATGGAATGACCAAAGCCAACACTCTCACAATAATCCATTTAAGATAACAGCTAGAAATAGATATGAGTCCAAAGAGAATCAATCAGTCTGGTCAAAGCAGAGATTTCCAAATCCTGAAGATCCATTCCACTCAGGGATCCATTGAAAAATGCTTAGACAAATCAACAGTTACAATGTAACAGTAATCATAACTGCTCATTCATATAGCGCCTCTTCAGTAATTCATTACGATAATCTATGTAGCACCCCTTTCAAGGTAATTACTCTGGAGCACACGCCTCCAACCCAGCCACGGCTGAGAAGGAGTCTTAAGATTAGAGTAGAATGCATAACAAAATCGCATCAGTAGGCGCCGAGCCAGAGGGAGCCCATTCCACACCGCAGGGCCAACAAGAGAAAGCAGGGATCTGCATAACTGAGGTAACCCACAGCAGAATGGAAGCCGTGTTAAGTCATAGGGTGCCAATAGTGATCACCGACGAAATAAGACAACAGCACGGGGGGGGGGGGTAGGGGGCAGACACATGAAAAGAAGTTCCTGTAACAACCTGATCCTGACTGAACAGCTACCTACAGCAAAGAAACCATGCTCTAATGCAGAAGTGTTTGGGATAAAGCAAAAAAAGGCACGAACATAACTTGATTTAAAGTAACAATTAACCCAACCTGGACACTTACCTTCCAATTTCCGCAGATACGTCGTACACGTCGCCAAACGGTAGGGACATGACATTCGTCACGATGTCGCCTGTATCCTTCATGATCGCGATCTGAAATCCAACAGAACGTTATCAGATGTGGTTGAATGCTCGGTAGCCCGACGCATATATATGACTTCGTCTTATTCAGCAGTCATCAGGCGTCACGTGACTGCCGTCGCGCGCAACACTGGGTACACTTGATATGTAATCATCGTCGTTATATAAAGGTAATAGATCAAGAAGCACTTCGAGTGGAATGAGAGAGAGAGAGGGAGGGAGGTAGCGAGGGAGGGAGAGACAGACAGACAGACAGAGATGAGTGCAAGCTCTTGAAAGAAACCTCCCAAAATAGCAGGCAAGACCTGGACAGTGGACATTAACAGTTTAACAAACTTTCTGGCGTCAGCGCACATTCACCTCAGTGTGGTTAAAGGCGACTAAAACAAAAGACCACATGCACTGTTTTAATTACATTAGCAATGCTTTATCACTAGACGGTTAATGTTCCACACTCGGTTTATTGGACGGTCTCTTAAATTTCCCTCTTTCTCTGCATACATGCGAGATGTGCTGCCTATGTCCCAGTGGATTTCATACTACCGCATTGCTACTCTGGTTTCACATTGCATTCTTGGCTAATGCTCCATCTAACTTTCGTGATCTTTGCCGCCCAATGTCCGACGTTGGATGCTTGACTCTGCAATGAGCGGTCAGCTTCTAGCTCCACGGGCTCACTTGGCTATTAGGCAGCGCCATGCTTTTTCGATTGTGGGCCCTTCCATGAGTTTCATCTGGAGTGACGTTTCACTTGAGCTCCAATCTTAACTTACCGTCCACCTGGCAGCGTTTACACGTCGCTTTAGAAAGTCTTTTCCTTTAGTCGTGGCTGGACTGGGAACACTCTAAGTAGATTTAAGTGACTGGGCTCTACATAAATGATCAGAATGAATGAATGCTTCGGTTCCACCAGTACTGACAATGCAGACACATCCTAGCTGTGTAGAGTTTACAGCTTAAATAATGGGTCACAGCCTGCAAATAGTTTCCTGGTAACAGTAATAAAATGATTAACCTCCAGAAACCTTATGGTGACTAAGAGACTAAAACCAGAACAATACACAATACTAAAGAGATGACAATAAGGTAAGATAATTAATTGCTGAGAGAGTTCAACAAAGCACCCAGTGACCTCATGACCCCACAGATGCAACATGACAACGAAGTTTCACATGATACATCATCGATCGGCTAACCTACGAACCACGATCCGACCCACGCCAGACCTCACATACCACATGGTCAGTTGCAGGCCTTTTACCAGTGAACAGGAGGTTCAAACTACAGCAAACCGTGTCATAGCCAAACCTCACTTCACTCTATTTCAGTTTCTTCCGGAATGTCACTGTGCTTTGGTACCAATGTGGTCCACAATTAACATGAGGAAGTGGAATAGATTAAGTAGCCCATCTAGTACAAGGGGAACTACAGATATAGATGAAGGATCTGACAGACCCATATATATTGGCCCTGAAACAACATGGAACTGGTGACAAAAGAGCTTTGCATCATATCGAGCACACTTAAACTTTTTTTCTCCTAACTTCCCAACGAAAGTTAACCTTGCCTAAGTGACTTTCATAATTTACACCTTACCATAGCTCAAAATTTTCCCAAATTACCTCACTGTACCTCCCATAACCAATATCTGACCATGCTTAGCTTACCTTACCTCACCCATCCATAGCTCACCTATCCACTGTATCTTAATTCACCCTACTTCAAGTTCAAGCCATTTTTATTTTCCAAACATCAATCACAGCATAGATAAGCAAAAACAACAAGGTTATTAATTGACAAAAACAAGCAATGAATAGCAACAACAACAACAATAAAACTGAGAAACACCACCTTAACTTATTCCACCCCACAGCTGAATGAACCACTTGTTGGCCACACAAAGCAACTGTTGTGCGTAAAATAAGAGACAGAAGACAGTATTGTATCCTCCAGCATCAAACTATAAATGCACAAATGCACTGACAATGGAGACGATTAACACCCAGATACAACAACAACAACAACGACGAGGACAACAGAAGAAGAGGTGCAAACTGATGATGAGTCATCTGAATAAACTGGATGCATTAAAAGTCCACATGAAAGACCAGACAAGCACAATTAACAAGAGATGGACAACTGGGTTACACCCTTTCAAGTAATGTCTACAAACAGCAACACTAGTGTGGAGTAGCCACTCATTGATGACAACTGTCTGATGCTACTGTGGCCTATCACCGGGCATTATTGCATCTTCCTGAAGTCAATTGCAAAATGTTGGGTGGTCGGACCCCATTTGATGGATGAGCCCCCATTAGCACTGTGCTTGCTCCCCATGGTCCAGTGTTCCACATTCTACTCTACGCCCCCCCCCCCAACTTACGTCTTTTTGTCGGGTAACTTTGAAGAGGTGCTATATAAATCCATGACCGTGCTATCCAAACTTATAAGCAGCAATTTGAAAGTTAAGAGCACCAGTTTATTCACTAGCTCTGCAATGTATCAGAGGGTTTGTCCAGAGTGAAGATTCAAGTCCAATTGAAAAAACTGGAAACCTGTCAGAGACAGAAGTTATTTGGGAGATTTCGTGGCAGGCAACAATGGAATGGGGTGTGATGACATCAAACAGTTTATGCCTGGGAGCAGTTCAGGCAGACCGTGCTGTCCTTACTTCTAGTTATATTGCTGGAAACAGGACACTGTTTCATCCATCTCTCTCTCTCTCTCTCTCTCTCTCTCTCTCTATTTGTCTGTCTACCTCTGTCTGTCTGTTTTTGGTTCTCTTATCTGTTTCTCACCCTCTCTCACAGTCTGCCTCCTTCCCTCTCTGATCTCTATCGGCTTTGTAGTTTAGCCTCAACACAATTAGCAGCCTAATTAAAACGAAGGTGTGTGCCGTATGATCCGATGCACGTGGAATGTCAAAAGATGTGATCACAAAGCTCTAAAACAATCTCTACGATGATCATCGGACCAGGACAACAAATTCCTAAGCTAAGTTTCCTGAAGATTCACCCTCTGTGCATCATGCCCAGGAAATGGTTTTGATCATCCGCAGGCCTTAATTCCTACAAAAGAGACGCAATTAACGGGGTGTCAAAAACCCTAGTGTTCTTCCCATTGCAAACATCCACGACTATATACATCATGCCACACAAACGGTGAGAACCGTATAATTTCTGCCGACATTTCTGCGGACGTGACGTAAACCACCTTTGTATCTAAGGGATGTTGTTGAACTGAGGATATAATGATGATGGATCCAGGGTAACTAATAACATCTGCAATTAAGCAAGATCTGTGAAATGAGTACCGTACGTCTGATCCCATACTGTCCTTGGGAATATCTGGCGGCGCAACACACGACCGGCGGCCACTCACTCTCATGTGGATTGGAGTCTAAGTATGATGTCGATGAGACCCTGTGTCCATTGATGGCTGTCTTTCATTGAGTCCTTGTATCTCTTAGTATTTCTGCCTCTGTCTCTTTGTCTGTCTCTTACAATTATTCGGTTTGTCTGTCCGTCCGTCTCTCTCCCTATTTACTATTTCCTGTCTATATCTCTCTTTCTTGCTCTAGTTTATAGCACACAGTTGTGCTATAAACTATAAAAACTATAAACTATAAATATAAAAACTATAAACTGGTCCAAGTTGTTTTCTAAAAAGGACTCCTCTAAAAACGTCACCAGAGTCGTTTGTCCATTTCAATGGGCGCCTCCACCACCAGACGATCGGGATTATGCTTCAGAATTACAGTCATAAGAAGACGATTTCAGAGGACAGCATAGCTCAAATCCGCTTAAAAATGATATAATCAGCTTTCTGAATAACTGAATAGAGTAGGTTAGATTCCGATGATCAACTAGTTAGGCACAAAACTGTGCACGATTGTATCTTAAATACTTTATATAGCGCCATTCTGGGAAACCTCTGCAACAGCATAAAAGTCATCTGATAATTTCAGGTCAGATTCCCACAATTAAATACTTGCAGTATGTATTGTACCCATAGATTCATATAGCTCCTATCAAACAACTATTCAGAGGCCCCCACTCAGCACTGAAACCCCATGGAAAAGAAACGCTTTTAAATATGGATAATCATAAGTTCAGCCATGAATGAGGGAAGAAGGTTATCCACGTGGAGGAACCAACAACAGCAAATGCCCGGTGTTGGGCCAAGACAGTCCTACCTAGTCCTAGGAATAAAAAGATCAATTCGATCAGATACACCTACATGTATGTATCTATACATTTGGACAGCAATGACAGCACCTTTAAGAAGTCCTCAACAGCCACCATAAAGCTTAACAAATTGAAAGCCCTTCATTAAAAGAAGTGCATGATTGTTTGACAACACATTATGTCAGCTTGAAAGAATGAGAACCAATGTTTGACCGATAAATCCAGCGATAAATCCAGCGTTAAGAAACCACAGCGTTTACACAGCCTCATAATAACCTTTCTCAGGCGGCGGGTTAATAGGTTTCAATGAGGAACATGTTTTCGTTTCACATCAACGTTTTTAACAGAGAGAAGGAACCTAGACTCAGATTTCAACAGGTCAGTATTTTTTTTCTTTTTCAACAGTCCCACATTCTCTCTCTGTGTCTCTCTGTGTCTCTCTGTCTCTCTCTGTCTTTCTCTCTGGCCATGTGCCCACGTCTGCTATTCACCAGGATTCTACCTATTCCAAGTTCCTACACTCAACAGTAATTTCAGACCCTGGGATCAAACTTGAAGTGCCATTGATCTGCTAACATCCTAACAACCGTGACACCTCCAAAATATTGACACTGGTTGGACCGATTTCTGGGCTTGCGCAAACAGTGACACAGGTTGTCCGTCTGGATCCTTCTGTGCATGCCTGTGTGTCAGCCTCAGTGTATGTCTGTGTGTATGCATGCTTACATGTATGTGTTTCATTAGCACAGGCACCATTTTCGACTAAGGACCCCTCAACGTAGTACCAGGACATTCGATGCCAACATCTCGCCTTTTATGTCACTGTCTTTGTATTTCTTAGTATTTCTGTCTCTGTCTCTTTGTCTGTCTCTTATAATTATTCGGTTTGTCTGTCCGTCCGTCTATCTCCCTATTCACTATTTCCAGTCTATACCTTCTCCCTGGGTCTCTTTCTTGCCTCTCCGTCTGTCTTACTGTTCCAGTGTGTTACTTCAAATCCCCAGTATGGTCCACCTCATTTACCCCCTTACTTCCCCCGCAGAAAGGCAGGACCGATTCTGGTATACCGGATACTCTCCAAATGACCTGCACAGGTATCACACTTAAAGCACTGAATAAACCAAAAACGTTTACAGCACATTAATTAATTATAATTATCATTGACCATTTCTTCCAAACAGGTTTATTGCTTATAGGCATTGCTACACTCTCAACAGCACCAGCAGCTCAATTAAAAGTAGGACCTCTCTCCTCCATTTGTATGATATGCCAGGCCATCAACAACATCTCAAAACTGCCTTTCAATAAGCATTTATCATTACCATGGCAAAATTTTCGCTCATTCTAGATAGGACCCCAAGCACTTAGACAAATGTCCACAGAACATTCATATAAACTGAACATACATTCTCTGAAATAAACACACACACTCACATAATTGCCACATATATATTTACATGTATACTTGCATAATATTAATACATGTATAAATATTAATCTCTTCAAATAAATATATGAATATATATATATATATATATATATATATATAAATGCTTTGATAAATATATGTAGCAAATGTTTCTGGACATATTGGAATTGAGTGCCATTGAGTAGATACCTTGAAGGGGCGCTATACTAAGTTTCATTGATTGATTGAGTCTCCACAGGATAAGTTTCTATCAAAGGCACCAACCATCAGCAGATGATGTGTACCTAGTGCTTTAGGAGAACAGGTCTACAGTGATCATCAGAAGATAAGGAGAGAAATGTGGCTGATGGTTGGTCACAATCACTGTTTTTGGCTACCACACAACTTACATCAATAAGTAACTTACATCAATCAGTAACTTACATCAATCAGTAACTTACATCAATAAGTAACGAATCTGCAGAAGGTAATAAAGAATATACTTACTTACCTACTTACACTACATAGGTGGTCAGTCTTCTTTTGAGAACATGAACAGGGCTAATCTGAAACTTCCCTGGGGACATTTACATCCTCAGGTCACACCCGTAGGTCAAAGAGGGATGAGGTAGCCATTACAGTGCCTATACAAAACAAGCCCCTATACCCCATTTGACTGAAGTTGATGGCTTCTGGGAGCCATTAAAAGTGCAATGTAGCCATTAAAGCCAAATAGATCATGTCAGGTTGACCACAAACCCACATACTCTTCAGACCTCAAGACAAAACCAAAGACCTAAAAGCAGTTAGAGGAGTCATTAACCAGTCATTACTTATACTGTCCACGGCACACACACATGCTCGAGGATATACACAGGAAACTTCACTCAGTGAAATAACAAACAAAATAATGTAAATATTATAAATTAAATATAATAAATAAATAAATAAAATAAATTTGATCGAAGTTGCACAAGACTTGGCATTGTTTAGAAATGGTGTTGAAAAAGTAATGAAACCACACTACACTGTGTCCAGGGAAAACGGCTGTCATAAAAGTCGATGAATAATTTGAATATTTACTATAGCTAATCCGTATTACCATAGCGGGCCCTTTGTTCCAGACACAGTGTAAACAACATTTCCGCCTGTGAAACATTGTCATTACTAAAACTGCCATAATTATCATCAAAATTTTATCATCTTCTCACTCCTGGTTCTCACTGCCACCATCTTCATCATCATTATAATCACCACTAACATCATTATTCAAATATATATTAAGCAGTAACTTATATCAATCAGAAACTTATACCAATCAGTAACTTATATCAATCAGTAACTTTTATCACTCAGTAACTTACATCAATCAGTAACTTATATCAAAAAGTAACTTATATCCATCAGTAACTTATATCAATCAGTAACTTATATCAATCAGTAACTTATATCAACACACTAATCACTCTCACCAAGTCCATCTGACAACACCCAAGTCACACGGGAAGCAGAATCAAACAGAACAGGGATCCTGACACTTCATTAGCACAGTCATCATTAACCATAAGCACAATCACTGCCGTCAACCTCATTCAACAGTCACTGAGTCATTCTGGCAATGATAACATCCAATCAAAAACAAACAGACATAAAAATCAGGAAGAAGAACTTGAAAAAATGCTAATTAGCAATTACCACAACATAAGTCAAACAAAGAGCGGATTTAGAGTGGTAATTGTCTTATGCCCATGTGTGATTGAAGACAAACGTCATTGCGTTAGCTCCAGCCTGCCACCTAAACTGGTTGTCTGACACACTGGCAAAACTGGATAAGATCAAAAAGAAAGCAGGAAGGTCAAGTAACAATTTATTAAAGAGATCATCAATCCATCGTGGGAATGAAAACATTCACAAAAGATTGCAATGGCAGATAAAACAGACAATATTACATGAAGGAACTGGTTGTTGCTTTAGCATAAACCCCCACAACGTTGCCCTGACCCTTTTTGGTGGGTCGTCTATCTAGAACAGACTCCCTTTGGACATGTACCTTTTCTTCATGCCCTACTGACAAATACTTGAAAACTAAACAGTTCTATTCCATGGCTATTCACCTGGGAGTGTCCAAATGTCCCAATGGGCTAATTAAAAGAATGGCCTACCTAATTTACCCACCCCATCCCCACCCAATCTATTTCTGTGTTGTCACAAAGCCTTGACTGTGACCGACAAAGTTTAGCCAGATTCCTGGCAGCGAAAAGTTTGATCTGATCACACAAGCTGCTTCGATCTGATAATTGCCAATCGCTTAGCGACATCTGTTGTTCTTGGGTGACTAACCACTGAACACGTCATCCGCCATAGTTTGAGCTTGGCTCTAGAGATTTGCAATTGCAGCTAGAGTGAGTCATATAACCATTTTGCATTTCTCCACGGGGCGTTCACCCCAATGAGATGGACATACGGTACATTCTAATGAATTGTAGGCAAACATTTATATAGCTCCTTGTAGACGGTTCTCTCCTAAGAGCAGAGTGTTGACAGTCCCTTAAGATGTCCATATGTCCATGTTGAGAGAGAGCAGGAGGAGCAGATGGTGGATGGTACAAGAGGCCTTAACCATACTCATCTTCATCATTGCCAAGCTCATAATCACAGACATCATCATAATCTTAATCACATAAACCATAATCATTGACCATAACCTCAATAACAAAATTCATCTTGAATGTATATTAAAAATGAATATAAAATCTTGATAGCGATGATTGTGCATTTCATGCCTCTGGGGTTTTATGAAAAGCATTAAATAAATATTTATATTCAGCTATACGAGAATGTACTATCTGAAAAAGACCACTACACCAAAGTCATCGACTGAAACCCATATCTTATGACACCCCACCTCACCCGCAAGGGGTGTAAAGTCTTTATCAAAACGAAAAGAGGTTCTGCACATTAAAAGAAGTTATGCACATGCAGTTACTCATGAATGTTCGACCCACCGATTTCTTTCATCGAGTAGGGGCGCTCAGTCAAACCAAGTTGACATGAAGACGACATTTATAACT
This sequence comes from Bimastos eiseni, assembly GCA_959347315.1. NCBI lineage: Eukaryota > Metazoa > Annelida > Clitellata > Crassiclitellata > Lumbricidae > Bimastos > Bimastos eiseni. The sequence goes on from OY365815.1 coordinate 16,182,753, forward strand.
TACTCAGCGACTATGAATTCAACATAAACCATATTTACCCCGCTTACTCACCCGGCTTTGAATTGGAGGAAGCAGAGAAATGTCACTTGGGGAAAAGATGGAATGAGGAATGTCACGACTACTTAACTGCATGCTTTTTCATTTCCAGTATTTCCAATAGTGAGTGAAGAAGGGCATATATATAGAACAGCGGCACTAGGCATTTCTACTGATGAGTAACAACCACCACAATAACTGCAATCATCACTTCCACTATCATCATCATCATAACCATCAACATCAATATCCCTTCCCTATAAGCATCCACAACGGCCTCATCATCATCATCATCATCATCATCATCATCATCATCATCATCATCATCATAAAGACAATTTATACAGCGCATTTGAGCAATTATCATCAACATTATCATCATGACAAAGGCCACCCATTGGTCAAATTTGCTTGGAATGACCCTAATCAGCGCTTAAGTTCTGTTCATGGGATCATCTGTGTGTATGGGTGTACCAGTGAGCAGAGTGCTTTTGACAGCTTTCCAAATGAATGGACAAAGGCAATCAACGGACAAAGCAATGACATAATAAAACCACATCAAACACACACACACACACACACACACACACACACACACAGACAAATATACACAAACATCATCATCAAACATACACACACACTAACTTCACATGCAAACGCACACACTGACATTAGGAAAACATCTCAATTTAGGGAACAAAGAAATCCAGAAAACTGTGGGACTTCAAAACTAGCACTGAAGTAAACACTGACCCTCTGATGGACATGCAATGGTCAGCAGTGTCTGTTCACTACTGGAACATACTTTAACAAAATTAGTCACTTACTTTACTAATCTGAACATGTGCTCTACTAAACTGGACACTGATTTGATAAACTGGACACTCACTCTACTAAATTTTGCATATACTTTGCAAAACTTGATACCCAGGATATTGAACAAGAGCTTTACAGACTTGTTCCAATAGGGATTAACAGATCAAGGACCTAGCAGCAGATCCTATCCAGGCTAGAATCTTTTGCATCAGGCACTGGGAAACAGCAGTAGCCCATGAACTGGAAAACCTAGGCTAACTTAATTAACAAACTACATCAGAGGCAAAACAACTAGACAACTTGTGCCAGCATGGGACAACCTGTACACTCAGATTACCAACTGCACCGCAGTACTTTTTATCAAATTCAATATTATATGCTGATGAAAAGATTCGGCAAAATCACTCTCTCGGATCCGTAAATTGTACCTTATTACCAGCAGCACCTAATGATCAGTTGGCAAACAATTTCGTCTGTGGAACTTCAATCATGAAATCATTGGGGAAAAAAACATTTCTAATGCTCATAATTACCAAATAAACATTTCCCAGAATCACTTTTCCAGAAATTCAGGCTCACGTCAATGTAGGAAAATTAAAAGACTCAAAACAATTCTGTAAACACTCTGTATCACACAATACACAAAAAGCGAGCATATATAATATATGAGAATGCATATATTATATGTATATATATATATATATATATATGATATGGGCATATTATAATTAACTTGTGAGCATTTATATATGATGTGAGCATATATATGTAATATGAGCACAATATGTGATGATATATATATATATATATATATATATAATTATATATATAATTATATATGTATATATAAGCACTCATGATTAAGCTGTTGCCTTGCACTTAGTCTTCAAGCAGTGAGTTAGAAAAATTGGAGTTTATGATCATGATTAAACGGCAAGTCAGAACAGAAAATTGCTGCACAAATTCTGCCAGAGTGTTGTATATAATCGAAAAATTATTTTGCAGAAATCTTGCAAAAAAATATCTTGAAAAATCCTGCCGTGATGTCGTAATCCCGTCGTTGCAAAAATACCCCTGCAATCCTCCCATTCTATAACCCTTAGAAAGATCTATTTTTTAATTGACTTGTAAGGAAAAGCACAGCCTAATCCCAAGTTTACCTATCTCTAGACAAATAATGCTACCATGCAGCCTATGAAAACAATGATCTTTGACTTCATAAGGTGTCCTCTTTAAGCAATAGTAACAATTTAATTCCTTCATAGTCCTCCCTTCGACACCAACCGTTATCATAAAGTCCATACTCCTGAAGTGTTACTATAATCTAGAAGTGAGCACAGAGCACTCGCTTATTCACAAGTGCCACATCAAGTCAGAGGGGTTGTCCAGAGGTGGCCATGGGAAGGTTCAAGTCCAGTTGCCAGAGGGCCTGCCAAGAGGAGACAGATGAGCAATATTTAGCTTCAGCAATTGCTTGCAACACATTTAACTATATCCAGTTATAAATAAATCCTTGCTCAAGTTAGTTACGTGTGCGAGTATGTATGTATCTGAACATTTAAATAACATCTTTTAAAGGTCTCAAAGTGCCACTAAAATTCATTACAATGGGGCAAGAATTTCACATAAATATGATGTCCAGTATTACAGAAGCATTGTGGCCTACACTTAACCAATTTGTATGGAAAAGAAACTAGAATCTCACACATAGGTAATAAAGAAACCATGACAATCTGTAAAAACTCACATAGTAATTGTGTGGCAATGAAAGTAAAATTACATATAAATTATATATATATATAGAATATTATACACCACTCATTTATTATATCTGTAACCATGCCATTTGCTAATAAGCCAACTCACTGTGTTTATATATACTACTTATGTGCAATGTAGTTGTGACCAAATTCACAACCACCTTCTTAACCACATCACACAATCATCAAAATGCTAGAATCTTACGGCTGCATGCACAGGCAAAACACTAGACAAGTTCAAACTTTGTCCTCTTCAACTGTGGCTCGGTCAGAAGATGTCAACAGCTGTACTGAAGTGGTGCCAGAATAAATTATCTATTACTTTGCATAATAGTATACAGAATGCCGTAAACATAAGAAATTTAAATAAAGTGCATCATTAATTTATGTCGTACCAGCCTTTCCTCTGTATACCGGCCCCAGGGTACGCAAATGTACATCTCAGATTCAGCCCGTATCTAGAATTCAAATTAAAGCACTAGTCACATGTAGGAAACCCTTTTAATACTATCTGCTACTCATGATACGGGTGGCTTCTGCACAGATTAGGGAGATTTCTGCAGTCTAAAGAAATGATCGTCACTGTAAGTTGCACCGAAAACAAGAAATCGAACAATTTATAAGTGAAGTCACAGTATGGCTCCAGTGAAACCCGCCAAATTAGCTCCATGTCTCCAACGAAATATTATGAAGCAAATCTCAACAGATCATCAAAACGAGTCGAAGTGAGGTTTTTAGTTCGACCTTCTGAGCATCATTTGGACGTTGACTCGACTGGCATCAGATAGCACAAAATTTGTCACCAAACGTTCAAATTAAAAAAGTTTTACATACCTCTTGCATTAATGAAAACACACACAAGTCTCGGTTTGTTTTTGAGCAGAACACGGCAATTTAAACGCTTGTCGATAAGTGGGAACCTAGACCCAGTCAAAGTATTATCATACGATACCACAACAATTTAAACCAAATGTACCTCACTGCCCCAGGTGTCAACTGCTTCTCGTTAGGCGACAGAGCCACAGAGCCTGTGAATCAAATAATGTTCAGCATACACGCTGGTTCCTTGGACATCATTCAACCCACAGAGATAATCAGACGAAGAGCGCCAGAAAAGTATGGAGTCAGTACGGAAAAACGAAAACCAAGATGCTATTTTTAGCCCACAAGACATAGTAATAGTATTAATACTTGCACTAGAGCTATCTGTAGAATTTCGTCACTGGTCGTGCCTATCTAAGACTGGTGCCTATGTCAAACGCAAACTATCGAAATGAAAAGGGCTTCTTAAACATTGGTTTCTGGGCGAAATGTTCTGTGATAAAGCAATTAACTTAATCCGCCAAAATTTCCGTTTACAATTGCTAAGGCGCGGCGTTGAGCACAATGGTTGTCTTGGTCTGGTAGATGAAGAGGTCAAATCTATAAAATAATCTTTATCAAAGGCATCTGATAGGCTTTACGGAGATCACAAACTAAGGTAGGCCTACTTTGAAGTTTGGTCATGGTGAGCTTTGGAGACCGTTTGGCGTGTATCAAATTGTATAAGAAGCTCAATAAGTAGCCAATGAAATTCGTTGGTCATACACTACATTGCAATACAACTAAGCATTTAAAACGCGCTTTAACTAGACAAGTCCTGCACGAAAGCGCGTTGCGCTGCATTCCTAGTCAAAGCTACGGGAGAATACGTCTTAGTAGGTCTTCACTTGTCTTTAATGATGTAGGTCGATATATGAGAAACGATGGAGGCCAGGGCTGCAAACCTGTTGGTTTTTTGGTTATTTGTTTTTTTTTACAAAAAACCAAAAGTTTCTAAAATGGCAATTTTTGGTATTTTAAAAATATTTTTATCAAATTTACTAATATTACTAATTGTGTGTTATTAAGTCCGAAATCAAGCAAAATTAATTATCAAAACGAGTTGGGAGCTCTTTCTCATGCTGTGTTTGATGCTTTTTTAACAAAACTGTTGTGACAAAATCCAAAGGAAAACTAAAAACCAAATCAAACCAAAAACCACAGTTTGATTTTAAAATCTTGATTTTGCACCCCTGATGCAGGCACGCGATCAGTCATTAAAAGGAGTTCAACTTCTAGACCGACTGAGGGTTGAAAAACGAATTTTTTGAAGATCTGCCTACAAGGAGTTTCAGTAAGCAATGCGACTGCAGACGAGCGCTTGAACAAGTGATGACACGGGTAAAAAGGCAGATGTCCTTATATTGGGCATCATGATTGTCATGATTCTCTCAATTTTGACCTCTGCCTACCGATTTTGTTTTAATTAAGCGCCTGCGAATAAGTTGGTTCCCGCAACTTAGCTTTTGTGGGCGCTGTAGAAATGTTGAGATTATGATGTAACATTAATCTTGTCTCAAGTTAAAACATCTTTTAATAGTTAGTATTTCGTTTGAATATAAACTTTGTGCAAGTGCTTTAGTAACACTTAAATCTGTTGGTTTGCACTACCTACAGCCTATCAGTTTGTTTTGAAGAAATAATATTATACCCTGATGGCAATGCTCCACAATGCAATATTTAATTACTAATTAAATTAATTTTAATGGAAACATACTATGTGCGGTTGGTTCTCGCAAGGTTGTTTAACTGCAGAACAAACACAACACCAATCCAACAGAACAGCTTTCCCAAATGGTCACATGAAACAGTGCAATGTTTGCATGACTCAAATCAGACTTTGAACCTCAAACAATACTGACTGCACGAATTACAATTGCTTTAACCCTTTAACGATGAGCATGTACTAAAATAACTAAAAACCAATACAGCTCGTCATAAAAGGATTAGGTGACTAATTCAAAACATTACAATGTGATAAAATGCATCAAAATCAACAAGAGAAACTTAAATATATTCAGTTATGACTGAGCCGGTCCTGTCAATTGCAACGGATGAATTCATTGTCCTTAAACCGGAACAGTAACAAAATGTGCCAAACAATAATTTACAATGCGTGTCAAGGTCCAACTCATGCACTCATTGCACATTTCGATGGGATGCATAATGTCAATGGATTAATACGATATGTCGATAAATTCGTCACATGATGCAGCATTGCTCCGGATTAGGAAGCATTCCTGTCGGTAGTTTTGGAAGACCGTCCGCGTCAAATTCAAACCCGTTTGGCTGAAAAAAAGTCACACCAACTGTACATTCATCATCATCACTAGTCATCACAATCGCCTCCTTTATCACTATCACGAACACCATCATCCCTCCAAATCTGACTCATCCTGCCCCTCAGTCATCGCTTTCAATTCTTTTCCAACTCCGAAACCCTTCCTAAACTCACTTCCCAACAACCAGTGTGAACTAGATCCTATCCCCAACTCTCTCTAATAAAAGACTGCCTCCGTCCTCGTTCCTGTAAGCACCAAAATTATTAATCTCTCGCTCTATTGGCAACTCCCGATGGTTTTCAACAGTGCTTTATTTCTATTAACAAATGTGCCAGAATGCATCTGTATTGTTGAAAGAAATGATGCTAAAATTAGCTACCAAATAAAATAAATTTGATAGGACACAATGATCACAATCGATACACTTAGGCCTAGTTTTTGCACAACTCCTATTTCCATTTTTTAGTAATTGAAAAAAAGGTGCCGGTACGCTATTCCGGAGCGTTACGCCAGAAAAAAAAGAATGCTTTTCAAGCAGTCTCTTGTCATTTCTCATCTGAATAAAGCAAATCTTGACAAGAATAAGCTATTTAATCACCAACTCATCAACAATCTTACCTTTCCTAAGTTAAGTGAATGATTTGTCCTTGTTTTCCGCTTAACGACAACCTCTCTTCCAACTCACTTGTCATTCTCCACCAAGCTGGCCTCACAAAACACACTCCACAGAAACTCTACTTGCCACTCTGTATTTAAACTGGTCTCTGCCGTCAGCAATTGTCCTGTTACTGTCCTTACATTTCCACCACATTCCACATCCTTCTGTGTTGAAGTCTCCAGCCACAGCAAATTTTCAAAGTGTACAGTATCTAAAAAAAACAAAGATAAAGCCAAATTATCAGCATGCCGCCTCACCATATCTCCAACGATTTCTTTTGGTGGATGACCAAACTCCTGCATCCTCTGCATCATATCGAGAATCCGCTCAAATCGACGACGCTTAACGTCGTCTGAATCAGACGTCTCCTCCTCTTCAAACTCCTTCGTTATTGTCAACATCAACTGAAACTGCTGTTCATATTTTGTGTACTGTTCATCGTCGATTTTGTCCTTGTTATTGGACAACCACGAGGGATACTGCAAAAGTCACATCAAATGTTATTATGGCGATGCCTGGGAACAGAACCCTGGAAACAAAAAGTAAGAAATATTTACACTTTGTAATAAACTTTACAGCCATTTTACAAATTAACACAATGCAAAAAGCCAGCGATTCTGTTACTCTGGAAACAGAAAGTGAGTTAGTTAGAGCACTGGTATGAACCGATGGCACACCAAAACCACGACATAATAAGTAAGTAAGTAGCCTTTACTTGCATCTGAAAACTGCACGTGCATTACATTATGTGCTATACAATGATTACACACATTTAAAAATAAACTCTAACAGGAGCAGATTATAGTCACATAATGCACAACTAAATATCACTATGGATACATCAATTAACAAAAGTGTTCTTAAGCAATTTAGATTTAACAATAGGCAGCAGAATGGTCAGGAATCACAGCTCGATTCACAAAGGCAGCATATTATGGGTAGCGTATTTGAGAAAGCAAAGTTTTAAGTTGAAAATTAGCTTTATTTTGAACTAGGAAATCATCCTGAGTGATATCCATAGTCAGATAATTAGCAGGCCGAAGACTTATGTCAATGTCACAAATCAATAGATGGTAGTAAAGGATGTTCTACACAAACCTACACAAAACCATAAATGGAAGTTAATACATTACCTTACATATGTTATCACATACATTACATGTAAATGGGAACACGTAGCATCAGAATATATAACTGCATTGACAAAGTTAAGTTGAAACAGACCGTAGTACAGCATGGAACAAATTAAATAATAGACTTATTTCCACCAGACTTGGCAACATATATAGCAGCAAGTAACATTATCAGACAATGATAATTGTCATAGAAATTGAAAACAAGAAGTAAACAGGCACAGAAAAGTGTAACCTGAATCAGAAAAGCACAATCCTTAAGTTCATGGACAACTCATTAGCACAGGTAATAACAAAAATTCAGCCAGTATTAGTTTAAAATAAAGATACAAAATTGGCTAACAAAGAAATATAGGTGATTAAAGAAACAAATGAAACAAAGAAACACCTGAGCCGTGATTTCTTTGAGGGACGGATACAGAACATCTTTGGAGAGCAAATCCCTCATCATCGTCTGCATCATGGGCATGAAATCCCCTTCACCCGGCATATCTCCCCCATCCATCCCCATACTCGACATCATCTGCATTATTTCCTCTTCGGTTATGTTGTCGTCCTGCTGTGGAATACAAAGTTAGAGTTCACAAACTACCGATCGTTCATCTGATTTACTACTAATAATATTTACAAAAGATACCAATATCAACCCTAATAAAAATGAAGAATTAATAAAAGAATGGTAGAGTTTGACAGATTTTTAAACAATCAACAGAAATAATAATTATTTTGTTATCACTCTAATTTAATAAATATTAAGGGATCATTTATGCAGAGACAACAGAAATTCTTGTAATAATAACATAATAATAAAATAATCAACAATAATGAAAAAAATCATATAAAATAACAAACAACAAAAATGATTATTTATGGGAAAAGTGTTTAAAGATGATGATTATCATGAAATCTATCATCCTTGCATGACTAATAACTAGTCTGTATAGAAACACACTGTACACAAGTCAAAATATTGTAATCTAATTCATGCACCGATCATGAGATTGGTCACTTAGATTCTTGCAGCGAACCACAAATCAGTTCAGTCCTTTAGAGCACTGTTTCCCAAACTATGGGTCACGACCCACATGTGGGTCTTGTCAAGTGGGTCGTCATGGCTCAGGTAGCTTTAAAAATAGTTCCATAATATTCACAAAAACTAAATGAAACTGTTCTCTTGACCTTTGTTTTATTGTCACTATACTCCAACGAGTAGATTCACAGTCTTATTTTGTCATTCCGAGATCACCTCTGAGGAGTTTTCTTTCACAGGTGGTACATAAATGTGCATTAATGATTAAGCTCACAAGGCATCAACAGCAATTCACCTGAAGCTGTTGTGTATTTTGTAGTAAGCTACCGAGCGTCTGCTGTATCGTTTCTGCCACATTTCCATGAGCGGGACCAGCTCCAAAATCAACTTCTGTGGTAAACAATAATTTTTGTAAAACCAAATATGTACAATTCCTCAGAAGTGCTAAACAGATTAGTGACTAAAAATTATGACACTGTAGAACTATGTGGTAATTATTCAGTTTCATATATACAGTTCCGCATTAGCACAGGGCATCAACAATTGGGACATGTATTGAGTTTCTGCATGAGTTTCTAGTAACCAAAACACAACTAATTAACATTAATTAATCTCTACACATATTTCAAAATTATCCAACATCAAATTATTCACGAGTCTCTAGAGTTTTTTGGGTTATGTACATCTGTTTATGACTTACTTGCAGCTTACTTTGAGTATATATTAAACAGAATGCTAAAGCCTACTCATGAAATAATATTTACTGTGCACCAAAACATCATGCTTTTTAAACTGCAGTTTATATTTTATTGCTTACCTGTCTGACTTAATTTTCCATGCAAATTATGTTGTGCATTGTGTGTCATTTGCCTCATGTGTTCATGATAAGCATTGAGCAATTACACTTACTTGAGGCAGAGTCAAATGTTTTGAGCTGGTCATCAAGCTTCGTCGAATCGCCTGACATTAAAGATGACAAAAAGGTTTCGAGTGCAGCTGGATCGGCCTGACTGAAGATTTCGTTAAACAGAGCGTCCTGTGACTTCTGGTCATCTGAACATGATGTAGATGCAAACGTGGAACTTGAAGCACTCTGCAACACATCAGAGCAGATGGTATCACTGACGGTATTAGAGGCATTCACCTTCAAACATTTGACCCTCGAGTGATTCACTCTTCTATGAATTTTCCACCTTAGATGAAGATATGTGTCAATGACCATAGTTAATTGGCCACATTTTCTAGTTATGTACAAACATGCTGACAAAGTAGGACCTCCCATTTGAAAACAGGAGACGGTTTGAAAATCGATCGCTCTGGATTCAGTAGGTGAACGATGCACGGCCAACCTTTGAGAGCTATATATCATATTCGCATAGCTGAATATAGTACTTAAATAGCATGCACGCTAAAGTCTCTAATATTACTGAAACAGTGACAAGTGATTAGGGCTGCAGAGCACAGATGTGCCTTCCTGGAGCATATATATATGAACTAGCCATGTATTGCCAATTGCAGACCCGCTATTGGTATTTCCACAGGTACATCTGAAAACTTTACTGCCCGGCTGTCAACCAGAATTCAGGTACCAGCTGACAGCTCTATCCAGTTCTCCTTTCCCTGCTGTAAACCTTACTCCTCTACAAGCAGCAGCCAGAATTTTCTTTAATTTTTAACAATCCAACACACAAAGCAACTGCATTTAAAGCAACATTTTGTTAAATGGTCCATACTAACATAGGACATGTTACATCAGTTCGGTCATTACTTGATGGATATTATAATTTGCGGGATTGCTAATTATCTGCTAGTTAATAGAGTTAATAGGTGCTTCATGCTCCACTTGCATACTGATAGCAACTTGAGCTTCAAATTTGAATTATGTAGTCCTACAAGAATAGCAATATTGTCTCACCACGGCAGCAGGATCTGCTGAAGATGGCACAGCATGCTGAGCAGAAGGATGTGCAGAAAGCTTGTCAAAATCGTCAAGTGCATCTAAATATGACAGAAATTAGAATAGAAACGTAAGTAACAGGAACTTCCAATCAAAGTCCAAGTCTAGTCAAATGTACATTCTGACGGCAAATCTTCCAGAAATGAGGATATTACAGAACTTTGCCTTAAATACATATAAATAACATTTGGATTGGTTGGTATGAGATTACAGTACAACAACTGGCATAACTGTAACTTCTACGACGCCGGTATTCAACGTCACAACATGTCACACTATCGCATCTGCAAGAAAATGCCAAAAGATAGTTTTCCAAGCTAAATATCCTCATCCTTTTACCATCGAGTAGGTCGTTTAGATCATCGTATTTCTGAGCGTCTAATCTAGACGAATTATCGTTGTCTGAGACTTTGGTAGCTACTTCGTCTTCGGCAGCTGACTCCATCCCACTTTTTGTCCCCTGGTCAGCCATGTTTATTTTACAAACGATGTCATCAAAGAATTTTATGAAGAAGATTCAACACTACCGATAAAATATTTGACTGCCGACTGGGTAGCTGGGTAATGTGCAAATCAAAAGGCTATTGGATGAAATGCGCCACGTAAACCCCGCCCACATTGGAATAGCGCTGGTGCATAAGCTGGTCTCCTTGACGTGGCTATTGTGGGCGTTCATGACAAATTATCGAAGATTTAGGCTTACACTACACATCGAAGCTAGGCAACTAGAATATTATTGTAGGCCTACAAGAAACCAGAAAATACTTGAGCAATTAACCTTCCAAAACCGAATTCATTCTGATTGGCCTCCGTGGGCAACTGAATAAAATTCCTGATCCCTCTATTTCTCTCAACCCTGATTCTGCATCAACCCGCAAATTCACTGCAAATTCTCCTGTCCGGAACCTAGGCATAATCTTTGACCAAAATCTTAGCTCCGTCAGTTGTTCACGGTTCAGCCACATCGTTCAACCCGTTCCTCTTCCACCCTCACACTACTTCGCCCTCCCGTCACATCATCACTCAAATTTGCAAATCGCTTCATAGCCATTGCTGTCCCGCCTCTTTGGAACAAACTCTCTCCAGCATTAAGACAAATATCCTACGAATTTACAAACACCTCACCTCTGACCCCTTGCCTATCGATTCTGTTTTGATTAAGCGCCTGTGAATAAGTTGGTTCCCGCGACTTCGCTTTTGTGGGCGCTGTAGAAATGCTGAGATTACGATTACGGTAGAAATCAGAGCTGCAAACACGCTGGGTTTTCTATAATTTGGTTTGTGTTTTTTGCAAAAAAACAAAAGATACGGAAAATGGCAATTTTGTTTTTTTTTTGGGTTTTACAAATATCTTTATTCAATTTACAAATATTACTATTATACTACTGTGTGTTATTCAGTCCGAAATCAAGCTAAATTAATTATAAAAATGAGTTGGAGCTCTTTTTTATGCTGTGTTTGATGATTTTTATAACAAAACTGTTGTGACAAGATCCAAAGTAAAACTAAAGGCTAAAAAACCAAATAAAACAAAAAACAAATAAAACTACTTTTGATTTTAAGAAATCTTGGTTTTTGCACATCTGGTACATAGTATATGCTGTGTACGGTGGGTCGACCACTGCAGTGCATGGTAGGCCTATAGCCTACTAATGGCACCATGTTCTTTCCGGATAGAATTTTTCAATTGACTGAGAAGTAAAATTGTTTCCTGACTTCGTTGCTCCTTTGGGGTTGTCTAGTCGAATTCTGGGATCGTAGTGGTACAGATTAGCATTTTGATCATGAGTTCGTTTTCTGAAAAAAATTTAATTTTTGTTTTTTTCGGGTTTATAATGTTGAATGATATGAGACTATAATTATCAGGTTCAATAACTGAACTGAAGACTTTCATGTTGATGAAGATTGCACGGTACGCAGGTGAGAGGACTATCAAGAAAGTTTATTTTCTTCTCTTTTGGCTGCCTATAGCAATTATTGACGTGAGTCGGTAAATTTTGAAGATTTATTTATTGCGTTGAGGTATCTTGTAAGAAATATAATTATTTTAGCGAAGAATTTTTAAGTGTATATGCTACACTGTCATAAGAAAGCTGATTTAATGTTATTCGGTGACAATGATTAAGATATTATAGTCCCACTGTCATAATATGTAGATTATTTACAAGCTGCATTTTTGTAGAGTCAATAATTATGTTTGGTAAGTTAATTATATAGGCTAAGCTTGAAACGTTATCGAATGACATTCATATTTTATTCGCCATTGGTTTCACAGCCGAATTCATGTAGGTACGTACGTGTACGGTAGGCCCATCTGCAGGATTTCCACTTAATTGTAGGCAATTTCAGCTAGATTAGGCCCTACCGAAAGATGGAATGGAATGCAAACATACATGTATAAGCTTAGCTCAGACCATGAAGCCTCAGACTCTCACCGTAGCTTGCTTTTCCATTCCAAACTGAAGCCTCACCTCTTCAAGAATTTCTACCCTAATCCACCCGATGACTTAATTGAAAAGTTGAAGGCCAATTAAATAGGAATTATTCCTAGTAATTTAAATAAAAGGCTTTTCTGCCTTTTCATTTGATTCCCGTTGGTTCGTATTTTATTTTGTCTTAAAACTATCCATTCAACTACTTGCAGTCAATAATTTTTACGATTGGAGCGCCTACATTTAATGATTGTGTATAAGGGCCTAATTCCTATATATATATATATATATATATATATATATATATATATATATATATATATATATATATATATATATATATATATACTTGGCGATCGAGGCGTCATCGATTTCTGAGAGTGAATATTGTCGATATGCTACTACAACGGTCCCTCTAGCGCTAAATTTGATATACTTTCGCTACTCATGCCATTAACCGATCTGAATCCCGTGCACCAGCCAGGACAATCGCATTGAAAGGAATTGGATTCGGATCAGTAATTAAGCAATTAAAGAATCTAGTTTTGTTTGGCCATCTATAGGCGCTTACGTTAGACCGTAAACGGGGGCAACTTGGATCACATTCCAGACTAAACCCCGTCACAGCTCATTGGCCCACTTTGGCAGTTCTAGTTTCAAGCCTGGATAGACTAAAGGAGGGGCGACGCCAATGATCTATGTTATCACACGGTGTCGTCAAATTGTAACGGCTACAGCCGAGACGAAGGCAAGGTCTATTATTGGCATGCATGGCTACAAATTGACAGTGGCGTAGGCAAAATTTCCCAGTGGGGGGAGTTGGGGTTGGTGTAGGCCTGTAGGGTCAGATGTAGGGGCAGATATCTTCAGTTGAGGTATGCTATAGAAAAATGGTTGGTTAGGGTTATGTTCCTCGGCTAGACTAACAAAAATTAGGGGCATCAATGAGCCAGAAATTGTTACTAAATTTTAGCCTTTTTGCTTTACAACAGTTTGGTGTGAATTGAAAAATATAGATATATTTATATTAAAATAGACGCAGCCACAGCCATAGTGCTTTTGATAATCGAAGCTGAGAGAGATGTGCGTCCAACAATGGGATGTAAATTGCAGTTCTTTAATCCCTTCATCCAAGATTGAAGGAACGTTGCAGCGTGTGGTTTGTCTTGAAACCAGTGAGTCTAGGCCTTGACAATGGAAATTCATATTTGTCTGCAACCATAGTAACTGCACTGTAAAGATAATGGAACACTGTAGGCTTATCTTCACTATCTCGCAAACGTTGCATTTCATTTGTCATATCTTCTGCAAACGGCGATGCTTCCACTAAGTCAAGATTTTTTTCTTTACCAATTTTTTACCGGGTTGAAAGCTGTAATTGAAAACTTTATCTACACAGTGTAATGCTAAGTTGAAATCTGCTTGTTGCATAGAGCTTGAGAGTTGCATAACTTGAGAAGAAGTTTCACGGTCCATGCACCCACTCTAAAGTTTCCAGTAATCCATGGAAGATGACATCACATTTAATGCAGACACAGAGAATTATCTTTCAACCCATCTCGTGGCACACACTTGTTTCAATTTTTCATTTTGAAAGTTGCTAGTAAGAAAATTTCAACATTCCCAATGAGGGCTTAACCCCCCCCCCCCCCAACCACCTTTGCCTACGCCACTGCAAATTGATCCACATTTTCTAGAGGGCAAGGAACAATTAAATCAAACTGGGATTTTTTTATATTTTTACTTCGGTCAATGTGCAATTGGCTATGATCTCATTGATAACTGCTTGTTAAGCCATCTTTATTGAAATGTATACATATACATGTATATAATATATAAATTATATATATATACACGTATAAGCCCTACATTTACCATTTTGTTAAATATCAATGTAATCTACCTTTTTCACCGACTCATGAGTTATGGACGACTTTCTTCCCTCACTCAGTGTGATTTATTCGTTAAGGAATCGAATCGCTCACACGAGCGAACATTTCTATTCGGAAACAAACAGCAGTAATGAACGGATTAGACTCTGGCTATCTCTCGGATGTTGAGCGCTGAAGAACGACGGGTGAGAAAAATAAACTACCAATTTTTGCCGTCCATTTGGTAATTAGTACGATGACGTCGCTTTCGCTTTGTGTCGTTACTTACAACCACGACACGTACGGGCCTTCCAGATACAGACGCGATGTATCCTCGCAGGCAGGAATTAAGTAGGCCAACGGGCTGCGTGGGCAGCAGAACCGAGGCCCTCCAGTTGCATTTTAATCATCAATTGAAGGAAAGTTTACTTTATGTGACCCTTCTCATGCATGTGTCAGCTGACTGCAGGGAAGCGATTTTAAGTGACTAGGTCGAAATGGTATCGGTCCTAGACGTCTGAATCACCACGATACTAAAAAATGATTTTAATTATTAAACCAGCAGAAATAACCTAGGCCCTTAACCGTTTGTATAATATTTTGCAAATTTACTAAAAGTCAACAATTTTAAACATTACCTATATCAACTTTGCTTATACGAGTCAATATATGACGTAGGCTATTATAACCGTGGGCACGAGGTCGTCCTTGTCTGAGATTACGTAGCAACAAGGGTAAAAAAGGGCCCACATCAACGGACTCTATCAACCTAAAACCGGCCGTTGATGTGCAACGCGAATTTACGCAGGCCTAATAGCCATGTTTGTGGTCAGATCTCTTTCCTAGGTATCAATTGCGTATATTCTTTGACGATCCTTCATTTTGGTCTGTTATCTGCTACTTGTATACGGATCCCTTTCGGTGTCCTGCAGTTCTCCAGTCTTGTCCATCTCATGCGTCTGTTAGCCTATCTTCATCTAATTTAGTCTTGGCTATTGTTTTTACGCTACAATTCATCTTCTGATGTCGCTTTGCTTCTGCTACAGTCAACTTGTCAAAAGTACGACCCAACGGCAGCATTTACTGTGGCTACATGCCGCCCTTTCAACGTCTGCACAGTGCACACCACGGAGTTTATGCCTCGATGCCAAAATAAATTATTTGGATTAAACTGCCTTCACGTGGCGTCGCGTCGAGCGGTGCCTTACGCTCAGTCAATGGCGAGAACAGCCTGGACCTCTCATCTTTCAATCTCCCGCACTTTCTATAGCAACGCTGGCCAACTGCGAGCACCTGTCATTTGTGTACCCCCTGTAAAGGTTGCGCTACACCAACTGTTCTAGCATTCCACAACAGCATCTCGTTACTAAAGGGTAGCGTAAGTAAAATGCATGCATGCCTGTACACATGCGGAGATTTTATGTAGCTGGACATATATACGAGTATATGATGCGTATATATAGTAAGTACATATACGCGTGTTCATATAAATATATAAGTAATAGGCTACTCGTATATATATATATATATATATATATATATATGACGCTTTTACAAAGCCAGTAGGCTTATAGCAACAGATTAATAAGTTCGTCATAACAAGGTAATTTCTGGATAGGAGGAAGTGCAGTCGGAGAGGTATTTTGAATTAGCACAAAACAATGCGACTCAGGAACACAGATATATGTGGCGGACAGGCCACAAGGCTTGGATTAAAGAATTTGTTCGTAATTAATCGGCTCGCCATAGCGCTTAATTCACGTACATTTTCTTACAGTGTTGGTATTGGAGGGAAGACCGATCGGCGGTTTGTAGTTCTGTGCATAGCGTGCAGACGCATGAATCGGGTTGAGTATAGCCTGACATGCGGTGCGTCGCTTATATTGTAGAGTGGTGACGACTGCTCTGCATATACGGTGCATTGAATTCTTTGGTTAGCGATTAATACTGCACACCCGTGTGGTCGGTGAGCGTTCGTTCAAAGCCTGGTTCACGGCAAGTTGCGAAAAAATATAGTTGCGGACGAGAGGGCGTCCAAAAACTAGTCCGAGCTACAGCCAAGCGTCTGGTGTTGAGACCGACTCTGCCGATCTGATAGGGCTGGGGCCCCACCCTGTTATCGATCGCGAGAAAGTCTGCAGCCGATCGTGAGGTTGCTTCCTCGGGAAGGTCCGACAGTGAAATAAATAAATTACAGGTCTGTGTAAAGACCGGGTAAAACCCGGGTTAGCCGTTCGCATATACCGAGAGAGGCCTCGGCGGCCGACAGTGAGACAGACTGGGTGAGTCCCAGAAGGGACCGACCGCATATACCGAGAGAGGCCTCGGCGGCCGACAGTGAGACAGACTGGGAAAAATCCCCGACCGCGCGGACCGTAAGAAAGTTTTGGTAACCAAGAAATATAAATGTTGGCTACCTAGATTGGTCATAGTTAATCCTCGCGTTTCCAGCAGGTTGTCAGATACGCACAAGTTTCGGGTGGCCGAGTCTGAGAAAGTTTTGGTAACCAAGAAATATAAATGTTGGCTACCTAGATTGGTCATAGTTAATCCTCGCGTTTTCCGGCAGGTTGTCGGATACGCAAAAGTTCCGGGTGGCCGAGACCGAGAAAATTAGGGTGGCCGCTAGAAATACAAGCCGGCTAGATTCCCGTAGTAGCAACCGTACAGACCGAAAGAGAGGCCGGTTAAACGTTCGATAAATACGGGGAAAGTTTCCCATTGAATACGTTCGATAAATACGGGGAAAGTTTCCCATTGAATAAGTTCGATAAATACGGGGAAAGTTTCCCATTGAATAAGTTCGATAAATACGGGGAGGGTGACCCCATTGGTGCTTACGACGATTACAAGAAACGGTCGTGACTGGTGCGAAGACCTCAATAATTGCGGCTGTTTCCTCATCTTCTTTTCCCTGTAATATATATACTTGGCTACCTAACGTGGTCATACTTACTCCCGCGGTCTTCCGCGATATCTTTATTTGCGTGTCTAATCGCAATATCTTTACTCGCGGTTTCCCCGCGATATCTTTACTTGCGCGTCTGATTCGAAATATCTTTATTCGCGGTTTCCCCCATGATACCTCTTCTTGATTGTCTTACGGTCTTTCGATAAATATTCTTGTTGGCTACCTAACGTGGTCATACTTACTCCTGCGGTCTTCAGTGGTTTCTTGACTTGCGTATCTGATCGCAACAATATCTTTACTCGCGGTTTCCCCGCGATATCTTTACTTGTGTATCTGAACGCAGTGTCTTTAATAGCGGTTTCCCCGCGATATCTCTTCTTGATTGTATTACGGTTTTTCGATACATATTCCTCTTGGCTACCTAACGTGGTCATAGATACTCCCCGGGTTTTCCCGAAGTCTCAGTATATATTACGGTGTTGGTGGACAACTGCAAAACGCAGAGGACGGTCAATCGTGGTGCATGATAATTTATACGTGTGAGGCCGGTATGCCACACATGGGCATGGAGCGAGAGGTACATGAAGAGTGGAAGGTGCGATGTCCGGTGGATAAGTGTCTGGGAAAAGGCGACGTTAAGATCAGTGGCCAGTATTGCCTACGGCAAAGTGACGAAGGGACTTGTTACAAATATTTCTGCTCTCCGGAACAGGGAGAACGTTTGATGCCCCCTGTTGGCGATTGTTTAAGAGTCACGAGATGTAGAATGATACGACGAAGCTCAGGTCAGGTAGAGAGAAAGAGGAAAACCGTCTCTAAGCGAGCAAACAAGAAAGGGAAGACTCCGGTCGGTAAAAGAGCGAACCCTGTTCTGAATAAAGGCCATCCTCAGGACGTTGCCCATCCGGCGACCGCGGAAGTGATAGAGTCTGATCCCGAGACAGAGTCATATACTGTTGCCTCTTTTAGAGAAACGGTCAACCCCGATTCTCCTCTGACAGTCACTGCTACGAAAGGCATAGATGGAGAACGGTCAGGCTATGCTAAAAATCGACTTAGAAGTGACTCGAGTGACTCCAGACACAGAAGAGGGTTGGAGCCGGCACCGTTGCGCGACCTGGTAGCGTCCGAACGGTGTACGCCACATATATATAGCCTTGGTTATTTAAGAAACCGGAAAAAATATTAGGGTAAGAGTTGTGGACCTGTGGAATTATTTGGCTGATAGTAAGCCTACAATATGATCTCAATACACAATGCTACTGGTATTATGAGAATGTTTATAGTAATGGCCAGCAATCATTACAGGTAAACTTGTTATGGTTCTGACCACTTTAAACCCTTGTTATGTTATATTTAAACCCTTGTTATGTTATATTTAAACCCTTGTTATGTTATATTGTCCATTGTTGATGAAATAGTATTCTCGAACTATCATATATGCAACATGCAAAGAAATGTTTTTTCCTTGTTGATCAGCTTTTGTCACGAGCTGGTGATTTAACCGCGAGTCTTTCAGCGCCATGATGATAAATTTAGAAAGGATTTTAGTGAATTTGCCCTATATATGATGTATTGCGTGCCTGAATTACTGGACTTAAACAAATAATTGCTACTTGTTCGAACGATTACGAAAATTCTGTATAAAATGCGTTTTGTTCTTAGACTATTATTATAATAACACAATATGTTCTTCAAATCTAACCTGTTTTATTGTAATCTAATGTGATCTACAGTGATGAATTATATAGCGCCATTATTTGGTGGCCAATCCGAAGATCTATTCCGGAAGTTCCCAATCCTTTTTTCTGTGTGCTTCTTCTTTTTCCTTTGTGCCTCGCATTCATGGGAACCTGTTGACCAATGTTCGCATCACCATCAAAGGTAGATCATCATCACATTTTGAAGACGCGTACACGAAATCATTACTTTTTACCCTCTTTTATTTAACTTGGCTTGAGTAAAGTTTGTCACAGTTGATAGGATCCTCCGTTGGACATCTTTAAACTCTTTTTAGGTATGTTCCCGTCGACCTAGATAGTTGACATTTTGCTCACAGTTCGCGCTTGCATGACAATGCAGCGTATCAAATTGTTACGGATATAACTCAAAATCTGATAAAAATATAACTCAAAAATTGACTAATAGCATATCAAAAATGTTACCTCTTTTATTTAACTTAGCTTGCCTATAGTTTGTCACAGTCAGTCGGATACTCTTTTTCAGGTATGTTACCGTCGACGTCAGGGTTTCGGGTTTCGGGTATCTACCAGATAAAAGAGGGTCCCGAAAAGCCCATGTTTTTACTTTAACTTGTTGAACTACTAGGCTACTGAACCTTCTTCGTAAAAGCCTTGCGTGTTTTTTTATAGTAAGCTAACTTTAATTACTTGGCAACTAATATTTGCTTATTTACCTGCCATATGTGGCTTGTATCAATTTAACAACAAAATGACTCTTTTTATTTTGTTTTTTACATGAAAGGTCAGGCAATTCAGAGAAATATCAGACGATAGAAACAAACGGAAATCTGAACGTTTCGGAACAACAGAACCACCTCCGAAATAGATTCCAGTGCGCAGACACCCTGAAAAAGTTCCATAATCACTCCAAAGAATACATACACATACCCGATTCAACACCAGACAGACATCCAGAAACATCTGAGAACATCAAAAAGCAACATAAAATACATCCGAAGCACCGGAGACACAGTCGCGAGATCTCTGGAAGTATTGAATCGAGTCCCAGACGTTCCTAATCATCCGTATCTCAGGCGTCTGTTGCCGGAAAGTGATGGCCCGTAAACTGCTGCTGTTACAGAGCCCGGTAGTTGCCGGCTAGCACTGATAATGCTGCTCGTTACCCAGGATGTCAGTCACTCCCTAAAGTATGTCTCTTACTGCGACAAAGTCAGCAAGTGGGGCATACCAAGGGCAAGGGTGGCAATTTGTGCAAGTGTACGGCCGGTCATTTCGTTGGTAAGCGGCGTCTTCCCTACGACATCCTGGCCCCAGAATCACGTGCTCTTCCGGAAGCAGAGGTGCCGTCGGAGGACGAGGTCAGTCTCGGAGAATCGCCGATGGAAAAGAACACGATGAACTTCGAAAGTACCTACTTTCCCTTCAAAAGACGTTGACTTCCGAGGCGCCAGTTCAACTAAGTTACAGCCGCCTCGACCACAGCGAAGAAAATTTGTTCGAACAGTAACTACTCGCTCTAAGAACTTACTAACTAAATCAGTCAATTAGTGATTAGTATCTGAACGTCTATTTATTGTAAATTAATAGTAACTTATTCTAAGAACTTAGTCAGTCAATTAGTGATCTATAATCGTCAATAAATCGTTACTTAATAATTACTTGTCTTAATAACTTACTGTCTTTGTTACTTAGTGATCAAAACGCGTCTATAAACAGCTATTTGCATATTATACATAGACCTAGTAGTACTTAGGCACATACATGCATATAATATATGCATGCATAATTCTATACTATGCAATGCATATATGCATGCTAGACATTCAAGTCAAGACAGCCTTTCTTACTTGGTAACATGCTGGCATATATCTATACAGAACAACTCAACAGCCAATTCGTCAAGTGCACATACACATCTGTACACAGATGATACAAGCGTATGCACTTTGCTCACAAATACAGTACGAACGGGCGGATGGTGACAATTTAATATTAGAGTCGAATTTAATTGTAGGCAGCCATGCAAGGCGCACATCACGTTGTATACGTGTAGGGCCTAATATAACTTAAGCAGCCGACTAGCGAAGTAAGGACTAGTCAATCTTCGGGGTCGCGGGGATCAAACTCGCTTACTCTGGCATGCACGCCAGTGTGTAATTACACAATACTCTACGTCGCCCTCCCCTCCCAATACGTGCATACCTATATAAATACATGCACACACTCCACAAGATTGACAAGAAACATACCTAGCTTATAAATAATTTTTAATCGGGAGGAGTAATAATTAGCATCACATTGTCTTTCACGGTTATTCGCTAGGGGTGGCTGTTCGGTCAGTATTAGTTTGTGTTTTATTCGGTAGAGGCGCCAGATGTCAACGGAGACAACGGCAATCAGACTCCAGAATCACGAGATTTTTAATAATTGATTTTCTAAACCAGAACATTACTGAAACAGTAATTTTAGGAGCCTAGGGCAGGACACCAGCTTCTTCACGAGCGTTGCCTCCAGTCAGATGGAGGTGCTTAAATACAGTATTGATTCAGAACTCATGAATGATATGGCGCCCTGTTCTTGGCTGCCGAGCGGCGCTTTGGAATTTTGAAGAGGACGATTATTACGATAGCGTAAAGTACTGAAGTCTGGAACGGGAGGCCGCAAAGGGAGCGATATGTAGAGGAGCTGTTGCGATTGGTTGTGTCTGTGAGTGAGGGAAATGGGAAGACGGCCGATGGGATTGATCAGAAGCGGCGATCCCGGGCGTCGAGGGGGACAAGTCCCCCCAGCTTTTACAGAAAGAGAACATGTTATACATGTGTTCCCCACATTTCCTACCCCTCTCATTGGGTGTCCTCCACCTGTCAAACGAGATCGCCGCCTATGGATCACGGCAAGATTTTAAAAAGTAGGGGCCTATATGTATACAACCAGTTTTGATCGTAACTTATGATGACTTTAGATAGATATGAAACTTTCAGAGTGTTGTTGCTTGATGAACTATATGATGGATTGAAAAAGGGATAGCGTATATATATATGTATTAGAGTGCTTCCATCCATAATGTAAAAAATTAAAGTTATTTTTTTACTTTCTCCAACCTACCATTCGGTGCCACTTAGCATGAAAACTCTATATTTAAAATATTGTTTAGTTTGAACAATGTTAAGGACTTGACCAAAGGATTTTTATTTTTCTAAGGCTGCTTATGTATTTTTATTATTGGCTGCTGGTGGAAAATATTCACAGAAAGTGGATGAGCTTATTAATAGTTCCATTGCGATCAGGACAGCAAGAATCAAACACTGACACTAGTTTGCTTCTGAAGTCATGGGATCTTTTGACCCCACAGTTCCGTTAATGCTACACTAGGATGGCAAGATCGTGCATGACTTCACAGCACCTGGAAGAGAGAAAGTTGACAGGCTTCCCATTCTAGTATCAGGTCAAAACGTCATAAAACTGTTATTTGTTCCAAAACTCCATGATGGAACAACAGCTACAATGGCTATGGCTCGTGAAATTATACACACCATAGATGAATTGGGATTTCGGGAACATATCAGGTTTATGTTTTGACACTACCGGAGTCGAAGGTATAGCATGTGTCAGACTCGCGAAGGAATTTGGACGACAAGTCTTAAACTTAGCGAGATGACTATCGTGAACATTTTCCTTGGAGCTGTTCTTCCTCGAGGTATACATTTCCAGCATCCTGGAGCAGTTCATCGTGCTCGTTGGATGGCAATGGCTATTTATTTCATAAAGATGTGGCTGTTCTATAACCAGTTTCCATTTTACTCATAGACCAAGGAAATCTCGCTGTGGATCATCATAATTATGGCAAAGCAAGTCTAGGATCACTTGAAGGAATTGTCTATGTTTGTAACTTCTATATATGTGAGATACAGATTATAGAGTTCATCGGCAACTGGAGAGCCTAGAAACGACCTTGCTCTTCTTCGTAAGTTGTCTCTGTATGAAGACAAGGACGTCACCACAGCATTCAACCGCCATCTGTGGTATCTGTCTTAGCAGCTCATAGGGTTTGCTTTCTTTGACGAGAATGTGTTTTTCAACGAAAAGAGAATGATGGCAGCTGCCCTGAACACATAGCAATGGACCTGACAATCCTCTGAAACACAACTTGCCATTCAGTGAACCTGTGAACAAGGGTTTGCACGACTTTGTCACAAAACCAACCATGCAACTCTTCAGGACTCTTAACCTAGATGAGCCATTTCTGGAATTTGATCCAAGCAAGTGGGAATACCAATCAGAATATAGCAGAAGTCTGGAAATTTTTCTTTCCTTGAAAGTCGTCAATGACCTGGCTGAGCGTAGAGTTGCCCTCATTCAGGAATTCAACTCTTCTATTACCAGAAATGAGGAGCAAAAGTAGTACCTCCTATGCAGGTTGTTGAGCACCATAAAAGCTTATTTTCAGCTCCAACCAAAACTGCAGCCATTATGCAAGCCAAGTCACAGTAAACTGCAATATAGCAGCAAAAGTTGCACGTTTACAACAGTTGAATATTGAAGAACCAATGAGCATTTCGTCAAAACTTTGTGCGCTTTGGGCAAGTCCTAAATATTGTTTGTTTCTAATAAAAAATTGAACTGTATCATTTGTAGAGCTAATGAAGCAGAATGGTGGGTTGGAGAATGCCTTTATTAAACTTTTCATTTTCAGAAGCACCCTATATATATATATATATTTGTATACATGTGTTTTCAGAATCAGAGCGAAAGATCCCCGTGCGTGTTGGTAGTCCATTTGAAAGACAAAGCTGACCATCAATAATAATGCACAATAGGCTACGCAAGGTCAAACCGACCAAAATTACCCCAATGGTTTATTTCATCAGATGATAATATACAATGACCTCAGTCAGTGAACCCTGGTAATAATAATTATCAGTTGACTCAACTAAGCAAATAATTCTCAAGAGGAAGAGACTGATTATGTGCGGTTGTATAAACAGAACTTGGTGTGGCTAAAACCGATGAACCTCTCTTGTAGACACTGAATAAAGTTAAGCCAATATATACTTAGATCCTTTTGGATCACTGTGCATGTGTGTGTATGTATTTATGCATGTATGTATGTATGTAGGTCTATTTATAGATATTTATAGATATGTATATGTATGTATGTATGTATGTACGTATGCATGTATGTATGTATGTATGTATGTCTATTTATAGATATGTATATGTATGTATGTATGTATGTATGTATGTATGTATGTATGTATGTATGTATGTATGTATGTATGCATGTACGCATGTATGTATGTATGTATGCATGTATGTATGTATGTATGTATGTATGTATGTATGTATGTAGGAATATATGTATATACTATTGTCACGGAATTGACTGCAAATATCACATTTATAGAAATTTGCGATGACGTTTATGTAATGTTTATTCATAAAGGTACACTTAGTATGGCTGCTATAACCATGGCTTTCGGCCCATCATCTGGGTGACGCCCTCATGATGCTGGTAGGATGGCGGCAGAGTTTAACAGGTGCTCGGCTAATCGCCTGTCAGCTCAGCAGCTACATATAGGTATGGAGAGCATCACGGTTGCTGCGCCTTAAAGCCCTCGCCATTCATCATATAAGAACTGGACACATGCTGATGATGCCGGTACCCCGAGTATTGCCTACTATAAGCTTATCTATATGGAAGTTGCTGAGTGGGCGTGGGGGTCTGATGGCCTAAAGTGCTTCAGTCGTGGACTTTAGAATGAGGCTGTGAATGTCCAATATTGTTATTCAAGAACCAGCATCTCTTTTTGCCGGAACCGTCATAGACTCGTTGCAAGAGTCTGTCACTCTGCAGCATGGGTCATTGCGCTCACCCGATTATAAACTGTCTTTTAACATGTCATTAAAAATACGAAATGTCTAGGTTTTTTCTCTTCACCCTCTGCACACAGTTATTTCTCAGAGCACTACTTAGGTTATTAAAGAGCAGTTGCAGTTAATATTTAAACAACGAGATCTCATATTTTTAGTCAAATATTTTTCTGGCTATTTTTAGCGAGAGAGGTTTTCGTTGTAAGCCTAGCATTGCTTAGCATTCAGCTTGTCTCCTGTGTGCCTAGTGGCAGGTCCAGGGATGCCATAGGTGCCATGGCACCTCCATTGCTCAATAAAAAATTAAAGATTTGATCAATTGTTAGTGAAGAAAGTTGAGCAAAATATTACACTTTCCTTGAAAATTTACCGATCTTATAATAACCAAGTAAAACAAATTAACTTCTTGGTTTCCTTCATTCCGACAAATAACAATTTCAAATGTTAATTTTTTCACCAGAGAAAACTTGTAGCTTCTGGTCTAGATTTCCCCGTTAATGACCGCTGGCATAAAATTGATTCTCATAATGTAATGTAATGTAGCACTGTACTTGAACATTTACATAGCGCACTTTAAGATACCTACACATAGGGTTTCTCCTCGCTGGCATGCTGTCATTTCATACAGATGATTTGCATCAATTATCAACACAATGAACAGTAAACTGAAAGAGTTACCAGTGGCGGGCCCACGCGTGTACAAGTGTGGAACCAACAAAAGGATTCCAGTCGACAGCTGACCGATAGCATGGATGTTCATAGCCCCTATGCCAAGTTTCGTCGAAAGGGTAGAGCGACAACTGTAGACATCCTTCGCAATCACGATGACGTTGTCGACGAGCAGGCCTAGACTATGACTGGTTGAAACGACGCGCGTTCAGGTATTCGTCGAGGTTCAATGTGAATGTAAACCGGGAATTCGATTTATAATAACGAAACGTTTTCAAAAGTGAAGTAAAATTTTTGCAAGAAGAAATTGGGAATTTTTATTTCTTTACATTTATAAGCATAGTAAGAACTAATGTAACGTATACTACTACACTATTAACTGTAGAATCGCTGAAACCCGAATCATCGAAAATTACAATGGCAGCTGAATGGTCTGGCACTGATGTTTATTCAAATGAAAATTTCTCACTGATCTACGAGGGCCCATTTTTCATCTTACTCATACTACATGCCCAACTTTTCAAGACTAGCACCTCCATTCCAAATTCCAGAATACGCCACTTTGTGTGCCAATGTAATATGCCTATTTCACGTTGATTTGCGTTGGGCCTGGTTGTTAGTTTGTATCTCCAGTTATATTATGGTCGAACATTACCTTTAAACAGTTTCGCATTGTTCGAGTTAACGATGAAGATTATATAATTAATACTTCCCAGCCAAAATACAGTTCCTATCTTATGGTATAAGAAACATTGTCACAAAAAGTAGTACCTTATCTCACAACAATATCTGACTATATTAGATAAACTAGACTACTTAAAGAGCAGCTAAACTGTGGCTATAGGCTACTTTCAAAGTAGGCCTATTTAATGCCCGTCACTTGAATTTCTAACTCATGGCAAACCTATTGAAAAGGCATGGAACTGCGGTATCATAAGTGAATCGTGGAATAACAAAACTGTCATGGAACGAGAGGAGACCAGCAGAAGTCGCAGTAAAAGAGCGAAACGCTGGAACCGGCATGAAACCAGCGTGGAACCTACATGGAACCAGCATGAAACGACCGCAACTCTGCGGGCAGTGGCGCCCTCATGTGATCGGCCCTGGTCTTTCATTCCGTTGAGTAACATCCGTGTGAACCTGAGGGTTAGACGGCAGACGGAATTAGCGATAATTACAGCGCAGGCTAGTAGTGCATGGGACCAGCGTGTTACCGAACAATATGGCGACCGACCGCAGAAGAAATTAGATGCAAGTAGGCGTTGGACATCGGTTGGAAAAGGGACAATCGCAGTGGATTGCATCAGAAACTCAAAATCGTTGCCAAGTTTCCAGTTATAGATGTACAGCAGTGCGTACTGTTGCTTTTTGAGTCTGATACATTTCTGCATGCTCTCAAACCAAAATTAAGCTACAGATGGGGCGCAATAGTGCTTCAAAACCACTTTGTGTTGTTTTCTTTATCTATAACTAATCGGGCAAGAGCTAGAGTGTTGCAATGGTCAAGGCTAAAAATCGTGGTAATGAATTATTATTTAACGTCCAAATAATTATAAGCGAACCTTCAACTTATTCGCAGGCATTCAATCGAAAGCTAAATCGATGCGACAATCATACGTAGGACATACATGGTCAGCTTTAGTTTTCATTCATTCATTCATTCAATCTCGTTTAATGCACGTTCCGATCCAAGGTCAGACAGGTCAGCTATAAACCCGATTTAAGTCTTTGAAATCCGTCGGAATGGCATGATGCTATAGGTTATAATTATGAGAGTTGAAATAAAGATAGAAATTTTAAGTCCTACATGCTCAGTCATTGTGAAACATAGAATGCTTTCTGGTAACATGATTTAGAATGAAATTGTGCGTCGTTGATAATGAGCTAACATCTCTTAAAACGATTCACTCTGCAGACATAATAGTTATTAGAAATTACAAACACGAGATATTTTTGTTCATCAGTCCTAGCGCAATGTCTTCAACAGGTGCTATACAAATCCAACGAAACGACGAGTACAAATGAATTGATTACTCATAGTTGTCAATGGCATACTTTGTTTCAAAGACATGCCATCGTTTACAGGCTCTGCAGCTATGTCCACAACTACGCTTCAATTGGTTAACTCCTTCTACTAGCAATAATGCTATAACAGTTTGAAGGCCAATAGAAGACTATTAAAATATTTTGTTGATTGTTTGAGTGGGCTGAAGTGGACTAGCTTAGATCAGTGGATTTAATAAACGCAATGTAATGTGATCAAGTATGTTTATAGTGCTGTCAAATCAGCAGCGTTCTGAACGGGCATCTGAACTGTTCTGCATTGCTTGGGCCAGAGAACAGGAAAGTCCTAAGGCATCTCCAGAACTGGCGAGGTGAAAGGAATAATAATTCCAGGCTCAGGGACTGTGGAAGACAGTCGGTTGGTCTATGAGCTGAGGACCAACACCCAAAAAATTAGTTTGGATTAGTATAAGATCATTAACTCATTCGAATTTGGCGTAATGACTTCAACGGCGCCTGTGAATAAACCGGTTCCCGCGACATCGCTTTTTGTGTGTTCTGTAGAAATATCGAGTCTACGATTACATTACAAGGATAAAGCGATGATTGGTTACGTGAGATATCATGATCCGTTGGATGAACCCAGTCGAAAGGTCAGAGGTTGATCGTGGCTTTATCATCTTAAATGTGAATTAATTTGGGATCCTGTTGACCTCAAAGTGTCGTCGTTTAGGCGGATTTGGTGATTACACGACGCCACCATCATTACTTCGATTTTGTTCTTACAGCACCCGTTGCGATTTTATCCCATCTTCTAACGGCTCTTGCAATGGATGTGGGAAGTATAGCGGATCGGTGAGTCCTGCAGGCTGGTAATGGCTGCGCAGCATAGGTCGCAGGAGATCCTCCCAGACGGAGATACTGGTGCTCTGGAAGCCACGACTGCCTCCGGCTCTGTAATTTTTGTCACCCCCTCGCACAAAGACGAACAGCCGGACAACGACGACCATAGAGACTGGGAGGAGGTGACCGCCCCAGATGCGGGCTATTCGGAAGAGGATAGGAGGGTCTCTCTGCTGGGGGGGGGGGGGGTCGATGCTAGTGTTGCTCCTCGCTCCACGATTTGGAGTCTGTTGCAAGAACTGCAGTCTATTCCAGAACATGACCATGGTAAATAGAGTATTATCTATTTACCGATGTGATGTCACCGAATCCGAAGGAATGAATGAATGAGAGAATAGACGAACAGATGAATGAATGGATGGATGGATGTATGAATGTTTGAAAGTATGAAATTAATGTATGAATGTATGCATGTGTGAATGCATGCATGTGTGAATGCATGAATGCATGAATGTCTGAATGTATGAATGGATGGATGAATGTATGAATGTGTGAATTTATGAAATTAATGTATGAACGGATGAATGTATGAATGTGTAAATGTGTGAATGTATGAATGCATGAATGTGTAGGAATTTATTAAATTAATGTAGGAATGCATGAATGTGTGAATAGATGAACAGATGAATGAATGTATGAATGTATGAAGGAATAAATTGGTGAATTGATTAATGTAGGAAGGGATGAGTGCTTGAATAGATGAATGGATAAACAGATGAATGATTGGATGAATGATTTATCTGAAATTGATCCAAACCAATCAAATCCACTAATCTTATAACTCAGTATACTCCATCCATACGCCTCATCTAATCAAATTCACACTGATCCAGTCCATTAATTCCACTGGATCAATTAGTACCACCTTCCATTTATCAACTTTGACATCTAGAGCACTGCCTCTTTTGACCTTCTGGACAACCCCCTTACTTGACGCAGCTCACGTGATTAAGCTGGAATCCTGTGGTGCTTCGATCACGAGTGGCGCTTTAGAAGTTTGGAGACAACAATTGCCATTACGATTGCATGATCTAATTTAATATTTAATGGTTTGATCAGAACTGATGTATACCCAATCAATTCCCTAATCCAATAGCCGTATAAATTAAGCATCAATCTGCAGTCTAATCCGTACAGTTCCAACCAAATTCAATTAGGACCATATTAAGCATGATCTAATCTGCTGCTATATGATCCGATCAAAGATAATTAATTTGATCTCTGCACCGATCTCTTTTGTCTATATCTTTTGTCTATATCTTTTGTCTATATCTTTTGTCTATATCTTTTGTCTATATCTTTTGTCTATATCTTTTGTCTATATCTTTTGTCTATATCTTTTGTCTATATCTTTTGTCTATATCTTTTGTCTATATCTTTTGTCTATATCTTTTGTCTATATCTTTTGTCTATATCTTTTGTCTATATCTTTTGTCTATATCTTTTGTCTATATCGTTATCTTAGTTTGATGCCATGGTTTGTGATATACGCAGAGCAACTATTTTATCAATGTCACCTGCATTTAACCCACATTATTACAACTGCTTTGCAAGCACTACTCCTGTAACCTCAGAATCCGGGAGCCACCTCTTTATATCGTATGTATGTATATATATAATGCCACACCATGAAACCCTTCCTATATCACTCCCCAAATACTCTCCCTTCAAGTTTTCATTCTGTCATTCAACACAACACCCAAACCGCTACATCAATTGTTCATGTTCACTCCCACTGTAAAGTGCATACCACCCCACGCATGACTGGTGCATGCATGCAGTGGCGATCATTTGAGTCCGTTATTAATGTCCAATGTACATAATACAAGCACTGTACATTCATAAATTGAAATCCCCTACCAATAAAGTAGATATATCGCATGAAAACGTCATTGCTTAAAATATAAATGTATAGCGCTATAGCATATATAACTCAAATATATATATGGCTTACATATTGCCTAAAAATAATATATATATTGCCCATAGTATGTAATTGCACTTGCCGCAATTTATCTGGCCACGTTACATCTCTGCTAAGTACATAATGAATATATATGCATATATACATACATACATACATATGTTCATCATGGTTCATAGATGTATATATATATGTATACAGCTTTGGCCTTAATATTATTCTCGCATGCTATAAATGTAATTGCAGATAAGTGGAGCCTATTATACATCTCTACGCGGTCAAATACTTATATATATATATATATATATATATATATATATATATATATATATATATATATGTATGTGTGTGAGCTAACGCTTAGTGAACCTCATGAAAGTAATTATATATATATATATGTATATATATACATGTATATGAGGAATTGAGGAGACGAGACCTATCGCCCAAAATTGATGAAAATTGCAGTTTCGGCGAATTATCTGCCGGTCGCACTTGTTGTCAATGTGATGTATGCGCGTATTCGTCTCTTTGTCTACTTGGCTGCCTCTTTCAATGTATGTCTCTGTGTCTGTCTCGAGATATCTCTATCTCAGTCTCTTTCTCTCGATGCCTACATGTGTCTCTATCACTCTGCATGCTTGTATAAGGATCTCTATACCTCAGATTTGGTGGGTTTCTCGTCCTCTCACTTCCCAGCCATCTCCGTCACCTCTTACTGTCATATATCTCTTCTCCTCAATTTCCTCTCTCTCTCATTCATTACTTCGCATCTCTTTCGCTGAACCCTCTGCAGTCTCCCTGTAGTCTATTCTCATTCTCTATGCAGTCTTCCTCCCAACATCCATTGCATCCTCGGCCTCCTCCAGGAGTCCGCCTCCTACAAAAAATCTCCAACTATTTTCCTCCTCTTGTACACTCCTTCTCATCTTCTTCTTGTGTGCTTGGTCTAAAACTCCATATACTCCTATTTCGGACTGCTCCAAAATCTAGTGTGCACATACAAAAAACCTAAGCCTATCTGAAAAATCTTTTACCGATATACTCGCTGTTCGCTACAGAGAAACCACTCAAAATATATAAAGACATAAAAATAAAAAATTATTAATTGTAGACTATCGATTACATTATTGCTATGCCATGCACTGCATGTGGTTTACGCTCAAATTCCTCAGGTGCACGGATATCATATACCATATCTCATATACCATATCTCATATATCATATCTTATATACCGTATCTCATATATCATATCTCATATACCATATCTCATATACCATATCTCATATATCATATCTCATATACCATATCACATATACCATATCACATATACCATATCTCATATACCATATCTCATATATCATTCTGGTGGCGAGACACAGA
This sequence comes from Bimastos eiseni, assembly GCA_959347315.1. Lineage (NCBI taxonomy): Eukaryota > Metazoa > Annelida > Clitellata > Crassiclitellata > Lumbricidae > Bimastos > Bimastos eiseni. Next base: position 16,214,958 of record OY365815.1, read on the forward strand.
TCTTGAGTTCAACAAGTGCTCTTCTGTTGGTGACATATACAGAAACAGGTCCATCTGAAGAATCTGTGACCTACATTCACTATATTCGTCTTCTTCCGGTGTATACAGACGAAACTCCGGGAGAGGGAGTCGGATTGCGAGCAAAGAATTTAAGGACTGTGGACCATGTATCCGAAAGACCTCCAATGTATCTATGATCTCATATACTGTATATAACCGAGAAACTTATATAACTTCTATAGATGTTAATGCACGATTCGCTTTTGACCCATTATAAAAAACGACGTCCGAGAAGTGTCCTGCATGATAACATGGCTGGTTACAGTGGTTAGTTGCTGTTTAACTATAGACTATCTCACAGCATATACTATAGTTGAACGTCGCCATCCTCCTATATCCAGACTTGGGACTGGCACTATACCAGATTATGAGAAGGGGCGGAGAAATGTCCTTGAATTACAGCATAACATATTAGATGTTGTACGATTCAGAAGACTAAAGACTCTGTGATTAATTAATTAACTAATTAGGTATCTTAATATCCCATCCGTCAGAGCTTGATCTTGAAGTTGTAGACTGACTCCACCGAAGCTGTCTCTTCAGTATACATTTCGTTCCATGCGTTGCTATATATACAAAAAAATCGCTGCCTAATGGTGCACGACTTCTGATTTCTTGAGGATCTCCTGTCTTTGTCCTTGTAATCCATTTTTTAGCTGGAAGATTCTCGATAATGGTGTCGCTTCTTAAGTTTGTTCGTCATCAGCTTATGTCTCACTCAGATCTCATCTGCGTCTTATTTTATCCATTTTTGCCAATTCAAACTTCACCAATCTCTCCACAAACACGTTATTGCAAAAACCTCTGATCATCCTTGTTGCCCTATGTTGAATCTTTTCTATAGCTTGTCCTTGTCTTTTTGGATATATGCACGGGCTCAGTGCTCCTCATTTGAACACGGTGTAGTCTAGGTTATGTCTAAACATGGCTTTGTATACAGGTTCAAGATGATATCCTTGTCTTTGCTGATTATCGTTCTTCTGATAAATCCCATTGATATGTACATAGGCCTATCCATTAATGTGGTTCTTTATAATATATACGGCGTCTTTGCATATAAAGAGCAACGAGGAGAGAAAGGAAGAGAGCAAAACCCTAAAAAGAAGTAAATTGTCATATATTTATTATTTTGTAGAGAGCGAAAGACAGAGAGACAGACAGACAGGAAGACATATGGACAGATACGATGATATAGGCGCAGAGACAGATACACACACACAGAGAGAGAAGGGTGTAATATCAAACAACGTAGAGAGGAAAATAGTAACAGGTACACAGACAATAGCGCATAATAGAAAGAATTTAATAGGCCTGATGAGAGAATGGAAAGTAGAGAGACGTGAGAGGAGAAAAACAGACAGACAGACAAGCAGACATATGGATTGACAGAAAGACAGACGGAAAGACATACAGCGAAACAAATAGGCATATATATGGACAATTTATCTCTAGAACAAAAGAAAAGAGAAAGGGACAAAAACAGCGAGACAGGGACATTCACAGACATGAGGACAACTAAAGAGACGGTTAGAGAGTAGGAGAGACAAAGAGCCAGCAGTGCAAAACGTGCCCACTTATTCTGACGCGATGACAGTCGCTCACGAGGTATAATTTGCGGAAACGTATGATGTATGACCTGAGGAGGAGGGGAGGAGAGGGGAAGAGGGGACAAACCGGAACCGCAGCAGAAAATTATCGACACACACGCACGCATGCACTGAGACACGAACACGGACACGCAGAAATAAAGACATACATTCACGCATACATGCAAACCGATATAGATATAGATACACACATACCTACATATATACATACATACATACATATACATACATACACACATACATACACATACATACATACATATATACATACATACATACATATACATACATACACACATACATACACATACATACATACATACATACATACATACATACATACATACATACATATATACATATATACATACATACATACATACATACATACATACATACATACATACATACATACATATATACATACATACATACATACATACATACATATATACATATATACATACATACATACATACATACATACATACATACATACATACATACATACATATATACATATATACATACATACATACATACATACATACATACATACATACATACATATATACATACATACATATTTACATGCATACATATTTACATACATACATACATACATACATACATGCATACTCACATGGATACACACATTTATGCGCACTTACGTGCATAAATGCATCTTATTGCATTGCATCTGTAAATTCATAGAGCGCCTTTCACTGTGCACACCAATCTGCGGCGCTTCCAGTGCAAGAGAGCCGAAGTAAAGAAGGTGGTCTTGAGACAACGAGTATACATGCATGCGCTTGCTTGGCTCACCAGTAAGTCAGAAGGAATGTGTCACAGGAGGGAGCTTTGGGTTCATGATAGTGCAAGGCCAATTAAGACAAAGGGTTCGTGTTTTAGCCATGGAAGTCATTTCTCGTGGGACAAAGAGATCATGCTGATCAAGTGAGCCAAGAGAGCGAATAGAAATGGTAGTAGACGACATGCGATGGATGATGGATGATGAGGTCAAAAAGATACACAGAGCACAATTTTTGGCTATATTTGCGACCGGTATACATTAGTGTTAGAGCCTTGAATAATGGGGAGCAGCCTCATCTGGAAGTGGGTATATAGATCGTGTAAGATGCATTCACCTATCTATCAATCTATCTATGGATCTTATGTAGCGCCCCTTCAATATAACTATTCAGAGGCGCTCCTGCATGAGCCAGGCGGCCCGCGACGATAGAGAAAAGTCTTGAGAAGCTTATATATTGAAAGAGCCATGCAGAAAGGTCCTGCGAGAGAGAATGCGTGCAACCATGCATGCGAAAGTACATTCATATGTCTACGCAAGTTATATAAGCAAATGTTTCAATTATAGTCAATCCCTCGATATTCGATTAATTGAATAACGGTTGTTTAAACAGTGGCTGCATGCCACTATAATACAAAGAGCGAGAGGAGGCGGGTCATGAACTCTCAATTAAACAGACAGAATTAAAAATATACGGACAGGCAAATGATCGTGTGTATGATGCATGTAAAGCGAAGACGAAAAGGACAAAGCCCTCTAGACTATTTGTATGGCGCCACTACATAGTTCTAGAAAGTATGATAAAAGTATACGTGTGTATATATGTAGTATACAAAGTCAAGCAGAAGAGTGCGTCACTATTTAGAGGGCATTGCGCACATGGATGACTATTTGTCATTAGAGTGAAATACTTCGGTTGAAGTCATTATAGCAGGTCGAAGAATCATCAAGGATGAGTAGTAAGACAAAGGATGAGTAGTAAGACAAAGAAGTATCTATAGACGGATAGCAGGCACACGTAGAAACACTCATAGGCACGCATTCCCTCATGAGGTTCTAATATATACAGCAGGCTTCTTATTGGCACAACGTGCGTTCTTGGGTTTGGGTGAGGTGGCAGATACTAGATAGAAATAAATAAGAATAAGGTTTGGGGATAGGTCGGAAACATTTCTGTTCCCAAGCATGAATGCAGGAAAAAAGGACGATTAGTGGAAAATTCTATATAGGCTTATACAATCCCTATATGTCTAAATTTCGAATATCTATGAAACACATATGAAATTGTGAAGGATAAAAGAAGCTCCGTTCCCTCCACCTGATATTTTGGAGGGGACTGCCTCTCTTGTTCCCCTAAGTCTCCATACCTATAGCGTTTAAAAATAATTCCAGCTTCCTGTGTCTTCAAAATGCCCTGCCCTTATTTTAAAGACATGGAGGGCTGCAACACTATTGGTTTTAACCTATGCATGCATGGTATGCATGTATGCATAATACATTTCTCGGACCCAGCATACAGTATTTGATACATCGGGTTATTTTATGGGAGTGATAATGAAGTTCTGTGCTTCGAAAAGAACCCCCGAACCGTAAATATAGAGTCAGAAGCATATTAGAACCAGCGGGCGGGCATGCGGCAGGTACTATATATAGGCAATAGACATACGATACAGTCAGATAAATGAACAGGCGAACAAACATTGAGACATTTTGATGAAATACACTACAGGACGACATTAAATAATTTACTCAGGCTTATAGGTAATGACAGAGACAGAGAGCCAGACAGAGACAGACAGACAGACAAACAGAAGACCAACTGATATACTGCAACCAACCAACAACAACAAGAACGGTCTCAAAGACAGACGCAGTGAAAATAGATTTAAGAGATGACAGAACAGCAAATGTTGATATACAGGTAGAAAAACAACTTTTACAAATAGGTGAACAGATGAATAAGTTTGCGTTTGCTTTTTGACAGGTATACGATATAGCGGCGCCACATTAAGTCTCTGCCTGCCTTTGCGTATACACACAAGCCTCTGATAATACTCCATCATTTATTCTACTGGAGGAGGATGCGGAAGAACATGTAGAAAACTTGATTCGGTTAAGGCTAAGCCTTGTACTTTAAGTAGGCCAGTCCCTTCTCCACGGATCCTTAAACGCAATTGAAGAATCTGCAAAGAACTGCAAACCATATGTTACGTCATGGCCTACGTAACAGAGCAATTTGAAACGCAAAAAATCCAATTTTTAAATATTATGGAGCCTATGTAGCACTTGTGATATTTCCTTGTAAAATGTGATTATCAATGGTAGCATTTGCCGGTTTATAGGCCTACATGTGTACATAAACGTTGTAAAAATCGGCGCAGCCTTTGATAAATGCGCGCAGGTGAGTAATATGTTGGTTTGAGCCATTTACGTCATGGGAGGCATGCAATGGTATAAGATGTTCGTCTCACGTTTCACTTTGTAACTTATATAATCATCATTCACTTTTAAGAGTCAAGCCTCCCATCCATACACATGTGGATTCAACCATTCTACAAACAGTGGGTGGGCCAGTCATGAAAACATCGCGGAACATATATATGTAGAAGTTGGCAGGCTGCAGTGACCTTGGACACGGAGACGAGCCCCGAGATACATTTTTTAACAATGCGACCGCCGTGATAGTTTTTTCTGTGACAATGTGTTAAAAATAGACAAATTTCCAGTGGGTCAACCCTCCATCCATCTCGGCATGGGTGTCATGGATACCCATCTCGAGTTTCAGACTCAACGTGCATGGCAAGCCCCTACCCGGTTCACATCAGCGATAGGCGGTGCAGCTGTTATAATACCCCGGAACGCTTTCGCAGTCTACGATTTCACACAGTCCGTGATATCTCGTGCTTGTGAAGAAGGAAGAAAGCCGTTCTAAAGAGGATAACGCCTTCGAGAAGTCTTTCCGATGCACGTGAATATTGAAGAGACGGAGTATGCGGGTGAATGGGTCGGGAAAGCGCGAGGGAAACAAAGGAGCTTTCTGCCCCGTTTCGCAACTGAATCGATTCCATTTGACGTCGGATTCTTATTGAATGATGCTCACGTTGGTATACAAAGCGAAATGGGAGATCACTTTCTTGCACTTGTGTGCGCCACGCGCTAAAGACTATGTATAGCTCAAAACGTTTCTAGGTCAGAAAGCTTGACTCTGCAGAGATCTCAACTGACATATTATGAGGTTTGTTAAAACATTTGTTCGCAGATTTCTATGTATTGGTAATTGTATATTCGATATGCCACGGTTGTTATACATTTTTTGTCACATTTACATGTTATAAAACAAAAGAATTGAATTTTAAAGGACAAATCACACAGAGCAATTTTCACATAATTTATGAGAGTTATAAAGCAAAGTTATTCTAGTTATTAAGAATTTATTAAAAGATATGCCTTAGTAGCATTATTTTGCAGGTTAATCATTGGTTTCGAAGACATTATTGTACTGGATACAGTGCATATTGAGCTGAGAAATTTACGTTTTGGAAAAGCATTCCAACTTAATTTCTCCCATTCATGTAATATATTTTCCAAATAGTTTCCTGTTGGAAAACTAATTGCCTTAAATCAGATATCATGTAAACAGAACGGCTTTATGAAGACAGTAATGTACTATAGTTGTTCGATAAGAATATCACTTTGAAGTGTAAAACTCATAATCTTGAGCATAGGCTTATATAAGCAGCAATAACAACAAATGGAACTTAAGAGACCGAAATTGGAACGCAGAAGAAGGAAGTATGGAAAATTGAGACAGAAAAAAACCGAGTTAAAGCTAAACAAGTAAATAGAAATGAAATTGGGAGGTATGCGTGCATACAACGACGATTGAGAGCGGAAGCCGATGACAAAAGTCAAGGATTGCACGGCAATATGGCCAGAACAACGACGTGAATTTTTGTATTTTTAGAAGAGAAATAGCTATTGGCCTATTGGCCTACAGAACCTTCTATTCCTCTAATATGGGCAACATTTTATTATTATAATTATTGTTATTGCTGAAATTTGACATCGCCCTTCTTCCAAAAATTTTTGCTCAGAAGTGCACACGCACGCCTCGACGGCGCATTTGCAGTTGTACTGCAGAGCGATTGTGCGCGGAGGATCGAACCCGCTCACTCAGCGCACACTGAGCGTTACAGACCGACCGCTGTAGCCAATCGGCCACAGTGTCACATTGGTGAAGAATCCTAAGATACAAAGTGAACAAATCGTGATTAACATGAGACACGAGGAGCATTACTTTTGTTGTTCTGCCCAAAAGTGCCTCTGGATGCAGTTCTTTCGCTGAACCCACAGACTGCATCAAAGCGAGGAGATACCCTACATTATTGCAAGCCATCACGCCCTTACATTGGCAAATTATTTATAATCTGTATTCATGCGTAGAACATGGGCAATTCAAGACAATGAATGTGTAGAAGCTCAGTGTCATAGTTTCTCTTATTCGGATTGACTTGCATGTAAATTTGATCGAGATTTAAACATTAACAATGTATTAAGCAACAGATTCTATGCCTTTCTACACTGAAGAAAAAAAATGTGGAATACACATTTGTAGGCCTATAACTATAAATGTATATGACATGTAGTCCAAGTCCAATGCGCAGTGGTTCTTAAATTTGTTTTCTGTGAAAGCAATCGCAATTTTCATCTTGCAATGTTGGACACAAGAACGATAGGAAATTAGACGTAACAGTTTACAAATCAACGCATAAGGCCTTGACTTATAGAATAGTTAACATGCAGCCGAAATATAATCCTGTGAAATCTGAGTTGGCATACTAAAAGTTTTCAATTGTAAAGGCCTACTTTTCTTCAAATATCATTATATATAACCGCAAATAGTACACCTATGGCTGCATTTCGCTTGCGACAATTGGACAAGTTACACATCCAGAATAGTTTCATTTGATAAGGGCACTAAACATTTGAAGAACCACCTGTAGATTATAACTGATATCCCCGTTTTCTGTTTCTGAGAACCGCGTCAAGGCATTTAATTTCTGACGTCTTGCCGTCGATCTATCCTACAGAAGCTCGATGACTACATGTCATCGCTTGAGACAGCATACATACATGTTTCCCTAGACGTAGTTCAGTGTAAGTCTATTTAACTACACACTCGTCCGTGCTGCTTGAAAGTCGATCAATCTACAGATCCTGAATGTTGACAGCGTTTTCATGACGGTCTAATGCATATTCTGGTCTGTGCATGCCTGCAGTATACAGTACCGTCTATAGATTTGCATTTCGTATGACATACTGAAACGCTCTAAGCGCGTTGACTATTCGGTCAGACTGGCATTGTAATCGGCTTACGTTAGTATGGAGGAGATGTTTTGTCCTTGAACGGAAGGGCTGTACCAGTACGAAGGCGGAGGCAGTGCCTGCTGGGTCATGTACGGCGCAATGGACGCCTGTGAAAGGGGTTGCACGCTATACAGGTCTCCCCCAAGATGGCCGCCTCGCTGTAAACCGTTCTCGACGCCCGGAAATCCCGCTTCGACGGGCCAGGATGACGATGACGTCATCATTTCGTGGTGCGACGTCGGCTGATGGTTCCGTACTACGTGTTGAGTGGGCGGGGCTAGAGGACTCGTCACGTGGCGGTGGTGGTTCTTGAGCTGGTGCAGACCGGGCGCGCTCGTCGACAAAGTGGGTTGTTGAAGTTGATGGATCAGCGGCTTAATGTTAAGCTCTTCCGCCTCAGCGTTGTTGCCCGACGGGGAAGGCTGGTTCCCCCCCGCCCGCTCGCGGTCCAAGGGATCGCTGTCGGCGTTGCGTTGAGCATCGGGGTTCCAGTCTCGACTCTGCTGAGTTCGCGAGCGCTGCTGGTCGAGCGCTGCAGCGGCCATGTTGGAGGCGCTGGTGTTCTGCTGTTTCATCATCTTCTTTACTTTGCTCCGGCGGTTTTGGAACCAGATTTTGACCTGGAATTTGTCAATATAAGACTTTGTACAGACAAAAGACAACAGACGCTGATTATCCCCATAATCAGACAACTCTATGGGTCTCATGTGATAGGACCATGTAATGTAATGTAATGTAATGCAGTGCGAGATACTGTCAATGCCCCGCAATATCAATATAATGTGGCTATCTATACCTATAAGGAAGAAAGTATGTATCTTCCACAAAAAACATTTGATCCACTGAACCGATTGCTCCCAAATTTTGCATGAATACTTCTTAGCAGCCGAGAAAAAACATAGGGGGTCGCGATCCCAAAATCTTACCCCTTCCTCGTGTTATTGGGTGAAACCTCGCGCAAACGCACTTAACGCATTTTCCCCTCACGCGCTCATTCTAAGTATAGCAATACCGACCTACCACGCACCAATAAAACTAAACCCGGTCGCCATCACGTGATGAGATCTAGATTCGGACCTATATCGGATTGATCGACAAGTTAGGTTGACATCAACGCGCATCAATGTTGCGTTAAACTGTCTTGCGTGGCGACTTTATTAATTTCGTCTATCCCCGTTCTTTAGATGTTGTCCACAAGTTTTAATTAGATTAGGGCTAATATATCGCGAAGCTTATAAAATAGGGGATATCAGATACGGAAAAGTTAAACGCAGTCCTTCAAAATGATCTCCGGGCATCCGATGACGACTATTCAGAAAATTCCATAATTATGGGCCAACTCTAGACAAAATTTTCTCGGATAAATAGTTTCCTGCGGCGCGTATATATTGTTTTTATATAGCTGGGTTATGATGCCTGGGTGTGAATGGTATGTAGCCATGAGGTACTTGGATGGGGGGTGAAACTGGATATGGTATACCGTCTTGCATCTACATGTGTATACGGGCTCACGAAGGGGATGATGATTGGAAAGCGATGTTCAACACATTCAATAATTGTAAGGACTACCCGGGCAAAGCCGGGTACTTCAGCAATAGTACATAATATAATGTGATGACGAAGGCAGCTAAGTCTGCTCTGCTGTAATTGCTTGGAACGATCGATTATTCGGTTCAGTTTGGAAAAGTATTATGGAGATCCTGAATAACGTGTTATATCCAATCTATATATATATATGAGTAGATAGCCAGTTTTCAATAATTTGGCTGAATCTAGTCTAGGCTCGATTGAATTAAATCATTTGTATGACCGAAATGGCCTGGAATGGGCTTAAATGAACTGGAAAGGACTGGAAGAGAATGGATTGGAATGAACAGGAATAAACTGGAACGGAATGGAATATATATATACAGGAATGGACTGGAATTAATTGGAATTTATTCTGAGATTTTACTTTTTTACTTTATTTATTCTGAAATTTGATATCCCCTTCTTCCTACATTTTTTGCTCAGAAGTGCACACAATCCTCAGGCTCACGGCGCAATTGCAGCTGTATAGCAGAGCAATTGTGCGCGAAGGACTTGCTCAGGATCCGTATACACATGTATCTATAGGCCTACACAGTGACGCCTCAGACGAGGGTCAAACCCGCTCACTCAGCGCACACTCAGCGTTACGGGCCGACAGCTCTAACCAACCGGCCAACTGGAATAAAATGGAATGACTGGAATTGACAGGAATGGACTGGAAAGAACCGGAAAGGACTGAAATTGACTGGAATGGCATGCCATGGAATTAACTCCAGTGGATCTCTTCATGAAATGAGTATATACGAGTATATAGTCGGGTATAATGTTTTCCATTTAACTACCTGAGTCTGCGTGAGTCCAAGGGAGGCTGCGAGTTCTGCTCTCTCTGGAAGGGCGAGGTACTGCGTCCGTTGGAACCGACGATTCAGTTGCTGCAGCTGAAGGCTTGAGTAGATCGTGCGTGGTTTGCGCATCTTCTTCTTGCCGTTAATACGGACATGGTCTGACGACGGCTGCTGAGGATGGTGATGATGCTGGACCAGCTTATCGGCCGCATCCAACTCGGCCTCGTCCATGTACATGCCTGTCGATTAAAAAGCAATGCAGGCCTTTACGTGATGTTATACGAAAATTTCTGATAAGCAAGAACGTATATATATATATATATATATAGAGAGAGAGAGAGAAAAGTGGTGGCGATAATCGGAAATATATAATTGAATCTACATGGAACGAAAACGAAACGTGAGGTTGAATTTGGCCATTGACTGGTAGTGATTGGTTTCAGATCTCCGCCATTTATGGCATGCAGAAAGTCGCTTTGAGGAAGGCATAGCTGACATTTGCGCCTCTATAACAAAGTCACAACGAGTACAACATTGACCGTATATATATATATATACATATATATACATAAAGAAAGTGAAGTCGATAATAATTCGCAAATATGAGGTTGCTTCTTCTTCGTACACACACACACACACACACACACACACACACACACACACACACACACACACACACACACACACACACACACACACACACACACACACACACACACACACATATATATATATATATATATATATATATATATATATATATATACTTAATTAGTATATTAGAGATGTGTTGTCATCGTTAAGTGCGTATGTATGCCAAAATCCCAATCTAAGAAAAATGCAAGACATATATGAACGATCGCGCAGAATGAACTTCGATCGTTGCGAATTAGATATACAGGCCAATATATGCGCAAACCCATGCATGGAAGATACAAAAAGCTCATGTCGTAGATATTATGGGCATATATGTATCAAGTTCGCATCTGCTCAAACTGATTTCGCCTTACTTGCGTATATAGCTGTTCGATCAGTTAACTTTCTCGACAAATCCGCTATCTATATAATTATTGTAAAACAGTATTTCCGCTTTTGCGCATAATTAGGCCCAATCTCTATATATATGCCTATATCTCGATCCAGCTTTCATCATCTGTGGCGTTTACACGTTCTATCCGACGACCTGTTCCATCGACAATTTATTTTATTCCATGCATATAGACTATGGCTCATGTCTTGATCTATCATCGGTATTTATCATCGGTATAGGCCTATACTGTAACTCGTCACTGATCGACCGACCAAAACCTGCAGTCTCGCAACACTCCAATCCGTATACCGATGCCATGGTTGCGGCTGCTCGTTTGATTGCCCGCCTTCCTCGTTTCTTCGATATTTCGACTTTTATGTATAAACATCTTCATTGGCTTCCAAAACTGCTTGGATTCTGTTCATAACTCTATTTCTTATATCTATAAGAAAAGTTTAGGGTCAGGCTCCATGGCACGCTTGCATGCTCTGTGATCTTATACGTATACCAATCGGCATATATGTCAGCTCCCTCGATCTGGGAATATACTACTGAAATCTAATCTCCGATTTTTAGACCGTAATGTAACTTTTGGCACTGATAATAGATTTACGACTAACCATGTCAGCAAAATAAAAAAATGCCTGTATATGTGTAAAACATCATTTTTTCGAACTATTGGTGCAAAATGTTTCAGAGTGCACCGTGCACACGGATTTTAGACGAGTGTACACAGTATGCACCATTCCCCTAATATAGGTAACCATTCCCCTAATATAGGTAACCATTCCCCTAATATAGGTAACCATTCCCCTAATATAGGTAACCATTCCCCTAATATAGGTAACCATTCCCCTAATATAGGTAACCATTCCCCTAATATAGGTACACCCTGAGTTTCAATACACCAATGACCACGGATTAGGAACGCTAAAGTTCGTAGACGATATACAGCTCCATTGTGAAAATCATCAAATTAGACGAAATAAATAAGGTTACGATTATACGCAATTTTGGAATAGTGCAAATTGTATGTGGACATTAAAACATGAAAGCATCCAAGCAACATTCAAACCCAAATGAAGTCTAGCAATACAACACAAATTTAACCCATGCATAGCATAAGAACAGTTCTGAATACAATCACTTGGGTCTCGCATCTATAGGCCTACACGAGACTTCTGTTAATTAGTCGGTCAAATTCAGTCTTTTGCAAATGAACTTATACATAGGACATTGTGTTCTCGACGTCATTTTAAAGGCATAGCCTACGCCACAAATGCGCTATATAAATATCGAGATTCCTAAAATAATACATGTTTAAAATCCATTATCCATATGATTCATTTGAACCTACATATTAGATATGTGCCGATGGAGTCATTTATCAAGTTTCACACGCGTTACGATAAGATTCTGTTTAGTTGAATTCTTGTTATTGGCGCCATCCATTGAACACTGCATGCATGCGCAATCATTGTCATAATGAGCATCATAAAATCGTTTAATATCAAACGGAACAGTTTTAACAGTTTGACATTCACTATACATATGTAAGGTATATACACCTACATATAATTAAGAGAGTCTATATATAAACGTGGTGCATGTGTGAAAGTTAAATTCATAAATATCGTTTCATTTGTTTGAAAAGGAGCGGGGTGTCGGCTGATGCAAATTTAAAGAAATCTGACTAATTCTGCGCTAAATAGCGACCTCTCTAACCCCAGAATATAAATCGGACACCGCGTTTCAAAAGGGCGCGCATTTGTATACTTGCGATTGAAGTGTGCTGTTACCTAGGTCCGCATTTTATTAGCAAATCATACACTTAAACGTTGCACTGCATACATGGGTTAAGCTAATTATACAGTCTGCTGCAATTAAGATAGAAAGTTTTGTCTTCGCATACTAAAAAACTTCCTATATGGCATTTCGATTATCCTGATCAAAATCTAATCGCGGTTAACTTCGAGGGCAACGCTTCTCCAATGCTAAAATTACACTCAGTGACGCGTTTACCTGTAGGTGCACTAGGCGCGCGCATAGGGCCCCAAATCTCAGAGGGCCCCCAAATGATGAAAATATCAAACACAAAATAACATTTCCGAGGTCCCAAATGAATGAAGACATTAAAAACAAAATATCATCTCAGTAGCCCCAAGCAAGTGAAAACATTAAATACAACAAATTCTAAATGAATGAAAACATTTCATCACAGAATAACAACTCAGGGGGCCCCAAGTGAAGAAGATATTAAATACAAAATAGCGTCTCAGAGGCCCCCAAATGAATGCAAAAATGTCATACCAAATAACATCTCAGGGACCCCGAAAAAATGAAAACTTTCATTCAAAATAACATGTCTCACATTTTGAAATATTTTAAATATAATAATTTATATTATCTATTTTTGCAGCTAAGCATTCACATGACAAGTGTAGTGTGATAAATCACAATTGCTTTGTTAATGTGAATATCAATCGGTTCGATTAGTTGTTTATAAGAGCGTGTTTTGTACGCATTCGTCCCTGTTTAATTTAGTGAAATTTTAAAATAAATTAAGTTGCGTATTTCGATATTTGATGTGATGACGTCATATCTCAGACTCCCTTTCCCTTCGTCACAAATCGTTACAGATGTATGACCCCTCCATGCAATTATAAACGGCTCTCAGACTCAGTGTATAAATTCAGAGGGCCCCAAAATGTTAGCGCCGAGGGCCCCTTTTTCTGTAAACGCGCCTCAAATTATGTATACACCAATATCCATGAGATTTCAAATTGATTATATTATCGCTTTTTTATAAGAGAAACGAGTTTATCTATAGAAATGAAAATTCTTTGGCGCAGAAACAGTCGTCCATTTAAAAGATAGACTGAATTGGCCGCATGGTTCAAACAGTTTCTTTTATGGGGCGCTTTATAAATCTGAGGTTAGCAATCGTTGCTACAGTCGAACCAGACTCAAATAACCGAAAGTTGATAGTTAGTTTCGATACCTTCGTCATCTTGTCAGAAGTTTGTCCTATGTATCGAAAAATGAAATAACGGGAACGCTTCTCAATCAGAAACTCTTCTCTCATCCCTCTGAGGGTCGTCGCCACCGACAACACTGAGGAACTGCTGCTCTAGATATCCTCCCAACTTAATTTTCCCCAAGGGGTATATATACATGACGCTCTGTTGAAACAAGACGACTAGATACTGACTATCGTTGGCTTATGTCCCCTATTTTGGCATTTTTATCATCAAAATGGTTACAATTACTATTATTACTAATTTAGCGTTATCATGATTATTATTATTATGGTAATTATTATTATTAGGCTGTTATAATGACCGCCCAAATGGGAAAAGATACATAAACGCTGCAGCGACAATCTTTCGAATTGCATAATTGCGCAAAATTGTGCGATTATAAAACAAACAGCATATTGCAGGTGCGCGCTCGCAATTTGGTGAACCGTGCAAATAGCCAACATGCGAGTGCTCTCCATTCCCTGTTGTTACAGCTGTATACATACAGGCATACTTACGTTCGCGGGTTGGGTGTCTTGAAGGGTTCGGGTTTGACGGCGGGTAGAAGAGATGGGCAGGCACACAGGCGCTGTACCCGGCGGCCTGAGGCGTGACGGCACCGCTGGTCATCGACTGGAACGGATAGGAGGGTCCGCGCGATTGGGGTGACCCGAACCCCATGTCCATCTGGGAGGCGTAGATGTGGGATGGATGGAGTTGGTGGTGTCCAGGGTAGGATGGGGCGGAACGGAGCTGGTAGGAGGACGGTGCCGAGACGCTTCCGAGACCGGCTGACGACGAGGCGAGGTGGTGGTGGTGATGGTGGTGGTTCTGGAGCTGGAGTTCGAGGAAGGCGGACTTTCCGAGGTCCTGGTCGAGCGAGTCCCCGGATCCGGCGGACATACTCATCAACGAACCAGACATGTCGCCTAATTTGCGTTTTATCAGCAGCAGGCTCTTATCAGCAAAATTACAATGATTAGCCTAATTGGAGAGAATTTACTGAGAGACGACGCAAGCAACGCTCTCGGAGCTGAAGCCTCCAGTATTTACTTGTTAAATACGACGGGCTAAGTCCACATTTAGCGAACCACCGGTTTCACTATACGACGATCCGGCGCCGCTGGACACGCCCACCTCCAAAACGCATCCGTTTCATAGCCACGCCTCCTCCTCGATGCGTAGCCCGCTGATGAAGAGGCCACGCCCCGTTGCTCGGAGCCCGACAAGTCAATCAGAATCAGTGACAGTTTGATGATGAGGCACCCAGTGAATTGCTGAGGAGAGGAGACAGCATGCGATGATGGATAAGTTTTTTTAGCGTTGACTAAATAATAGAACGTGGGTTCTAAGGGCCTCTATAAGTGGCTTCTCTTCATCTAAACTAATCAATTTACTCTCAAATTTAGTCTAATCTAGTCTCAATAGTCTAATCTATAGTTTCTAGTGTAATCCAATAATATTATAGTGTACCACAATCATGCTAGGACAAGAATCTGTTGAAGCTGTTAGCACAATTGAAATGCGATAAGTCAGAATACCCGATAAGCAGAGGCGATAGCATATTTTGTGATTATAGGCCTACTGTCACAATCAGAAAAATTATTCGAAAAATATTAATCTCGTGTCAAAGACACTGCATGCAATTTACGGCGAGGCTTCTTCTTATTTTCCTCTTTCAATCGTTGAGTGCAGCGCAGTGCGCCCGCTGAGAAATGCATTGCAATGATTCATTCTGTTTGAAGCGTCTAAAATGATACTTACACTGAAAAATGTCTGCCCCAACATCCGTCTCCCCCTCGTCATCGATTCCTCTTCTTCTAATTGTCCTCTTTCCTTTCCCTTCCACACCTTCTTCCTTCTCATTCCATCTCACCTTCCAATTAATCCTCCTCCGCATCCTCTTTCCCATTCCCATTCTTTTGCTTCGTATTACATTACTTTACGTTCAATGCCTCACCCATGTGTGTAATAAGTTTATTTAGCGACGCATTCATGACAAGGATGACATGCGTTCAATGACTCACCCATGAATTCTTCAATTACTTTATATACCAGAATGTCCATAGAATTCCTTTGAGAAGGCCAGAGACGCATTCTGCCTGCACTCCCTATTTTAACCAGTTAACAGCCTACGTAATGTAATGCAGGATATTGTACACGGTGTAATCTTATGTAAATGTGCGTGTATACACTGTAACGTAACGTGCTGTAGCATATTTTCTGATCGACGTCTCTCTGAGGACTTATTACATACGAATTCAGTCATAATGTTGAACGCCGACTTCCTGCTGTCAAAATTAATATTAACCTGTATAATCAGTTGTCTAATTAAATGACTAATTTACCTAAATACCTGTTTTATTTGGCCAAGCTATTCCTCTCTATTTCAGTCATTAGAAATATTCTGACGTCATCTCTCGTCGTAAAGTTTCATTATATATAGAAGACAAAATGCAGATTATACAAAAATTCAGCATACTCGGAATTTTCGTTCCCAAATTAATTTCTCGTCACAGAAACTTCAATTCTATAATATCTTATACGTCGTTCATCCTACCCAAAGTAATTTACACGCCTATGCAAATTATTACCATTTAGGAAGCCATAATGAATTGCGCTATACAAATCGCCTCTAGCATAGACGCCTCGCATTACATTACGTCATGGGTGGTCACGCTACATTGAGCTATATCAAAGTGTTTGAGATAAATTGAGTTGATGGCACCAAGACTTCAAAACAAGCAAACGTCTTCCAGACTTGCCAATCAGATCCATCGATAACTGATGCAGAGTCACGTGTAGACCCGTAGGCCTAAGACATAGGCGCGATCGTATACGCCTAAGGAGCATCGAGTTTCGGATTTCCATATATTGATTGTCTTCCTTACGTCGTCCGGTGTCAGAAAGACGACTGCCATTAGTCTTAATCGCGACGTAGAATGGAAATAGACGAAACGCACGCAGTAGGGTAACGTGGTCCTGCATCTGGCATGGTTCGTGGCCTAACATTCGGGTATTCACAAGACCAACACATTCACGGGGATCGTCTGGGCCTCTGCTTGCCTTTCATGTATGTCTGCATAATAGCAGTAGAAGTATGGGCTTTAGGTGCCCAGAAAGGGAAAAGAAAGCAAGGCAAGAAGAGTTAACGTC
This sequence comes from Bimastos eiseni, assembly GCA_959347315.1. Lineage (NCBI taxonomy): Eukaryota > Metazoa > Annelida > Clitellata > Crassiclitellata > Lumbricidae > Bimastos > Bimastos eiseni. The sequence continues at coordinate 16,232,384 of OY365815.1, forward strand.
AATTCACGTATTGGATGGGTGTGAAAATTGTCAATAAGGCAATAAGGCTTTAAGCTGGTGCCCTGAGCTCGGCTTTCGAGTGGCGCTTCAGAAGTTAGGAGAAAACGACTGCGACAAGGTAAATCGAACTCAGTAATTAGCAAGTAACCTAATTTGCATTCGACAGCGCATGCGCGTGAAGTCTAAGCAAGGAAAACGACAGTAGTCAAATAAACAGAATTACCAGATTATTGATGGTACAGGTCAGAACAGAAGGGGCGGGCGAGTCAGCTGGCATAATTTATGCCCTACGATTTCGAGCACATGGGCCTACTCTTCCTGGTAGGAAGTCAAACTGAAATGGACATAAAAATTAGCGATCTGATAAACACACATGAAACATGAAACATCAGAATGCGAAGAAGTGATGACCATCTCTGATGCTCTGACATATATATATATATATATATATATAGTACAGAATATTAATCGTTTTCCATTTTGCGACTGATATATATAATTGCACCGCTTTCATCTACATTTCCGAATATAAAGTGCATGCATATTTGTATGCTATCTTTCCACACGGGCCAATGAGGGGACACGGTTAGTTTCAAGCGACAATTTAACTATTCCTCGCCTCCTCTTTCTTCACACTGATAATTCATATCCACCAAGCAATTGCTGTGTTTATGGCAACTCATCGCATCCGAAGCGGTGCGAATGTCTGCCTGCCGACAAAAGCAGCCATTTCACATCTATTGTGTCTGGAATGAAGAAGAATATGAAAGGCCTGTTTGGCTGACGACTGATGGATGATCTTTGCCGTTGCAGGCGATAAGTGCAGTCTGGTGATTCATGAAACTCTATATCTTCCCTTATTTATCGTTTGTGCTCTTCGTTGACCGCCCGCACAGTGTTGATGTCGATAGAGCTGTCGATAGTTTTATATAGTGGCTGTTGTCGTTGCTATAGTGTTGTTGTTTTTATTGTTGCTCTCTCTGTTGCTTTCTGTTGCTGTTGCATGTTGTCATTGTCTGGGCTGTGTGACTGTTCTTCCTGTTGCGTCACAATTAGCAACGTCAAATTTAGCTAGCATGCATACATACATACATACATACAGACATACATACATACATACATACATACATACATACATACATACATACATACATACATACATTCATGCATACATGCATACATACATATATACATATATACATACATACATATATACATATATACATACATACATTCATACATACATGCATGCATACATACATACATACATGCATACATATACATACATACACATCGTTTATACACACACATACATTCATGCATGCAAATATATATTTAAAGGAGCCTCACATGCAGACGTAACGAGCAATACATTGAAGAATGGCGCCTCATCCCATTCATTCGTCTGCTAACTATGACGGGTCATTTCTGTTTCCGAATGGACTTCGGGACGATGTAAATCAACGACCAATCAAAATGACCAACGAAACGACTTCTCTTTCCGTCTGCCATTCCTCACTTTCTTCCTCCTCCTCCTCCTCCGTCACTCCTTCCCCTCGATGCTCTACCATGCAGGTTTTCCAGCTGATTGTCCACTTTTATCAAACTCTTCCTCCCACTGCATGTTTTGTATTCACGTGACTCTTTCCTTTCACAACGTCTCAACCACGCATACTCAACCTCACTATTCCTAACAATCTTCATTTAATCCTCCTCTTATTCATTCTGTTTCCTCCTTTCGGTCCAGTCTTTTCTGCTCCTCAACGTATACTCACCCTCTACCTTGTCTCGCTTTCCTTTTCCTCCATCTTCATCCTCTTGCTCCATGAGGTACACTTTTCTTGCCTTCTTCATCGCCCTCTCCCTCTTCCCAATTTCTCATCCCGATACTTCTCATCCTCTTCCTCCATCCACTTTCGAACACTTCTTTCCATGCCATCGTCGATCACCCTCCCTCTTCCTATTTCCTATATCGTGCCTAACCTCTCTACTTCCTCCTTAAAACATCTCTTTATGATGCACCTATCTCCTCTTCCAAATGCCTCAACTTCTTCTTTTCCCAACTCTTCTACCAATGTCTCCTCTTCCGCCCACTTCCTCCCCATATCTCTGCTCTTTGTCAGTCTTCCTACTTCCCAGCCCATGTACCTCTCCTCATCTTACCTCGTTTTCCTCCACCTTCATTTGACTTCTCATTCCCATCTTCGTGTGCCTCCTCTCCCTAATCATCAGGCCCATACTCCCCATGCCTCTCATCTTCCTCCCTCTCTTCCTCCTGCTCACCTTCTCATTCTCTTCGTCAACTGTCTCCTTCAAACTACTCTTTCCTCAACCAAATGCATCACGCCCTTCCTCCAACCCTTCTCCAACTCCTACTCCTCCAAACCCTTCTTCCCCAAACCTTTCTTTTACCCTCAACTCCCCTCCTCTTTCCAATTCCACTTCTCTTCCCATCCTCCTCTTCCTCCTCACCTTCCTAGTATTCCTCCACTCCTCCAACTTAAGAATTTTTTCCCTTCCTCCTCCTACACTTCTCCCAAATCCTCCTCTTCCAAACCCTTCCTCCTCATACCTCTCCTCTTCCCCTCTCTCTCTCCATCCTCCTCTTTCCTATCCCACTTTCCTTCCCCTCCTCCCCTCCTTCTCTTCCTGGTCTTCCTCCACTCCTCCAACTCCAGAATTTCTCCCCATCCTCTTGCTACCCTTCTCCCAAATCCTCCTCCTCCACCACTGACCATATCCTCCACGCCCTGTCTGCCAACAGATTGTCGCCCTACGATCTTCGCAGCCGACATTCGTCGTCGATAGAGGAAGAGAGCGTGCGTCGACCGGTGACACGCGACCTGACCCGGCCTCATTCGTCTGTCTCCTATTGGTTGCTAATTGCGGCAATCGAGGCCGAAGAGGAGCTTGGCAGTGGACGTTCGAGTGACACTCGACGAGAGGGATAATGGACGGGGGCAGTTGGAAGGACGCGAACAGAGCAGGACCCTCCTGTAGAAGACAAGGCCACTTGGAGCATCTAATGCAGGGTTAATGGACTGAACTGGCAACTGAGTAGCAGAAACAAAGGCAGGAACAGAGCGGAAACAGATTGAGACTGAAAGAGGCAGACAGAGAGGGTGAAGAAAAAGAGAAATAGATAGAGACTGAGACATACAGAGAGAAAGAAAGAGAAATGGATGGAGAGCTAGAGAGAGAGAGAGCGCGAGAGAGAGAGAGACAGAGAGAGAGAGCGAGAGAGAGAGAGAGAGACAGAGAGACAGAGAGACAGAGAGAGAGAGCGAGAGAGAGAGAGAGAGAGAGAGAAATAAGAAGGAAAAAAGAGAAGGATAGAGAAGACGAGAGAGAGCAAGAAACAGATATATATTGATATATACATTAATATATATATATGCATATGTATATTATATATATATAGAGAGAGAGAGTGTGTGTGTGTGTGCGAGAGAGAAGTCATCATCATCACAATCATCGTGGTCGTCGTTGTCATCATCGAAAGATACCGCCATCATCACCATCATCACCATCATCACTCTGTCCCACCAGAGCTTTTTAATCTTCATCTTCATCGTGCATCATCAATCTTGTACAGACGTCGCACGCAAAGCGGACGAACGATCCCTGGAATGAGACGTCATCTTTAATTCTTAATACTTTCTTCATCTCATCATAAGTTTCTGATTCCCCTTCCTTCCTCTCCTCCATCAATTCCACACAACGTATGCCTCTCTATGCTCCAACCGTCATAAGAGAACGAGGAGGAGGAGGAGGAGAAGAAGGAGAAGGAGAAGGAGGAGAACGAAGAGGAGAAGGAGGAGGAGAAAGAGGAGGAGGATAAGAAGAATAGGAGAAGGAGGAGAGGGAAGAGAAGGAAGAGGAGGAGAAGGAGGAGGAGGATAAGAAGGCTGAGGAGGTTGCCTCCGATTTCGACCATCGTGCATGCACCCTTCCGGGCATCGTGTATGCACCATATACTTCCTCTTCATACCGCCCATGCATGTGTCTCCAGTGTCCACCCCACTTCTGCCTCTTCCCGATCACTGCCCTCTCGTCTCTTCTCTCTCCCTCTTTCTTCCTCGTTTCCCTTCGCTCGACGGGAACCTGGCACTTACTTCCGGTGCGAAATAAGGCCTGCGCATGCGCACATGCACGCCCGAGGCACGCGCACGCGCGCACACGATTTGCCTTGCACGCTTCATGTGTAGCTGGTATACATCACATAACCTATAATGTTAAGAAATCACACGCATACCGTACATACTAGATAACGCTGCTTATATCTTCATAATAGCTTATCATGCGTATATATACATATTTATATGTATATATATACACATTTATTATATATGGGTCTATTTTCCTATCGTACAACTTACCTGCAAATACAAACATATATATTTATATATATATAGACACTATAAGTAATGATTTCATTCATTGTTCGAAGAGATTCAGGAAGCGCCTGTTCAACATTCAACAATATATTTATTTATTACCGAAATTTGATACCGCTCTTCTTCCAACATTTTTTGCTCAGAAGGGCACACACACATGCCTCAACGGCAAATTGCAATTGTACTGAAGAGCAATTTTGCGAGAAGGATTAATTTGCTCAAGGTACTTACACAATGATTCCTCGGACGAGGGTCGAACCCGCTCACTCAGCTCACACTGAGTGTTAGGGACTGATCGCTCTAACCGATCGGCCACTTCTACAGGAGCGCTACTATTTGTTAGGCTTTTATTTTTTGATTATTTTTGAATGATTTGAATGAATCGATCGAGAGAGCTCCTTCATCATTCTTTGACACCCGTCTATAGATACATTCAACCCGCTTCTGAAAGGACGTGGACCTATATTGTAACAACAACGAACACCCGCATGATCAGATGTATCTTAATATATGTCGAGGTTTATATAAGGTAGGCTATATTATATGTATTTCCAACCTAAATGTTAAGGGATATCAATTTCAACTTAAATATTCTTATAGGTAATAAAATAAAAGGGTGATAATAAATAGACCCCATATTATGTGTTTAGATGACTCAATCGCATTCAGATAGATCATAGCATATTAGTTTATTTCGACCAACAACTTATATACCGCACCTCGGTTTGCAAGACATTCAATTAACATAAACTAACGTAACATATTCATCACATGTGATAAAGATTTATAGGTCTATTATACAGCACACATATTCATTTCATCAGCCTGTATTTAAAACTTTATCGTCATATTATATGTGTCTATAATAAATAGGTCATTCAAGAGTCACATATCATACCTCGAACTTATTCCTTTTATATATATGTAATCGACCATATATATATATATATATGTCTATATATATGTGTGTATATATGTATGTATATATATAATATATATAATATATAAATATTGTCTATATGGGGAATGGATAGATGGAAAGTCGGTTAGATGGATGAGGTTGTAATTGCAGGGGATGAGACGGTGGAGTAGAATCGCCGGAATCTTCGGCAATTATCGGTCATCATCGGCAATTTGTTCGGCTCGACAAGAGACCAATGACGTCAACGATGACACGAGACCTTCAGCGACGGATGGACGGAGTGAAAAGGAGGAACGAAGGACGGAGGGAGGGAAGGGAGATAGAAGGAGTGGCAGACAGCGATATGGAGGATGATATAGGAACGAACGGAAGGATATAGATGTACTGCATGCGAGGAGGCGGACGGAAGGAAAGGAGGGAGGGAGGAAGAAATGGAGTGAGGGAGATGCATGGGGAGAATCTGATAGGATGGAATGGACATATTGTGGGTCGGATATAGACGGACGGATAGACGGACGGACGGATGGAGAGACGGACGGATAGATGGACGGATAGACGGATGGATAGACGGATGGATAGACGGACGGATAGACGGACGGATAGACAGATGGATAGACGGACGGACGGATGGAGAGACGGACGGATAGATGGACGGATGGATAGACGGATGGATAGACGGACGGATAGATGGACGGATAGACGGATGGATAGACAGATGGATAGACGGATGGATAGACGGATGGATAGACGGATGGATAGACGGATGAATATACGGATGGATAGACGGATTGATAGATGGACGGATAGACAGATGGATAGACGGACGGATAGACGGACGGATAGACAGATGGATAGACGGATGGATAGACGGACGGATAGACGGATGGATAGACGGATGGATAGACGGATGGATAGATGGACGGATAGATGAACGGATAGACGGATGGATAGACGGATGGATAGACGGATGGATAGACGGATGGATAGACGGACGGATAGACGGATTGATAGATGGACGGATAGACAGATGGATAGACGGATGGATAGACGGACGGATAGACGGATGGATAGACGGACGGATAGACGGATGGATAGACGGACGGATAGACGGATGGATAGATGGACGGATAGATGAACGGATAGACAGATGGATAGACGGATGGATAGACGGATGGATAGACGGACGGATAGACGGACGGATAGATGGACGGATAGACAGATGGATAGACGGATGGATAGACGGACGGATAGACGGATGGATAGACGGATGGATAGATGGACGGATAGATGAACGGATAGACGGATGGATAGATGGACGGATAGACTGATGGATAGACGGATGGATAGACGGATGGATAGACGGATGGATAGACGGACGGATAGACGGACGGATAGACGGACGGATAGACGGACGGATGGATAGACGGACGGATAGACGGATGGATGGACAGACAGAACACAAGGGAAGGACGGATAGAAAAGCGGACTACGGACTGAAAGACGAACAGGACAACGAATAAGGACACAGGTATAGAAGAGCAAACGGAATGACAAACTGATGTAGCTGCTGAACTAGCGGCGCTATATAAATGCTTGATTACCTTACATTATACATGGACAGACAATGACTGCATTATCACGGGACGTCATTGAATTTTAAAACGACCACAAAACTCTGTTTAATTTTAAGTTGCATTTAGGAATATATACGAGCGATTTTTTAAACACTTTCGGTCGATAGATTTGCAACATCAATATTGAATTTATGCATTAATGATCATGAGTCTTCATGGGCTACGTGTATTGAATGTCGTGGCTAAATTTATGTGGACATTATAACAAACTTGTCATAATTTCTGATAAATAAACAAGTAAACAATTTTATATTTCTTTCGTCATTCAACATAGATCTATAGTCTAAAAGCTGATAAGCTTTATTTAGGCTTTTTAAAAAAACTTTGAAAGTTGAAGACTGTGTTGTGTTGGGGTCATATTTGATGACCACGATATTTAGCAAAATGCAACAGAATTTATATACAACCAGCATGGTTTTGATTGGCTGGAAAATCATTTATATGGAGCCACGAATATATGACCAGTATATTTTGTTCCGAAGATCAGACGGATGAATAGTTAAACTCTGGGATCCATGACGGAGATCGCATTATTTCCGAATACTCGTTATATTGAGTGGTTGGTGTATTATCGTTAACCACTAGAGCCCCCTCCTCTTTATCCAGACTTGGAACTGGCACTACCAGAGCGCGAGCAGTGTTTGCTTAATAATTGGGAGTTTCAGTGTGACGACACTGTGTGGTTACGAAGATCATTAGTGTCGCCCTCCACAATTATCAAGGTCTGGGACTGGCACTTCTATAGAGTGCAAGCAGTTGAAGAGTTAGACTTGTAGGTGCTTTGTCAGACTTAATATTTATACATAATACTAAACTATGGCGCTACCTGGCGAATGTAAGAGCAAAAGTGACACTCGTCTTTGGTTATTAATTGAATGGTTAATTGGTCAGACGCTCGATAGGGTAAGATATCAAAATTGGGACATTTTTTTAAAATTTCTAGTATGACGTCTGGCTAATGGGGACAACCTACTGTGGAATTCTAATTCCACAGCAGGTGCTCTGTTCGGAAATGATAGGCTTTTCTTGTAGTTTGTGTTTTTCTACTCCTGCAATAACTCGTCATCATTCGCTCATACTGTAGGCTACTTGTAATCATACTGCGGTTTGTCAGTTTGAAATTAAACGGAAATTTATATCATTATTATTATTTTTATTATAATAATAATTTTTAATATTGTTATTATTACTATTATATTATTGTTATTTTATTTACTTCGTTCCCCAGGGAATTAGAAATTATGATTAAAATAGTTTTCCGGAGGGTCAGACCTCGTCTTCAGAGGTCAAAGGAAAAGTGGCATTAAAAGCAACCAGATTGTAACGCTGGAAAAGAAGATTCGCGCCTGTTGCCACTGATAAAAGAGTCGCGATTGCCAATTTCGCTAATGATATCTGCTGCTGAAGTATTAAACCGGCCGAAGGTCTTTATGGCCACCGGTTGGAAGATATACGAGGTAGGTAGCCCTCCCGTATTTCAAAATCTTGCGGTTTGTCGCCTGTTACTATTATTGTTATAACTATTATTATTACTATTTTAATTATGAATTCTATTAGCAGTAGTAGCAGCGGCAGTAACAGCAGTAAATTAGTAATGGTGCTAGTCATGGTCGCAGTAGTAGGCCTAGTAGAGCTGGTAATAGTATCAGCAGTTGTATTAAACAGTAGTTGTAACTTCAGAACGGACTTCTTGGGCTTTGGTCGTTTTATTGATTTAATACACCACTCAGAAGCGCCATCTCGAAGGCATATCATGCGCAACAATGAAACCGGATGTCACATGACACGGACCTCAAGACGAATTACAAATACAAAATTAATTTCAACGATTAGGATTATTAATAATGAAAATTAGGTTTCCAAGGAAGCCTCCTCTGACTGGGAAGAAGCATCTCATTGAAACCGATTTGTAAGTAACTTATTTAATTACTTACATGCTGTCATCGACCAGATAGCAAAGTTCTCTACTACAACAGATAAACTTCCAGACACAGCCTGACCACAAACCCGTATAAGATAAATGTAACCGATCGAAAACAACAAGAAGCAATTGATCAAGTAATAGAATATGCACGACACTGTACAGCGCTCGTCTGAGGTCAGAGCATAAAGGCCGAAAGGGCAGAGGGTGAAGGCAGAAAAGTCAGAGGGTAAAGGCCAAAAGGTCAAATGGTAAAGGCCGAAAGGTCAAAGGGTAAAGCAGCCGCTGCTTTAGATATCTCTGTCGCATCCAATATTGGTACGTTTCAAAACAAGTCAGGAGTATTGCTGTGACTCTGAGAAGTCAAACGGGTTCATTGCAAGATGTTTGGATGAAGAGGGTCGCAAGGTCGGAAACTATAGATAGTCCTACTACAAATTAGACAACCAGAAGATTTCGTTTCCTCGATTGGCTGGAATATTTTGACCGACAGTTCTTTTCCGGAAGATGGTCACTTCGGCCTGCATAGGAAACGCAATCAGTGTCAATACGATTCAGCTAAATTCTGTCACACAGTTCTCCGTTTCCATTTAAAAAATGCTCATGAAAGCGACACTGAATAGGCCTATTCAACTCAGTGTATAGTGTTCCATTTCAATAACCACTTTCGTATAAGTCGCTCATGTTCAACTACAACTACTCGGCCGAAAGTATTCATAATTCCGTATTTATGTAATTACGTGACCATTTATTTAGCGCATTACACAAATCTCGCGAAGGCGATTAAACAATTCAATTGATGACATTTAGTACGTTTAGGTTTGTCGCTATGTATTATCGATAATTCACAAGAACATTCATTCATTCAGTGCATACAAATTAAAATATTTCTGCACGTCTACTATTATTTTGTAGATGATCAGATCTCACAATTATCAGATCTCCTGTTCGATCTATTTGTTCCTTCTTGTCACCAGCCTGTGGCAAATAGGCCCAAGGGCATCAATGGAATTATTCGCAAAAGAATCAAGGAGTTAGAGCAGCGGTTCTCAACCCTATAGTCCTGCGACCCTCTGATAATATTTCCAACGTTGTGGCGACCCCAGCTATAAAATGCATCGGGTTACTACTGCCTTCACCGCATTTTTACTATTATGGATGCATTTCACTTCTTACCATCTGATAATCCATGAATCTCATGTACAACAGCATAAAGGATAAATCAATAATTAATAACCAGAACAATTATTACTTGTAGCTGGTAATACTGTTATTACATGAATCATAGTTCAAGAGATAAGTAAATATTAATTAATTTAAGTTGCAATAGTAATAAAAGCTATGATGTAGTAATTAGTGTAATAATTATGATTACATCAATATTAAATATGAGACAGTACGCTGACAAATTGTAAGGCGCGACACACAGGTTGAGAACCACTGAGTTAGGGCATCGGTGTGTTATACATTGCAAGCAGCTGCACATTGTTTACTTATATTTTAATAAAAGGAAACAAATAGGTCCGGATATATGAGGGTAGGAAATGATAATTAACACCAAAGTGTCCGTTACAGTCTCCACCCCATTCAAAGTACCTACGAATTGATACTCGATAGCCCAATACTATTTGCATGAGCGTCACATACTGCTATACAATAAAGTACCATACCTTCCAGAAAAGTTCACAACCATTGATTACGAAATATATTATTTCCGCCTTCACTGGCCTACACTAGAATAATTCTAATGTACTAAATGCGAGCAAGAACTCATAATAATAATATCAATGTCTTAAATCATTAACCCATTCCCGCCTAATCGGGTCGCGGGTGAGATAGTAGTAGACCTAGTGAGCAGAAATAATAAGTTAGCCATAACGCTAAAAGTCTCTGAACCATGTTCTTTCTTCCGAGAATTAAAAGTTCCTCAAAAAAACCCCATAAATAATAACAATTATAATAGATTTTAATAGTTTTACGAAGAGACGAACACACACATTATACACAGAGAACAACGCATCAAGTTCAAGACACTGACTTAAATACTAAACTAATAACAAAAGTTAGTCAAAACCCTGTCTTTAAATCTCCCGTAATTGCGAGCGATAAGGTAAGGTACAATCAACGTTAAAACGGCTCAACAAGGTCAATCTGTAGACCACAAAACTATGTAACAAATGTATGTACGTTTATCTAGCGCTACTTTTCACACACACACACACACAAAGCCGCTACTTTACGATGATATGATTCGAACATATTCACACTTGACGCCTATGCCCTTTGAATCACATAGTATGCTACCCCATGCAGACCTTGACCCGTGTGGAGTTCAAGTACACGTTATTGGGGTAAAATGTCACAGCACTGTTGCCGATTATCCTTTAACCATGGAACGGTTTATCAAGCTTTGTGTATTTCAACCGTGGAACAGTGCATTATTCTTTCAATAACGGAACAGTGCCTTATCCTTTAAACCATGAAACAGGGCTTTTATAAAAGCACTAACCTGCTCATGGGTGAACTGTAGAAACACACGAGCCCACGACCTAACGGCTGCTCATATACCAGAGGGTGGATTTTATTTTTGTAAATAAATAAAAATTTGAACAATACAACGAGCAAAACGGCAATAAATAAATGAATGTAATCAAAATGACATGATATAACGACAAAAATTTAATTCTTAAACACTTAAAGGTTGTAGGACTCTACTGTTCTTAAGAATCACTGTCTTTAGATTGTACGATGTTTTCCGAAAAATGCAAAATCTAATCTTTGGAACGTAAATATTGGGGCGAAAAAACTTGGCCAACGGTCAGCAAATTGTTGAATCAGTTTCTGCCAACCAGGTTTTGAAATAGGAATGGTTCAAAGGAATTTATGCAGAGGTAGTAGGTACAGATATATGCTGATATATAACTACCGCAAAACATGAAATGTATCAATCTTGACAACTCTGTTGAGACAGAAACGGATCGTGTCTTGTGATCCGATGTAGTTTAACGAATAAAAATTAACAAAAAATAAAAATCCGTACAAACGCTAACCAATAACACGACATACTTGAAGAATAAAAACATTCTGGATTTAGAATACACAGCAAAAACACACTGGACAGCAGATCGATATCTTTTCTTACTACATAAAATTGTCACCAAAACAGAGCAGGCTGCAGTAGTCCATGGCAGGCTTCCCAAAGCACGCGGCAATTTGCCTACAGCACAAGACAAATAGCGAACTGCCCACAGCAAGTCTAACGTTTATATCTTACGTTCAAATAGGTCGGCCTTACGCAAAGTTAATCCAGTAGTAATCGATTGTGCTAAGCATATTTCAGTGAATTGTTCAGGTCCGTTCAGATTGACCATCTGAGAAAATGATTCTCGATCATAATAAACATTACAACGTCAGGGCTCAACCAAACGATTAGGCTGTTCCTTGTACAAGACAATTATTAGTCAGCAATTGCAGAACGGTCAAAGACGACGATTCCCAGACAGTTCACAAATATATCGAAACTGAACAATTACAACGATCGTCTAAGTTCGACCGGGACAAAAATGAATAGAACCGATAAAAACGTGTTGACATAATAATCCACATCAATAATTATCAGAGACTGCGACAATACCACAGCGATATATGGGTCACACTGAATTACATGCACACAATAACCACGTTGATTGATCGGACTGTTGGAAAACTCTGCTCAACAACTGTTTCATACACATAAGGATGTAGTGGAACCATTATGGGTAACATAGTAACAGTTTTTCAAGGCGAAAACCAGTTCAGCAAGGCGATACTTAACGAAACAGTTAAAGATCAACAATTATGACAGATCGAATATTAATTAATGTCAGTAGAGGTCACAGCAAACGGTAATACATCGCAAATGACGAGAGTTTTTCTCTTAACTGCTTGCCATCAGAAGTTATCGTCAAATGGCAATTAACATCCGGCCGTCTTATGGCTGATAATATCCGGTGCAAACATCCAGGAGGATCGTCAATCCATCCTCAAACCATTTTTAAAAGATACAACTCGTAAAAACTTACAACCAAGGTCATTTTCTTTTCCTCTATGTGTCACAGACAGTGACCGAAATAGGTGGAACGTGACTTGTTTGACATTGTTTGACAATTATTTTTTTTACATTAATTAATTCTAGATGAAGAATTTTGAAGATATTTATATTAATTTGGCCATTCAAATGATCTAATAGTGAGTATGGATATGCGAAATTCCAAATAAAATGCACAAGAGACCATCCTCATTAAGACTAGGAGATTTAACTGGTTAACTTCTTATTTTGAGTCTGGCCACTCAGGCGTGCATTTTTATAGCGACTCATGTGTGGAAGTATGTGTTTCACATCCTTGATCAATGGTTCTTGCTATTTAATTAGAAAGGTTACATGTATCGGCACGTGAATCCAGTGAGGATCAGTACTGTAGGAAGGATTTTCCCTCGAACTGCGGAGCCTTGGGGAATCCACCGTCATCGTCGCTGTTGAGGCTCAATCCGTCATCGGACAGTTCACCCTCCTTGGTCCGCGAAGTATCATCGTCTCCAAAGACCTCCTCCTCCTCCTCGTCGTCCACTTCCTCCCCTTGGTCTCCGTCCTCCTCCACCTGGCCCGCCTCTCCATCCGTCTCTTTGTTTTCATGAAGTAGCAGCAACTCTGGCGGTGGATGAGGCAGTTCATCCACGACCCCCTGAGCCTCCAGCTCCTTCAGCAGGGCCTCATCCCTCGCTTCCGCCTCCGCCTTCAGCAGCATGCTCTGCCAGGCCTGGCTCTGCGCGCTGCTCGATCCATCCACGGGCGCCACCCCCACCGCTCTTACGACTCCCGGGGACGACGCAGCCCCCGCCGCCCTGGCCATGACCGGCGACGCACCAACCCCCACTGATCCCTCCTTGACCCGGAAGTTCTTCCGTGACCCCAGCGACCCATATCGATCGCCTGGTATCGGCCCAACCGATGTCTTCGGGCGGTTCGTCTCGACCTTGAGGCTGTCGATGTCCTTGCACTCGCTGACCTTTATCGTCGTGCAACCGGCGCCCCCGTCCTTAACGACCGTCATGACTGCCCGGCGAGCCGTCACGCCTCGCTGCGTCCGGACAATGGCACCGGACACAGTGACGACCACCACGGCGAGCATGACGGCGATTCCGATGACTAGACCGATGGAGATTCCACCCCAGTCGGACAGAAGGGTCCTCTCGAGCAGCAGGTCTTTCTCGATGGCCTCTGCATCTCGCTGAAGAGAGGCATCCACTGCCCGACCATCGTCGCCTTGGAAGTCGCCACTTTCATCGTCGTCTGCAGGGTACTTGGAGGCGACGTCTGCAAATGCAATCCGCGACACCGTAACGTATGGTGAGGCAAGGTACATTGGGTCTAAATGCATAAGTTCGGTTTGGATTTTATCCCATTGAATGGTGTGTCGTGAAGTAATAAGACAACTGGCCACGCTGACTGACTGACTAATTAACTGAGTGACTGGCTTACTGAATTACTTTCTGTTGACTGGCAAATGACTGACTGACTGCTGTCAGATTTACTGACCAACTGACTGAATGACTGACTGACAAATAAATAACTGACTGATTGACGGACTGATTGATTGATTAATTGACTGACTGACTGACTAACAAATGGCTGGCTGACTGACAAATGGGCTAACTGACTGCTGACAGATTGACCGATTGACTAACTGACCAACTGACTGAATGACTGACTGACTGACCAACTGATTGACCGATTGACTAACTGACTGACTGACTGACTTGCTGACTGACTGACAAATAGCTAACTGACTGCTCACAGATCTACTGACTGACTGACCAAGTGACTGAATGACTGACTGGCAATTGGCTGAATGAATGACTGACTGACTGACCAACTGACTGACCGACTGAATGAATGAATGAATGACTGACTGACTGTCTGATTGCCTGACTGCCTGATTAAATGAATGGAATAATTACATTTATTGACTGTCTGACTGAGGATAGTTGTCCGCCCCATACATGAATGATGTAATGTTTATTTGTGTTGATCACCTGTGACTTGGTCGATCCATTTATCGACTGATTTACCTTCAGAAGTTGTCTTTGCCTGGAATTTGACGGATGGACCAATGCCAGCGGCATTAGCAGCCGACAGATACATCGTATAGGCAGTTGCCGCATCCAAGTTACTGACGATGATGCTCGAACCTGCAAGTCATCATTAACAACAAAGTCAGTTAATACGCAAAACAAACAATTATATTAAACTTCAATCAATAATTATAGATATGAATCAAAGGACTTCATTCGAATAGCAATCAATCACAAGACTCTATCACTCAATTCTCTGTATCGGTCTTTGTCTCACTGTCTGTCTGTTCCAGTCTCTCTCCCTCTCACTATCTCTCTCACTTGGTCTCAGTCTATGTCTATGTCTCTGCCTCTCTCTCTCTCTCTCTCGTTCTCTCTCTCTCTCTCTCTCTCTCTCTCTCTCTCTCTCTCTCTCTCTCTCTCTTTCTCTCCTCTCTGCTTTCTCTCTCTCTGGGCTGATGAGAATTTCTTACGAATCTGTAAAATTCCGCACTGTATTAAAGCCCATGTAGTAGAAGTTGATGGTTCAACCGCCCATACTACAGTGGCATAGTATACCATCTCTTGGTACCTCACCAAAGCGTGCATCCAAGAGCAATCCTAGAGGCACTCGAGCTCATTAAGAGTTCGTTAGTAAGCGAATGATCATCGACTAGCCAGATGCATAACTTCTGAGGTTCCTTCTCACCTTCTTCGTAAAGCAGATTGATCGTCGTTTCCGGTTTGATGGAGCTCGAGGTCTTCTGGTACTTGAGGATCCATTTCGTTGGGGGCAGTGATGGTGTTCCAGGCCCCGGTATGGATGCTGAAGCTGATAGACTGATGGAATTGGCTGTCTCATCCATTACGGTGATATTTCGAGGAGCCTCAGGAGGATCTGCAAGCGAACAGGGAGTGCCAATCAATGAGAGTGGCAAACAATCTTTCAATTCATTATATATGATGGGCTCACGGCTTGTCGGCTTAGGTGCCTAGACAGGCTCTTGCGCAAAGACGCACGACTTGTAGGACGCATTCCTAAGGTGACAGAGTCTCCGGGTACATCCGTGGACGTCCTGCGCTGGCTCCGTTGTTGTGTTGTTGATTTTTTAACGACACCGTTTTATATCGAAGATGATTTGGTATCACCCTCCTCCTTTATCCAGGCTTGGGACTGGCACTGTCAAAGTCCAAACAGTGGCGGAGTTCTGCGCTGGCTCCCTTATCCGCAGCGTATTGAATACCGAGTATCTGCGCTGGACAGGCGCTGCATTGAAGGCCTTACGCCACTTAACACTTACCATATAGAACTTTATTGCCCCACTGTCACTGTTCGAAGCCGTGGCTCGTTGCACTCTGCTGCGCAGGCGGAGTTACTAGTGTCCCTTGCACGGACTGCTATCATCACTGGTTGGTCAGATGACCAGCCAGTGAATGGCATTCCATTGCTTCCAGTGGCGATGCGTCTGACGCCTAAGTAGGTTAATCTGCTCTGTTTTCTCTGGCCTTAAGTTAAGACTGTTATGTTTGGCTGGGTTTGGAGCGCTTTTGAATAGGTTGCCATGAAGGGGCGCTATGTAAAACTGTCGTAATAAGAATTAGTCGATTGAACATCGATAAGTCGGTCGCTCAATAGAAGTATCAACCAGACCGATCGATCGATCTCTTCGCCAATTAATTCGTCAAATCATCACTATCATCAATCGTCAATTTACATTAGTCAATCAATCGACAATTGATCAGTTAATTATTTCGTTAATTCATTCAGCCCGTGAGACATACTCAGTTCAATTTTCATCCATTCATTCATTCATGTTTTAATTCACACAGTTAATTAAAATTTAATTCACATAATCAATCAAGCTATCATCAACAAAGAAGTAGTATGATCCATGCTAAAGCGGATATGACGTACACGCTCGCCTCAGTTGAAACTCTCGCGTCACGTGATCGTGAATGTTTTTTGCGACACAAGAATAATTGCCAAACAGATAATCGAAGTCATCATCCAGTTTTATCTGAAAGAAAGACACGACCAAATCTCATCTATATACAGCACCTTTCAATAACGCCTCATGTCATCATCATCATCACCATCACCATCACCACCACCACCAACACCATCATCATCACCATCACCATCACCACCAACACCAACACCATCATCATCATCATCACCATCACCATCACCACCAACACCATCATCATCATCGTCAATTATATGCAGTTCTTAAGCACTACTACCTAGTGAGCAAGCATCATTCGTTGGCGCTGAATAATTGTAAGTAAAGTACTAGCTCACGATCATTTGCAGCTACACAGTAGACTCCTAGGATAAGGATCTAACTCGTAATCAACGCGATATAAAGCGAACGCTCTTATTATAACCTAATGAATACCACATCCAACATCTTCACTCAAACACGTTCAACATATTCTAAAGAACGTAAGATTAAGATACACATAAAACACAGTTCCTGTGTTTCATCTTCTGTCTTCGAATCTGCTGCCATCAAGTATCTAATCTTACAATATATCTTACACTGGATGGCAACAGAATTTATAGACCTTTACGTGTATAGCGAGATGTGGATGTGTACCTCGAGGACGCTGGTAACGTTCTCAGCATCTCTGATCGTCGTCACCTGGACGTGATGATTGGAACTACTGACGACCTTCCCATCATGCAACCAGACAATTGTTGGCAACGGAAGTCCCCTGGCCAGACACGTGACCTGGCGACTCTCACCGCGCCATCCGACTATCTCGGTGTCGCTTAAGCGTGCTTCTGGAAGAGCTGGAAGAGGATCGGAAAGCATGGATGTACAACAAAAAATATATGCCACGTCGTCATCAAAGTCGTCACCGCAACCCTTATCATTATAATCGTAGTCAATGTCGTCGTTGCTTCGGTTATTATCTTAGTCGTCGTCCCGTCATCATCAAGAATATCGCCATCATCACCGAACAATAATCATCTTCATCATAATAACAAATCCAGAAACGTATGATGAGCAAAACATCATTATTCTTAACTTTTGCATCGTCTGAAGGCTGTGCTAAGTTTAATATGCAAATCAGGAGTGTTAGTTATAAAGCCATGGTGTCTCTCGGAGCGCTCGCTAAACGAAATGCTCGCGATCGGATAGACTTACACGGAATTATTTCAGGGGTGAAGCTATGCACCCGCTAAAAAAAGCACCCGAGTTAAAAAAAAATCCAGATGGACTGAAAGGCTAGTTTATAGTAATGTTATCACCTAAAAATATCATTACTAGCTTACTACAGACAATTGCAACAATGTTATCACCGCCACAACGACCAACATCGTCCCCTTAGTCGTCGTCATCCTAATCATCACAGTTCAGACTACAATCTCGTAAGTTCAAAACAGTCGGTTACTTTCTACAACGACGTCGATGTCCTTGGAGTCGAATCCAGCGCTGTTATTGGCGATGCATGAATACTTTCCACTGTGCCTCCCTCGGTCAGCGTTGCGGATCCAAAGACGAGCGATTCCTCCCTCCGACATGTTCACACTGATATCGTCATCGTCATCCTCAGAGCAGAACGAAAAGAACGGTTAAGATCTCTCCGGCTTTGTCTAAATGTAAGCTTATCCTTATGTATAGTCTGATGGTCGACTCTATGGAAAAGCTGTTCTATTTAGCCGGGTTTTGGTCGGGAGCGCTACCGAGTAGATGTATGAAGGGGCGCTATATAAGTGCTCTAAATAAATAAGTTATGGACGGTCAGTCGAGAGGTCGTGGGTTCAAATCGCCACATCACAACAGGGATCTGTTCAGAGATTTTTGCTTCACTTGCGCCCTCTGGCCTGCTCAGAGATAATAAGATGAGCTCAGTACTCTGCATTTCCGTGGAAGATCAGAGCGAGAGGGACACGGTTGGCCATGCACCTGCGCTCATGTATGTCGATGCTCAGCTAACAAGAGGTCTCTGACACATCATGCTCATGGATGTTTCTAAGCTAAGATACGAAAAATAACGAGAAAAACCGCTTAATGAATTCATGTTCTTATCATCAGTCCATTTAGTTGTACGGCATACTTTAAAATGGCCACCCTATCATATTTCTTATCGATATAAGTCTGTTTCGATGGGTTTTGCACCCGAAGAGGCGAAGAAGATGACTTGCTCCACAGCCGTCATCGGCTGCGTACTGCCCCGAATAGCTCATGCTATACCTGCACACCAATTCTGCCCCACTTGTAATTTTTGCATAAATAAGTTTTTAAAAACAACAGCTGAAAACACTGCGTTCACAAAATCTTATCCCGATTATCCACTGCCCTTTTCCGTATCCAAACACCCTACGCCATAGCCATGCCGGCGTCTGCCTGTCTTGACCCTTCGATCCAGACATGAAACGGAATATGACCTTGCAAACGGCACCTATTAAATTTATAACTCATTTGCTTAGATTTTTTCCCATAAAGACAGAAATAAATATATCTATATATATCTCTTCACATGAATTCATATAAGCTCTAATACATCTCTTCATATAATCATCCATCCTTCCATATATCCATCTATCCTCCGATGTATCCAATTATCCATGTATCCATCCACGTATCCTTCTATATATCCATCCATATATCCATCCATGTATCCATCCATGTATCCATACATATGTCCATCCATCCATCCATCCATCCATGTATCCATCCATCCATCCACCCACTTTTCCACACTCTGCCAAATAGCAACCTTTTCTCTTCACGTTATTCTCTCAGCCATTCGCTAGACGACGCAACGCTGAGCTTACCATGAGGTTCAGGTCTTCTCCGTCGTCGCTCCTTCTCTCCCAATTGACGCTGGGCGCAGGTATGCCAGCAGCCTCGCACGTAAGGCTGATCGTTTTACCCTCAAGCACAGAGGGCTGTTTAGGAGCAGAAACGACCGGAGGTACTGCACAGCCACAGACAACCAGTCTCTTAAAAAACAAGTCTAATATAACTATAGTTCGGTTGAGGCCACAGCAAATCTTACAATCACACACCGGCATGATCTTCATTAAAAACTGAAAACACTCTCTTTCAAAAATCCTTCTTGATTCCTGCTCTTCTCTATACATTGTACTTCTTATGGTTCTAATGTCAAACGTCGGCTACCGTAATTCTCTGGCCGTTTGGATCTTTGGCTGTCGTGTGGCTGCCAGTGGTTGGTCTGGTGAGGCTCCATTTAAATTTAATGGATCCCGGTCCTAATTCCCTGGGTTTGATCATCCGGGTGATCGGGCCATAGTTTGGTCTGTACATGAAGCTCTTAATTGGTGTGGCATTCCTTCAAAAGGGCAACGGCAGCGGTGAAGGATCTGTCTAGCAGACTCTAGCTCCTTCCATTAACTTCTCAGGACTTTCCTCTTTGGCTAGACCTGAGTCGAGAGCACCATTGGATAGTCATCTAGGTGGGCGCAATACAAATTAAACACAGACACATAATGTAGATTGTTACACTGAACTTTGTCGAGGCAATGCTGTCGATATATAAATCCTTAATTTACGACCTCTAATCAAACCGTATCTCAGCATAGACCTTATTTCCAAAGAGCGCCGGTTAATAATTAGCTGATAATTATCGGCGACATGACTTTGATCTTCAGTCACGATTACGAGAAGCTGTGAATCCCATCTACCTCATGTAGACTTCGAAGCTATATAGAACGGTTCATGCTTGCAGTATCATCATGAGTAGGCTACATTGAGTACAATGTGACCTCGTTATAACGCATGCTGGATCCACTTCAACCACCGCGTTATAGCAAGGACCGCGTTTGACTGAAATAGTAATTTGCGACGCGCGCATAACTATCTCTATTTATATATCCTTCGTAGGTCATATTGAGCTACTGACAGAAAGAATTCGCCATGTTCACAAAAAACTAGTGAAAGTATTCATTGCTCGTAATATGTGGACGGCCCCTTACAAACGAAGTTTACTGTAACTATAGTTCAAATGAGATCTAAACACAGCGAATCTTGCAATCTCACACATGCAGGATCTTCATTGAAAACTGAAAACACGACACTGCCAGCTTAACAATGTGCACAGAAGTAGCTCGATTAGTTTTAGGTTTTAATTGAGCCATACCGTTCCAATTAGGGCGCCTCACAAACAACAACCGAAATTAGCCTTAGCGAACCGATGAGTTATAGCGAGGGCTCGGTGTGTATATATCAAATGATACCCAATACGTCGACGTCATAGGAGGCATCGATGGAGCCAAGGTCGTTTGAGGTTCTGCAGATGTATCTTCCCTGGTCAGCCATCTCCACTCGCTTTATCGGAAACCTCTCGGTGCCATAATGATCAACTTTCTCCTCATCCTTATTATCATCGTCATCATCATCATCGTAGTCATCGTCGTCGTTGTCAACGTCAGTTCGAAGAGGCTCCTCCACTACACCATTCGAAGTTATGATCTCCTGCAAGACAAAACAGTGCATTGTTTCATTGCAGTAATTATATAAATTAATTATATCAAATGGGTCACGCAAGAGTCAGAGGGTTGGGGACTTGGGGTGTCAAGTGTCAACCCCGAGTTGGGAATGAAATCTGAGTCAAGGCAGACGAAGCTGAGTTAGATTTTAAAAGTTTTGCCTCTCAATCTCTCTGGAGCCCCAACTTAGCTTTTTAATGTTTACATCGACCATACAGTGGTCAGAGCTTGTGGTCACTCGCCATCATAGGCCGAGTCTGGGTAATTTTCCCCCAGGTAATTTCCCCGGGAAATTCAACCCCACTCCCCCACGAAATCTCCCCTGAATATTTACCCCTGAAATTTTCCCCCCAGCCACTTAGGAATTGTTCCCCAAAATTGTTCTTATTATTATGGCACTGTCAGATGCGTGCGGGTGTGCATGTAGGTAGGTAAGACAGTTCCTTTCCATTTCCTGATGTCATAATATACACAGTTAAGTCAGACAACTACATACGTCGTGCCTTGAGCAAGTTTTCAGGCGCTATATAAACTCTTTAATATGCTTGTACATAAATGAATACATACGCATCATACATAACTGCATATACATGCGTACATGCATGCATACATACAAAACGCATTTTCATACATACAGCTCTCCACAGAGACGCGGACACTAACCTTGAACCATTGGTACTTGACTGGGGGGTTACCCTCTGCAAGGCACTCAAGCGTGACGTCACTTCCTCTTATGGCCTCTGGACTTCTTGGAGGAACAATCCACTCAGGCGGATCTATAATGAATCAATCTGACTATTCCACACCAATCAATCAATAAGTCAATCAATCAGTCAGTCAGTCGGTCAGTCGGTCAGTTAGTCAATCAATCAATCGATCAATCAATACAGCATTACATGGATCCTTCAATCAATTGTCTATTCACGGTTAAACCAATTAGTATAGGACAACATCAGATTTTTTTCAATCAACAAACAGAATGATGAATACTGCAGCATAGATCGATAAAATTCAGTCAACTACTAATGTTTCAATCAATACAGTGTACTATCACTTTCAATCAAGCTACAAAACACTGATTAATTTAGTAAAACAAACAATCTGTCAATCACTTAGAGATCAATATATGACACAATTAAGTGTAAAGTCAATCAATCGTACAATAGTCTTCCAGATGGCAATCAAGTCTCCTCAATCTCCTATAACGCCAAGCGTGAAGAAAACTGCTTGGGAGAACCGATGCAGCTTGTCGTCAAAGTGTTAAGTTACTTTTCTAGTTACGTTAAGAACCATGTGTTCAGATTCTTCGGACAGTCATGCTTTTTTGAAGAGTTCACAAAATGCGCTAAAAAAGTCCAGATACATAATACATATGCATGATGCATATGCATACGTAACTACGTCTGCTAGTAAGACATCACAGAATCAGGTGACAGAACGTAATCTAACGATGTGGGTTCGAGTCCACTGATTGGATTCTCTGTGACGAACCTGGCGCTACTTTGGCTGTACTGCGCCTGCTTATTTGCAGGAGCCATGTCACCCTATCTCAGCCAGTAGTTGCAGCTCATGGCCACCCGATCGTCCCTTTTGCACGCACTTCCATAATGCAGCATCGCGCTTTCTCGGTCGTGGAACCTACCGTCTGGAATAGACTCCCTATAGAGCTTTATCTTCTATATAATAACTCCTCATCTTCATTTTACACCTGTCTGAAAACTGTCCTTTTCAACCGCGACTAGGCCGGAAGTGCCTCTTAGCAGAAATCTTGAAGGGTCGCTATATCAAGTATTAATGATTGATTGATTGGTTGATTGATTATCTTCGCCAAAGAGCGAAAAAATTAGGTGCATGTGTACTTACAGAGTACTTCGACGCTGATATGTCGAACTTTGAGATTGCCCTGACTGGGAACCTGGGCTCGACACTCGTACGTTCCATTGTCATCCTTCGTCAGATTGTTTATACGAAGACCTCTGCTTTCATACACATATTTCTCTGACTTTCTCTCTAAAATGTCCATACATTAAATTTTAAGCAAATACAAAAGGCCAAATCCTAATCCCACTTAATCCCAACTGTGTTTGGAACAAACATCTGTTACAACAGCTCAGCAGCTGAAGTCATTTGGCGCAGTTACTTATAACTTGATTAACGATTTCGAAGGTACATATGCATACAAGTATCTCCCGGATTTTGCTTAAGGTCAATCAATCATCTACAACGCTGACACAGACGCACATACTACTAGACAGATTCAGTTAAACAAACACAAACAATTACACATAGATTCCTCACAAATACATACATGCAAACAGACGCACACGGATACATGCAAACAGATTACGCAAATAAACGCACAAATAGTACACCAAAACGCACCCACAAAAACATGCGTGCAACGTACACAAGTATATACAGACTTATAAACACATACAAAGACACATAAGCAGACAGGCAAGTTGAGAAACTGAACGACACTGCAATGCATCCTTTGGGCCACCGCAACGCAGCTCTAAACTGATGACTTTAATTAATCAAATTGTGCACAACAGCAACTAAAGCTTGTTTTCCTTGGAATCCAGTCCCATCGCGAAATGGAAACAAACGATTTAAAGGACGAATCGAATGAAATACAAAGCAACTCCCGCCAGATGAATTCCAGCCAAATGAATTCCCGCCAGATGAATTCCCGCCGGCGGGAAACGAATCAACGCAGAACGAGACGAATGAACGACGCTAACTGGATCGCACTACAATGAATACGCATCAATCAATTGAAAACAGCATAACAAAAACAGCAATACATCAAACATACAATTACATAATTTATACGCACTTGCATAATATACATGCATACATACAAATATAGATACACCAACACACGCACACACGCACACACACCTACACGCACACCCGCATACACACACATATATATAGTATATATATATATATATATATATATAAGAAGTGCAATCCTTGGATTGACAGCCCCAGTCGAAGGCATTCGTGAATATGAAGTCTTAGCGACTTCTTATTAGAATCGACAAACTAATATTGTCATGAATGTGGTGGGTGTGCGGGTGGGTGTGGGGTCTTCTCCCTCGCCGCCTGATCAATCAGTGCACTGACACTGTACGAGTGTACGGTCAATGCATTTGTTTCTTAATTCAGTAGTAGGCCTACTAGCAATTCTATGCTAGTTTCATCAGTAGTGAGGTAAGAAATGCTTCTGGCTCAGTCTGCCCTACCACCACTACTATTATCTACTACTGTGAGAGCTGTTCAGACAGTGTGTCTTGAAGTTTTAAATACTTTAATGATGATGATGGTGGTGGTGTTGGCGGCGCAGCAGCGACGACGACGATGACGATGATGATGATGATAATAATAATAATCAATCGCTGCCAGGTGATTGCCATTCCGGAGTCATCAATCACATTTCCGGATATATGGCTTGGATCGCCTGAGGGATAATTGACCGTGGGGAATAATAATAATGATAACAGAAATAATAATAGCATAATAAATAATAATGATAATAAAGGACTGTGGAAGTTAAATATTTACTAATCGATTCATCGTTAGTGTACTGTAACGATTGAAATTATTATTGGCGATTGATCTAAGACCGCTAATCATATTTGTTAAGGTGCGATAGACTTTATAAAATCATACGGTTTCAATTTCAACAAAGCGCGTTGCTCACTAGTGCCTATAGCAGTGTCAACATGCTCGCTTGGTCATCCGTTGGTTGAAAGAAGACGTTTGAACTGAGAAACGTAAACACAACTACTAACATAAACAATATCCAAGAGCGTGGAGCCCCTGCGGCCGAAATTCCGGCCTAAAACGCACAGAAAAATAACTTCTGAGGCCGAATGTCTGTGTATATGTCTAAAAACAACACCAACCCAAACTCTGACCCTAAACGACCTTCAGATGCATAACCTGACCCTAACAGACCCTCGCGGTTTCCAATCTGACCTTAAGCGACCTTCACAACGCATATTACAAATTTGAGGTATTTTTACTGGTTCATTTTCATTGGCGCATTCGCCAATGGTAGCTCATGCGCAGAGGTCCTCACGCGCTAAATTGTGGATGGGTTCGGCTATCGAAGTAAAATTTTTGTCTGTTTTTTGGCCGAAGATTCGGCCGCAGGAGATTTATCCTAACTAATAAGCTAGTTCCCGCTGTAAACATTTCGAGATAACGATTGATATACCAGCAGTGCCAATTAATTATAAAACAGAGTTGATCTTTGTTTTGCCTACAATGTTAACTGCCACTTAGAACCGACATGTAATCAGTAAGTAGACACTGCATACACAAATGGAAGAGTCAACAATAGTAGGCCCACGCATACACGTGGCGCCCATGCAACGGATCCCCATTCCAAGTAAACAGATAAGCATCACCCTCAGCCTCAGGACCAGGAGGCAGCGTTTCGTCGATGGCGTCTGGCATCGACGGATTGTAACGTCCGCAACACACGAAGGGCCTACATGTAGGTCGACCAGGGAGGAGACTTAGAGGGGGACAGCAGAGACGGTCACCTACAAATTTTCAAGTGGAGGGGATGGAGCTGCTCATATCCTTCAGTATTTTAGAAAATATTTAATAAATATTATACATTTCAACAGTGTTCATCCTTTTTAACATCCATATGCATGTTTGGGAATTAGACATTTTCAGACCTGTCCCCAAACTCCAATTTTGTCGACCTGTTCCCACCCCCAACCAAGGACCAAGTTTCCTACTATGAGGCCGACAACAATCTATCTCTTTGGAAGATTGGTTTACATTGCAGATCTTGCTGCGTTTATTAATTATTTTATGCTCCCTCTACTGGTCAGCTAATTCGCATCGTCTGCGCGAATCCAGAAAATAGATGGGAGTCAGTGAAGGTGTAAACTACACACTGCAATAATAATCGAGAGGGTCTAGTCGAGTAGCCGAATACTGAACAGAAATGATGGAACCAACTCACTCACCCTCCCCCCCAATGTACCCACCCAATATTCCGTCTCATTCTCTTTAATAGTCTGCTTTGGGATTTCCATATCCTGTCCATCTCATATATTTCCTCTGGCTCACCTCGCATTCGATATATCTCTGCCAAGTATCCCATAAAATGGCGCCGAATTCTTTGCCAAACGACTAGCGGCATTTTTATAGCGCCTGTATTACTCTGTGTAAGCACATCTGCCTGTTATTATTACTACGCATGTATTAAGTGCTGATATATGTCTAATGAGTAATCCTCAATAGCGCTATATATATATATATATAGCGTTCCTATAGTATCCGTTACAGAGGAGGCAGTTAACCCAAGAAACTAAATACACAGGACTGGAAAGTCCCAATGTAACGTCGCGTCACTAGTTTTTGGGCAATAATCGGGATCAAGATGTTTTCACATCGTGTTGACATTACAAGCTGATTAATTTAATTTTAGTTATGAAGGGAAATTGACGAATAACTAGGCCCTATGTCAGCAAAGCAAAATTTAAAAAATGCCTGAGTCAGTTGAAAAATGATATTTTCGATTAGAAGCAAGATTTAAATTGGGGCGACATCTATGTTTAAGAGTGAAACGTATATGCTAATATTTGACGAGTAACAATTCCTCTAATATAGTTTCCTTGGGGTAAATCCTTCTCTCCCACTTACAAAGCGATCGCTTTAACTAATCGTCAAGTGCCCTGTTTTGCATTTCGCAAACTCTGAACTGCAACCTTGATACTACAATCAACTCGTATAAAGGTGTTGCGCGAGTCTTGTCATTAACATGATAAGTCATCAACTGAGGGGCTTGGGTTTCAAACCCCCACCAGGGTAGATATACATTTCGAATTGTCAGCGCCATCGACCGGACTTAGCTGTCAACTTATCTGGTGAGTCACTCCTGTGGTAACCGGGCCAAACAAAGTCTCATCCCTGCATCTACCAGCCACACGACACCAAAGTGAAGGATGGCATATGACAGCAGAGACGGCGATCCCGGGCTGGGGGTTGTGGCGGCAAGTCCCCCTCACTCTTTGCTGATAGGGAACATGTTATACGCTTGCGCCCCCCCCCCACTCATTTTTTACCTCTGTCATGACTCTCCTGGGTGCCTATCACCTGCCAAACAATGATCGCCGCCTCTACCTTACGGATTGTACGACAGTGTCATACAATGCTAGTAGCTATATGATGTACTAAGATATTATGTTATAATGTAATGTAATGCGAGATGATATAATGTAACAGAAATACCAATGTCCATAATTTCTCAGTGCATACAAAAGCTCCTACATCTACATCGAAGAGACCCGTCTTTTCAATTAATGGGGGCTTTGAGAGACCCGGTCCGCAAGAGCCAGGCCGTAATTGGGTCTCAGTGCCATGATCGAAGTCAGAAAAGGGTGAAGCCAGAGGAGACTATCTATTGCTCGGAGGGGAGGCGATTAAGTTGACGTCGATTCTGATGACATCGGGCGACGTCAGAATGGTCAGTTACATGCGCAGTGAGACGTCAGGTCAGACTCTTGTCATGTAATGTCCATGCGCGCTGTCTGTTCGACGTTGCTTCCGTCTGTTATAGATAATCTTCTCAGATGATTTGCAGAGTTTGCTAAAGCCATAAATAAAACACACACACGCGATGCCCACCCTGATGCGGACGTGATGTCAGACGAATAAACTGCATTGGATGCAGTACAGTACGTATCTGACAATTGCACGGCGCAACAGCAGCAGACCTAAGGGGCATCCATTTATTACGCACGTAGAAATTCGGAATTTTTTCCTTCCCCGTCTGAATCACTTTTTTTACGCACGTGGACTTTTCACGCCCCTTCTGCGTGCTGTTCTGTTCTGTTCTGTTCTTCAGACGTCTTCGATACGAAGGTAGGCCGTGCAATCGTCAGCTACGTACCGTACTGCACCAAATGCAGTTTCGGGTCAAGAACAAACCCTTTCCATTTCTGTCTGTTCTCATCTTTGCTGTTGAAAGGTCAGCTCATTTTCTGATATTATCCAGCCAGTTTGTTCTTTGTCTTCCCTTTCCTCTATCGCTCCCTCTATTGCTCCTTGTATTATTTCTTTCTCTATATGCTGCCCTCTTCTTTCCTGCATTAACCCATTGATTATGCAAAAAATAAGGGGATTGAGTTTGGAAAAGTTTGACAATTCTTGGCAATGAAGGGGAAGTAGATTCATTAAAAATCGGTTTCAACTACCGTTTTGCAATGAACCAACACAGGCCATCCAAAGGTTTATATAATAACGGTTGCACGTGAAATTAAAAAGTTTATAATTTACTAAAAGTTTAATAATAAACATGTGTAGACTTTTTAATATTTAACACTGTTAAAACGCTGGTATCAAAATAAACATATTTATCTTTGAAATTCGAGATTATATATTCCAGTGTAAAAAATCTCAGCCCTTGTGGTTTTAGGCAGGTGCTGAGATTATCGATATGAGTTTTAGAGGGTACTAAAATTGCTTGCTTATTCAGTTACAATTACGCAGCGTTTAGCACTATCAATGTTTTAGGATATCTTATGTACATGTATACCCTTCAATCGATTAAATTTGCCCAATCATTCTCCAGTCTCTTTCTGCACGGTGGCTGATCGGTTAGAGCGGTCGGTCCATAACATTCAGTGTGCGCTGAGCGCGCGGCTTAGAGTCTCGTCCGGGGCGTCAGTCACTGTGTAGGGACCTTGAGCAAGTCCTTTGCGCACAATTACTCTGCAGTACAACTGCGATTGCGCCGTCGAGGCGTGTGTGTGCACTTCTGAGCAAAGTATGTTGGAAGAAGGGCGATATCAAATTTCAAGAATTTCAATTACTATAAAATATGGGCAATAACATGTGTTGGCTTGCTGCTTCGTTCATTTATTCCGATATATACATATATTTGATATCATGTCTTTTTCAGCTCCTCAGCATTTCCTCTGCGCAATGCCCATTCTCCACAGACATCGAACAACATAACACAAAATCCAAATGTCTAGGGGAGATAATTTTGACAATTACTTACTAACCTCTAATTTGAACAAAGAACCGACCATGCAGAAACCCTAAACCGTACTTCATGCATTGCACCATTCTTTTATTAATCTGCTGCAGACGCTGGTTGAGTCGGAGATTGTTGATTGTCTGTTTGCCAAGCGGCTGCATTGCAAGCTATGCGAGACGCTGAGCGTTCGTGATAATATGCATGCGTCACTGGTCAAGGTTCAGCGTCGCAACGTGTCTGTCTATTGCCAAATGCAGCTTCGTCGTATATAAATAGACTCAGCGTTCATCTACTCTTTGCTTGTGCTCTCTCAGTGCCAGTCCCAAGCCGGGAGAAATGAGGAGGGCGACGGCAATGATCTTCGTTAGCATACAGTGTCGTTCAATTGAAACTACTACTCATTGTCGCTCCTTTTTGACAAACTAGAGTCCAATGCAGTCCAGTCTTCGCCTTTTCTCACCCGAGCTTCGGTGTCCTTGTAAGCGTCTGTGTTTCTGGATGTTTTCATAATGCCTTTAAAGTTTAAACATAAGAAAAGTGCTTCTCGCGTCGCTAGCTGAAGTTATAAAAATAACCAAGTATACCCATTACCTAAGGTCGGTGTAAAGCGGCCAGTAGCCACACTATCTTTCCATTCCAAACGTATGTTAAATGTTAAATGGCAGACAAAGCCCTTCTATAACACAGAGCTACATAATTATGTACAAGCATTGCTTGTGCAGATGGGTAAGGTCTCCAGTGGACCTCTTGTGCAAACAAGTTGAGACCGACCAAGTAATTCCCATTCACTGTTGATGCATTATCAGTTTATGCATTATCAGTTGATGCATTATCAGTTGATACATTATCAGTTGATGCATTATCAGTTGATGCATTATCATTTCTCACCCATACACACACAAGCAGTTCACCAGCCCACCAATCAAAATTTATATAACCCTACATAGGGACATCTTGAAGCGAGGCGTTCTGAATTTACGGTACCTAGCTGTACATTGTCGTATCGAATCCTCAGATTTATACAGCGCCTCTCGCAGAATAACCATATAGAGTTGTGCTGACTGTCCTGCCTAACTTGCCTCCCTTTCAACTACTCACCGGAAGCGAGGCTTCGTCCTCTGAATCGCCATGATATCTCCGGTTCCGGTTTGCCATAGGCTGAACATTCAAGAAGAACGGATGTTCCAATGCGCTGTTGCACGTGTGAGGGGGTACCATTTCGAAATCGTATGTCATCTGAAATTAATCAAAACACGGATTGATTTTCATAATTATTACTTAGCCGTAAACTACAGGATCCTTCAGGAATATTATTGTGTTGTTGATACCAGTGCTGTTCTTGTTTTAATTTTGTAATCCAAGGACAACAGTTTTCACGAATCGCTAGAATAGATTTTATTAGAAAAAACTGGATGGAATAGGTCTAACTTGAAATAAAAGGTTAGACTTAACAACACTCTAGACTAAACTAGGCCACAAAGTAGACTAGACAATAGACCATACTAGACTGTTCACTAGAATTATAGATTAGACCAGCAATTCCCAGCCTGTGGCTCGCGGGCCAAAAGTGGCCCGCCAGGCCTCAAAAAGTGGGCCTCTACCTATCAGTGATATAAAAATATACTTGAAAAAAATGAATATTTGACAGAATAATTAGTTTCTATCCTAAATTATTATATTTTGTTGACTTTTATTACTAATCTAAAATGATTAAACCGGAATTTAGCCATGTGTAATTTGATTTTATTCTAAAATAAAATCTGTTAAAATTTGATATAGGCCTTATTATTTTTAACCTTGTGGCTCATCATGTCTTCGAACTAAATAAAAGTGCTCCAAGCCTAAAAGGCAGGGAACCACTGGACTAGACTATTGTCAAGACTATCAAATAAACTCTAGACTAGACCATAGGCTATTTTATAGAATGCAGACTGGACTATACTATAGACTAGGCTACGCTATAGACAAGGATTCTATAGGCTTGACTATGCAAAGAAATGAGGATGGACCATTTACCAAAGACGAGAATATACTTAATACCGAATCGTGGAAGAGACTTACTTACCGAACAGATTGAGGTGACTGTGAGCGATGAGAACAGCTCCATTGACGTTTGCCTCACAGGAATATGACCCAGAATCCCTCTCTTCTACTTCCGTTATGTAGAGTCGCAATCGTCGCTCGTCCAATCGTTCTGTGTACAGTCTGCACGTTTACAGCAGAACAACATCATATTAAGTTCTTAACTAATTATCATTTACTAATAACTTAATAAGACATTAGTTAACATGTCAGACGCCAAAACTTAGAAGCAATACCAAATTTATATCAGGGGTGAATTTATGGTCGATCGTCTTATAATAGCATGAAGTATTATTACTAACGTTAGATGCAATTCTATAACAATTGCAATTATACCGCTCCAGAAGCATTTATTCTTCATGAAACTTGAACTTTATATTGGACTGTTGTACGGTATTTAAATAAGAAACGCTTGTCACTGATTTTTTGACTGCTTGACTGACTGCTTCACTTACTGAGACTGACCGACTGACCGACCGACAGACCGACTGACTGCCTGATTGCCCGACTGAGTCGACTGTCTGACTGACTGATTGCCTGACTGACTGACTGCCCACCTGACTGATTGCCTGACTGAGACTGGCTGACTGACTGACTGACTGACTGATTGTCTCACTGACTGATTGACTGAATGAATGAAATAATTACATTTATTGACTGACTGACTGTATGACTGACTGTCAATCCAATCAGTGAGTCATTCAATCAACTCCATAGAGCAGTCAGTCAATCCAAAAAATAAATCACGAAATCAAAAAATTAGTTTGTCAGTCAATCAGTGAATCTCTAGACGACGTACCTTCCTTTCTGACTGGTGACGTAGTTAGAGTCAGGTCCCTTCCATTGCATGAGTGGTCGTTGGGCGAAAGGTGACGCTGTCGTGTCTGATGATCGTTGACCAACCAATGAACAGGTGAAGATCAGCTTCGATCCAACTGCTTTGATCTGCGTTCGTGCCGGGGTCACTGTCAGGAATTCACCTCCGCTGTTGATCTCAACAGCAGATCCTGTAAAACAACATCCGAACGAACAATCCGTCATATTAGATAACTTTAAGACGTGTGTCTTTAATATTAGAGAAAATACATTACAGTCCGCACAGTAAGTGGAAGTGAGCGAATTCCTGTATCGGTTAATCCCTTCAAATCCAAAACGATGGTCTAACGACAGAGAAGCCACGACGTGTGGTATATATAATAAATTGTTTGTTCATTAAGTATGTATCTAAAAGCGCTATTATCTATGAATCGATGGCGCGTTGGCAATTGTGAGTGAAGAACTTGTCCAGAGCGTATAGTAGGGAAGGACTTGCAGAGAGCGCATTGTACGGAAGGACTTATCCAGAGCGCATTGTACGGAAGGACTTGTCCAGAGCGCATTGTACGGAAGGACTTGTCCAGAGCGCATTGTACGGAAGGACTTGTCCAGAGCGCATTGTACGGAAGGACTTGTCCAGAGCGCATAGGGAAATCTCAAACCCGTGCCATTATAAAGTTAAAAAAGTACATTAAATAAGTTCATTTATTTTGAATGACTAAAACTCCTGTTCTTTTTTGTGTATAATTTACTAACATAATAAATTGGTGTACTGGTTAGAATAATTATAGTCTGTTAATTAAAGCTTCATGAACACTGATTCGTTAGTCATCATGCTTCTGTCAGCTGCTCTTATTGTAACTAAAACATGAAATTGCATGTTTTATGTAAACTTAATTCAAAACACTTGAACATACATAATATCTTGTCTTCACTGTTCGAGTGTGTACATGCAGGTGAATGCATGGCATGTATGTATTCCTGTGTATGCTAATGCATAAATCCATACAGGAGACTACTGATAGTAAGGCAGAAATATAGTAACAAGGCGAGCGGTCGCATCAACCGTGCATCGTATGGTAGCTTTGCTGTATCGATTACTCTGTATATGTTGCCAAGAAAGGAAGTTTCCACTCCTTAGTTTCATTTAACGGCACCCAGGGCAGTCGAAAGTCTTCAAAGTGTATGGCGGACAAATAGAATCATCAATTATGGTCTAACGACATCTTATACGGTGCGTTGATGTCGCCCTTTCGCTACTTCATGAAAATAAGGATAAAAGCGAGAGCGACCTATGCATGCATCTATTGTGGCAGTTTCTGTTTAAAAACGTTCATTTCATCGTCATCTCCGAGATTTATATAGCGTCCCTTCAAGATTGTCTAGGTTAGAATAGGGCGTGCACGCTTCGAGGGTTCTAGGCGTTCTGCGTACTGCTTGCAACAGGGAGCGAATGTTTACGGATTGCAGAACCTGCAACAGAAAAGGCACGGAACCGCAGAATGTATGTCCACTCTCTGGGGACGAGAAGCTCAGTTTGCCTATAGAGGAGAGGTAAGACCCACAGCGCTGGACGCTCAGGGTAGAGCAGCAGAGCTCCTGTAATTAAGCAGGGACCTCATCCGCCAGGCAGCGACGAACCAGGGCATGATATCCGGTTATCGCTCGGAAAGGAAGCCAATGCAAGAAATCAGGGCCGTACCGAAGGGAGGCAGCGGAGGCGTGGCGCAGGGCGCAAATGTGGAAAGGGCGCAAATTTCAGGATGGAATAACTTATATTCCATAAAATGCACTATTTTCAAAATGTATTGGTGCCAGATTGATGCTAGGCACATGGCGCAATTATGGCTCGTTACGGCCCTGCAAGATATCCTGCAAAGAGTTTCACATAAGATTAATTAATTGTTAGCTTGCACAGTGTGATTACGAGGATGATTATCCTTCTTCTCCTGGCTGGGAAAAGTATAACCGGAAACGGCGATTTTCGTTGCATAATCGACTCCAGCTTAATCCATTTAAATCTATCCATTCTAACCAACTTTCTCGTAGTCTTCGGAATTGTCAGTGGTGTTAAACCGCATTAATTCTGACACACAAAATGTATACAACTAAACATACTATATATGTATATACAGTCGTCATATATATATATATACAATTATATACACATGTATACATATATCGGCAATGTCTGTTAAGAATCTGCAGTTATATTAAAAAATTGTAATAAATGAAGCAATGCATAGGTACACGTATGCTCCCATAATCCATACAAACGCACTTCGCATGATACCAAATGCACTCTCTGCAGTCTGCACCATAAAACATAGTACAACATACATGTATATTTATGCATATGTAACATTGTGCACACACATATACGTACACATATATATATATATATATATGCAACACATTATACATGGTGATATATACATACATATTGTATTTGTACGTATTCACTTATACATATATATATATATACATATATGTAGATGAACGAATTGCATACGTGTCTGTGTATATAGGATGTCATTGGAGGAGGTTTGGTTGCGTTGCTTTGAACGGGGACCGGTCGATAGAACAATAAGGGCATGATTGCCTCTGAATTTACTGTCCTCTGGGGACTGGAATCAGAAGGAAACGAAGAGGCGTATAGTAGGGAGAGACTTGTCCAGAGCGTAAAGTAGGGAAGGACCTGCACAGAGTGCATACATAGTAAAAAAGGACCGGGTGGAGATGGAGGAGGGAGATGGGTTAGGTGGAAGGTGGAATTGGAGGGTGGGGCAGGAAGGAGGAAAAGGGGAATAGAGGAAGGATGAAAGATTGGAAGAAAGGATTAATGAGGAGGGAGGGAGGGAGGGAGGGAGGGAGGGAGATGAAAGGTAGTAAGGAGCATAAATGCGGAAAACGGGTAGAATGATCGAATGATGCAAGAAAAGGAATTAATATGGGATGGAGGGAGGAATGGAGGACGAAGGCAGGTACGTACGGATGGAGGGAGGGAAGGAGATGAAGAAAAAACAAACTGAAGCAGAAATTGATTGCTTGAGAGAACAAAAGGAACAGTGAATGAACGGAACAGTACAATGAATGAACAAGAAGAAGAAAAAGAAGAAAAAGAAGAAGAAAAAGAACAGGGGCAGAATGAGGGGAGGAGTAGAAGAAGGAGTAGGAAGAGGTAGAATAGGATATAGGTAAGAGGAGGAGGAGGAGGAGGAGAAGGAGGAACAGGAGACAAAGAAATGCGTGATAAGCTACCAGAGGGAGAAAGATGAGGAGTACGTTGAATGCTAGATCGCACCAGGGCAGAGGGAGAAAGTAAGAGAGGAGGCAGGAAGGGAGGTAGAGGGGAATGATGGTGGGACAAGAGAGGTAATCGATGGCCTCTAACGAACAGCGTAAAGAGGAATGCAGGAGGAACGGAGGATATAGGGAAAAGGAGGACATCTGGTAAATGGGAAAGGAAGGGGATCATAGGTCAGTGAAATATCAATAGAAAGAGTGGCACCAGATATATAGAGACCACTCCATAGAATTGATACAATGACTTTCGTTCGAAGACATTAAGTCTCATTATCGGTCTGTCTCTGTCTGGCTTTCTAATTGTCTGTCTGTTTTTGCCTATCCCCATAATGTCCAGATGGATATCGATCCAATCTCTAAATCCACCCGTTCGTCCATCCATTCATCCATATATCTAACCAATCATCTAACCATCTATCTCTTCACCATTTCATCAGTCCTGCCACCTATTCATCTATCAAACAATTCTTCCATTCCTCAGTCCGTCAGCTGTCTACCAACCCATCCATCTGTCCGTCCGGAAATCCAACCGTCCAAAATCTGTCCCTCCCTTGCTTTTTCCTTCCTTGCTTTTTCCTTCCTTGCTTTTTCCTTTCTTGCTTTTTCCTTCCTTGCTTTTTCCTCCCTTGCTTTTTCCTTCCTTGCTTTTTCCTTCCTTGCTTCTTCCTTCCTTGCTTTTTCCTTCCTTGCTTTTTCCTCCCTTGCTTTTTCCTTCTTTGCTTTTTCCTTCCTTGCTTTTTCCTTCCTTGCTTTTTCCTTCCTTGCTTTTTCCTTCCTTGCTTTTTCCTTCCTTGCTTTTTCCTCCCTTGCTTTTTCCTTCCTTGCTTTTTCCTTCCTTGCTTTTTCCTTCCTTGCTTTTTCCTTCCTTGCTTTTTCCTTCCTTGCTTTTTCCTTCCTTGCTTTTTCCTCCCTTGCTTTTTCCTTCCTTGCTTTTTCCTTCCTTGCTTTTTCCTTCCTTGCTTTTTCCTTCCTTGCTTTTTCCTTCCTTGCTTTTTCCTTCCTTGCTTTTTCCTCCCTTGCTTTTTCCTTCCTTGCTTTTTCCTTCCTTGCTTTTTCCTTCCTTGCTTTTTCCTTCCTTGCTTTTTCCTTCCTTGCTTTTTCCTCCCTTGCTTTTTCCTCCCTTGCTTTTTCCTTCCTTGCTTTTTCCTTCCTTGCTTTTTCCTTCCTTGCCTTTTCCTCCCTTGCATTTTCCTTCCTTGTTTTTTCCTTCCTTGTTTTTTCTCTTTCTTTCCTTCAATTATATGTTCCTTCCCTCCTTCATGACACAAAGCTCAACGTTAGCAGATCACTCGTGGAGCACATAACAAATCGAAGTCGAGTGATTCTGAAGTCAAGTGATTGATCGATCGACCTAAACAGATCGATTGCCTTTGATCCACCTCAACTATTGTTGGCTTCATTGTGCACAAGAATAGACCGAACTTTATTCCTTTGGTTGCGTGTTGTCCGATTACACTTTGATCTGGACCGACGTCTTCGTCATTGAAACCAATTTTCTGTGAAGCCAAATTCTGATTTGCACTGTAAGAATAGTCGGCCTATCCAGCTCCATCACGTCTTCTGCCCTCTCACAAGTGCGTGTTTCTATCCTGGATTTGTATGACTCCACAAGAGGTCGCTTACATTGCCCTTAGTCCTCTCTTGTCCTGTAATATATTCTGCCCTCAACAATGTTCTCTCTTGTCCGTTTCTTGCGTAGTTTCCTGCTTCGTGTTCTCTCTTATAATTCACCATTTGATAGTTTTGTTCTCTCTTGTAAAATGCGATCGCAAATGTATTGTAGGAAGAGGTGAAATGATTTTGAGGCCATATTCTGTCAAATAATAGTTATTACTGCTATACAAGAAATCACACTCTCATTTTCATCAAGTTAACGCTGTGCCAAGAATTTGTCTAGTCCACAGTTCGAAGACCCGTCATCTGACTTCTCAGAAGGTCCCATACATTGTCCTTAGTCCTGTCCTGTAGTATGTTCTGTCCTCAACAATGTTCCCTCTTGTCTGTTCCATGCCTATGCAGTCCTTTTCTGGTCTATCCATGCAAATTATGTAAGATGGAGAGGAAGGAAGACAAATGAAGAGAGGGAGATGTAGGTACTGTGTCTGCAATATCAATCGTCATCTGTTGTCCGATACCCCGTTCTATTCAAATTTCAAACCATACGTTCTCGGCCTTGTTTGGTTGGGCAGTCTGTTCTCTCGTCTGAGCTGACCGTGATCTATTTCTTCACGTCATCTCCTTCTTAGTTTCATCTATTTTCTTCATTTTACCTCTTTCATCGTTTCAACTATTTCCTCATCTCCTTCTTCATGTCAACCATTTCTTCATGATCCAGCTTCATATCAGTTTTTTCGCCTAGTCAGCTCTTCCGTCATATCAACACTTTCTGCGTGTCATAGGCCCTACACGTATCTGTATGCGTCTTATGATAATAATTAATGACTAAGGTCAGACAGCAATTATAGGGTCTGTCTGTGTCTGTCTGTCTGTGTCTATTTGTCTGTCTGTCTGTGTCTATCTATGTCTGTCTCTGTCTGTCTACCTGTCTTTCCAATATATCTGTCTGTCTGCCTCTTTGGGTGTCTTTCCTACTGACTCGAGCATATCCGGAGCCATCGTTCTGTGGAATCGGAGACGTCCAAGATGGATAGGCTGGAAGCGATGAGGAATCCGATGTCTTATCGGAGAAGGAAGTTCCGGACGCATGATCGTCAATGGATCATCCAGACCTACGATCATCACGTCGGATCTCCTTCGATCACCTTCCGGCTTCATTCATCCATCCATCTGTCCATCCATTCATCTGTCCATCTGTCCATCCATCCATCTATCCATCCATTCATTTGTCCATCCGTCCATCTGGCCATCCATTCATTTATCCATCTGTCCATCCATTCATATGTCCATCCGTTCATCTGGCCATCCGTTCATCTGCCCATCCATTCAGTTATCCATCTGTCCATCCATTCATCTGTCCATCCATTCATCTGTCCATCCGTTCGTCTGGCCATCCATTCATTTATCCATCTGTTCATCTAGTTATCTGGCCATCCATTCATTTATCCATCTGTCCATCCAGTCATTTGTCCATCCGTTCATCTGGCCATCAATTCATTTATCCACCTGGCCATCCATTCATCTGTCCATCCATTCATCTGTCCATCCATTCATCTTTCCATCCATTCATTCATCAATCTATTCATCTGCCCATCCATTCATCTATCCACCCATTCATCTGTCCATCCATTCATCTGTCCATCCGATCAGCTGTCCACCCATTCATCTGTCCATCCGTTCATCTGGCCATCCATTCATTTATCCACCTGTCCATCCATTCATCTGTCCATCCATTCATCTTTCAATCCATTCATCTTTCCATCCATTCATCCATCAATCTATGCTTCTGCCCATCCATTCATCTATCCACCAATTCATCTGTCCATCAGTCCATCTGGTCGCCCTTCCAGCTTCTACAGTACATCTTTCAGCCACACATCATCACAACTACCCATCCATAGTCAACTTTAAATTATTATACTTAATGCGTCAATTAATCCACCAGTTAACCCAATATATCTATCAATCCCCAATTCAACTTGTCGATGCATCAATCTATCCAATCATCTCGTCCATCTTGGGGGAGTATTATGGGTCATACGGTGATGGAGAACACACTGATACGCAGAGCTTAGGAACAAATCTCGATACTCGTATCCCCCGTAAGGTTGACTAGTCATTCTTTCGATAGGCGGCGTTCGAAACCAGTGATAATCAATCAATCAATCAATCAACCAATCAGTCAATCAATCACGAGCAGGCGCAATCAAGCATAATCAAAGATCCACCCATTTGCAAAATGAATTTTAAACAATTTGCATCTTGTCAACTGTTTTACCCTCGCTATCACAACCGATGCCCATCT